>CM034154.1:390730317-391330317 GCA_019776745.2 Taxus chinensis
CTTATCATTTTTTATTTTTTATCCCCTATCCCATAAGTTATTTTTATTTGAAAATTTGATATCAAAATAATTAATAAATCCTACAATATCCATTTACACCTCACCTCTTATCCACTTTCACTTAAGTATTCAACATCTCAATTTTACAAGAGAAAAATAAATCAATTAAATATTAAATCATTAAATATATGTAAGAGCACAAATTTAGATTAAATCCAATCATGCATTTGAGTTAACTAAACATATCTTCCACAAATCCTGACATTCCAAAATTATAGTAAATCTCTCCAAGTTCAAATTCACATCACTTTTTTTGGTGAATAAAATCAAAGACATGTAATTAATATTTAAAGCTAAATATACAAAAGCATGCATAAACTTACTCAATTATAAAATAATTCATCTATGCAAGCTCAAATAAATTATCTAGCTCCTCAAATAGATTAGAAACTCGGTTCTATAAATAATAACTCAGTCATCTCCAATTATGATCTTTTAAAGCTTTGATAATTACATCATTATTGTGTCTAATTATCATTCAATCTCTCACACCATTACACTATCTAATTGATCACGGATCAATAATAAAATCATTCATTCAATTAGTTTTCTCATAGCTGAAATATACTTCCATTCAGAAAACATATGGAGTATCCACAAACAATTTTATCAATAGATTCAATAAGCTTGTTGCTTTATTCCAAGATTCAGCAATCTCATCTGAGGTTGAGGGGAGATACAAAGAATGATCTATATTGCTTTTATTTTCATTTTTTCTTTAATTTTTTAGTATTTCTCTTATATGAATGGACTCGATGGAAAAATTTCATGTTACATGGAACTCATTTGTGTGCTCAAATATTTAGTTGATCATCATTCAATCTCCATTTGGGAACCAAAATTCATGGGATTACACCACATGGCTCAATCCCAAGCTAAGGCCCATTACTACCTATTTCCATTAAATGATTTCCTCCTCATCTTAAGGATAATAATCACATGTGTCACCCATCTAGAGGCTACCACATTATTCTAACTCTATGGAATTCGTTTCCTAAATTTATGCCACGTGACACTAATTCATGTACTTGTAAATATCATGCATGGCATAGTCAATTTTATCATTCTTCCCAAAAGGTGATCCAAAAATAAAAATAACCTTTTCTCCATTCACCATATAAATATCCTTTGTATATAAATACCATTGTATCCCTCTTTTTGAAAAATGTTGGATCAATCCCCAAAGTTAGAAACAAAAGTGGCCAACATTAGAGAGCTTACAACATGATTGTATCTAAACAAAGGAAAATGGATCTTCCTCTGATGATTCCTCCCAAATATAGATAAATTTATAGGCTCATAATCCATCTAAGGAAAACCTTGGATACATGCAAAGCTCAAATTTTCCCGAAAACTTAATATAAAGAAGATAAAAGTTGAAAAAAGGGATATAACATTGAATGGATGAAAATTGGAGAAGTTGGCATCAATATATGCTCAAACCCTTTAAAAATTATTCCTATAAACTACAAAAATATATGGAAACCAAAAAAATCCAAACAAAGACTGAAAGTTTTTGAAATTTTGAAAAATAAGGGATAATGTAGTTCAATTCCACAAAATAGAGAAAAATCCTCATTTTGGAAACATTTATGCTAACTCATAGGGTTTATTTTCTTACTAAATTAAAATACTATTAGCCTTTTCATTTTTCAGGTATGGATTTTACATGAAATTCCTTACTTCTCTAAAAAATGAATCTTAGAAACGCCTTAAACTTGCACATCTTCTATTTTTTGAATTCTACTAGCATAAACCTCTAACAAACTCTTCCAAGAGTGCCTCAATAAAAATTATATACACAATCAAAACACATGTACTTCCTAATTGGAAAATGCATGGTGTACAATAATACTTATTTTAAAAAAATTGAACCTATACCTACCATATAGCCATGTACAAAAGAGAACTATACAAATCAAAAGACTAGTTAGGATAAGTAGCTCCCTTTCTTGATGAAATTTGGTAATGAGATCATCTTTAAAGAATCCATGCAAAGTGACAAGAGTAAAAACATGGTCTAAAATTCCTATTTCCTCAAAATATAATATCCCTTGTTAATGTTCCCCTCCTCTTGATTTGAGATTTATTTTTTAAGGCATGGGAGATGAATTTTGGTACACTTAGGATCTTCCCCATGATTTTGATAAGAATGAGTGGTGGAAATTTTGATTACAAATTTTATATGGATAGATGTCTAATGGGACATACATTTTTAAAATATAATAGACTTATATTCTCTTGTCATCTTGTCCTCCATGTGATAAGCTCCGTATATAGAGCTTGTGGACACATTTTGTTTGTCCTCCTCTAAGGTTTTGGTATCATTCACTTCCTCTTCCTTAACTTTTGGCTCCAATAAAATTATAATATATTTCCATTTAGGTTATGCACATGGATATAATTCCTCCTCACCATTATCATTTCTAATAGAAAACATGAGTCATTAAAATTCCTCAAGTATGGTGGAAAACTAATTATTATATTCCTCATGGCTTAAAGAGGTAACTTCCTCAAGTGTAGAATATGTTAAATCCTAATTATTTTATAACTCCATTCAGTATCCATTAATGGAAGTAACCTCTTGTATTCAAATATAAGGCTTCATCTTCACTATCAGATTCATTCCTCTATGATATAATTATTTATTGATCTATAGAGATGAATTATGTCTTAAAAAACCATAAACTTTTAGTATGGATTTCTTCCACTTATAATTTTAGGAAGAGATTTCAAATGGTATTTTTTTAATGTTTTATTTCTCTTGTAACTTAATTGAAAACATGAAATCATACCTAATTTTCTCTTACTCATGGTAGTTCTCCAAGTTGGTTTGGGAATTGGAGTTGGTTTTGAGTGTTGCATTGTGTTTTTAGGGTGTCCTTATCATCATAAAAATGAAAAACACCTCTTTCCACCATCATTTTATAAAATTCAAGATTATATAAGATGGGATATTTGAAAAACAAATAAAATGAATTTCCATAGGATTCTAAGTGTTTATTACAATGATTTTATGGATTTGATAATACTTTAGGAGGATGTGAGATATACTTGTGCAATGAAAATGGGATGATTGGTATAAATTTTTTTATTTTAATACAACATGAGTGATATGAATAACCAAAGAATTTTCTATAATGGATAGCTAAAGGGAGGTAAAAATGTGATAGAAAAGGGGGGTAGGATGGGATCGATTTTTACATATTAAATGATTATATTTTATGACTGGATAACTATATCATATTACTAAGGAAGATAACTTCCTCCAAGAGACTGAATATTAATAAGGTTAGGATCAAAATATCTTAAATAAAACTAAAATGTTATACTTATTTGGGGTTGGTATTATTGACGGATTCTCTCCTAAGTCCTCTTAAATATGATATTGATTTCTGAAACATATTTTTTAGGTGCCTTCTTTATGGTGATAAGGTTTTCTAAGAGAGATATGATGTATTAATTCTCCTTGAATTGGTTGTTCAATCTTTATATCATCTCATGTAGATACAGATTATGTAGACAAACTTGTACACCAAACTAGGGGTTTTCCTCTAACTGAAGAGACAAGTAGTTTTAGATAAAAATTCTCCTTTGTGATATTTTGTATTTCATAATGATTGGATATATCTTAAATATTTTCCATAGGGATCATCGAATCATTTCCATAAAAATGGGATAATATTTTAAGTGTTGTTCAAGGGATATAATCCCATTGCTGAAAATACTTGAGTTCTCATGAGGGAAGGGAAGACATCTAGGAAGATCCACAGAGTTATAAAAATAATAAAATGTAGAAAGACATAATAAAAAGGGGATAATATTTTAAGTGTTGTTATAGGGAGTAGTATGAAAATGAGATAATGGGTGCATGAATGATTTTATTATCTAGGTGATTAGTTTATTCTTCTAAGATAAAATAAATTCAATATCATCAAAAAAATACTAACTAAATATAAAATAGGTACTTTACTTAATATTTTCAACAAAAAAATTTATTCCCACCATGTGTGCTAGACAAATATTTT
This sequence comes from Taxus chinensis, assembly GCA_019776745.2. Taxonomy (NCBI): domain Eukaryota; kingdom Viridiplantae; phylum Streptophyta; class Pinopsida; order Cupressales; family Taxaceae; genus Taxus; species Taxus chinensis. The sequence continues at coordinate 390,734,406 of CM034154.1, forward strand.
ATGCCATAAATGTGTGCCAAGGGACAAGGATTTTTGGACTTCCCTCAAAGGTAATGAGCCTTAGGTCCTTGGAGGAATACCTATGAAGACATCCATCTCTATTCTTAAACTAATATAATGTTACAACTAATCCTACATAAGCTAAACAATCCAAGGGAAAGGGGAAAGGTGAAAAATAATGATTGCACTAGGGTCCCCCTCCCGGTCTAATAAAAACATAATGAATTTTGTACTTAAAACTATAATCTATACCATAACAAATCACTTAGCACAAAAGGAAAGGATAAAATCAGCATAACAATCAAATGGAAAAGACCCAAATTCTAAGGGGATGGACCATTTATAATGAAAACAAGTTACATTTTATAAAACAAAGAAGAGGGAAGAAAAAAAAGAGATGGAAATTTTGAATTTTGGAAACCAAAATATCACACAAAATGTGGTTGCAAAAATTACATGTAGAAAATCCAAATCCCAACTATAGAAACCTCTATGAAATAATGTCATACTTCAAATATTCTTATAATGGGTGGTTCATCAGTGTAAAATAGGTATGCCTACCGAAACAAGGTATTGGGCCCAAGTAATGGCCTCAATAAATCTTTGAAACCTTTTCTAACTCTAAAATAAAGGAGAATGTGGTTTGGAAAATATTTAAAAGCATATATTTCTCAAAATAATGTTTCCCATGTTTTAAAACATCCCATTAGAAATTTCTTATTTATATCTTTTAAACAAATGCAATTTTTCTTGAGTTTTTGGCTTAAATCAAAATTTATGGCCTAAAAATAGTGCCTTGTAATTTTTTCATGCCATTAAAAATTGGTGGGAAATTTTGGTTTTTAAACTATTATCCTCCTTCTTTTTGAATTGGACATGTGGTTGGCTCTAATTGGTCCCTAAAAGATCCACACATTGAGATTTGGATGTTCCTATAGCTCAATCCCCATTTGGAATTAACATATTTGAATCTTGAATTTTGTGACATGTGTAATATTTTGTTTTCCTAGTCCTTGTACTATTCTCTGATCTAATTTCACTCTTCTTGACACTTGAATTCATAGGATTACACCTTGTGGTAAAATCCTAGCTTCCAGACTATTCTCTTCTTTGTCAAATTCAAGGCTTGAATTTGTGCCACATACCACTAATTCATTAAATCACACATTTGGATGACCACTACTAAATATCCAGTTGGGTTCTTGACTTCACAAAATCATGCCACATTGTGCAAACCCAACTTGATAACCTATTGTTACTTTTATGCATTAACTACATTTTACCTAAGTTCAAGTCCATAAATCATAACACATATCTCTCATCTAGAGGAAATAACATTATACTAAATATATGGACTTTGGGGCCTAGTTCCACATGGCACTCATTCATCCCCTTACAATTACTTTTCATTCTTTAGTCGATTTCACTATTCTACCCAAACGGTGATCCAAATGAAGCATGCATTATAATTAATATATAAAGTTCTTTTATATATAAATACCATTACAACCCTCTCCTTTCCATCTATGGGATTAACACCCAAAGTAAAAAATTAAGGTGGCCACCATTGGAGAGGTACAAGTGTTACTGTGTTGAACCAAAGGAAAAAAATATTCCTCTTGACTAGAAAGTCATGTATAGGTTCACAATCCATCCAAGGCTAATACTAAATATATGGAATGCTCAAATTTACCCTGAAAACAATTAAAAATAAGAGAAAAAATGGGTGGGATATTGAATGGATGAATAATTGTGGAGATAACACCATTATGTGATGAAACCCCTTCAAAAATCTTCTTGCAATTTGCTACAAGATATGGAGATCAAAAACATCTAAAAAGAGACCATGAAAGCTTATAAAGACATGAGAAAATATGGGGAATGTAGTTGAGCTACGCAAAATAGATAAGGAGGATAATTTTGGAAACAACTATATCAAAACCAACTACCTAACTTCAATTACAAGATCCTTATAAATGGTAGTTCACATGGTCACTATCACCATTGCATGCTATACTTCAAAAATTTCTTGAGTGTAACCTTATGTCACTCCCTCTTCCTATATTTGTTGATACTATAATAAATTATCCTAAATCCTTTGATCATAATGAATTTTTTAATTATCATCGGTGCATTTGACCTTTTTTAAATACATGTTTCAAGTTAAATCATGTAATAAAAGGATCTCATTAAAAACCATACTATTGAATTGAACACCCATTACAAGATTTTACACATCAAGTAAATGAGAAATAAAACTAAATATATTTAATGATCCACTACCGAACCATGGCACATTAGATAAAAAGGTAAATTTATATGTACATCATGTATGAAACATGCAACATCCTCTAGTTGCATATGGAGCTCCCCTTAACATTATTATTGGATAAATTACTAGCACTTCACATCCACGACACATGATTCCATTTTATGGTTGTGAAAACATGGATGATGAATCAATTAGGCATGTACTCTTCATTTGAGCTACCATTAATTATAAAACCATCCATAGTGTTATAGTTGACAAAATTTTAAGTGAAAATGTGTGCACGATGGAATTACATAATTATCTTGGATATAATGAACAACATTGACAAAAGACTTCATGAGCTATTAAAGGGTAAAATAGAATTAAACATATTATATTGGAGGATATCATGTTACCTCTTCAAGTTGTATCAATTACTTTCGTCATACCATTTTTTAGAATTCATAGTACAAAGATATATGACATATTTTTATGACACCTTTGGCTTTAAAATTCATATGCGATTACATCTTCATAACATTGATACATCAAGTATATCTATTGTAATCAAGTTATCAAGGTTTCAGGAATCCCTTGTTAATACACTTTACAACATATGACATCTTTGCATCCCAACAATAATAATTGTGTAGAAGTAGACATAACACCTATGAAAAATATATTTTAAAGTAGTAACTAGTCAAGTGGTAGGAACTCCTTCATTTCCACCTCTACAGTAAAAACCATAGTATAGTTCACCAAAATCTTATTTAGAAATTTATACAACATAATTGGAAGAAAATCATTTTTTTTTAATAATATAATCTTATATTAACATGATATCATATTAATATTATGGATCTAACAAGTCGTAAGGATATTTTTAATATACACTTTTCACCCCGTCCTATGTACATGCATTCTTACAATACAAAATTTGATTCCTCTTCATATTTAAACATATACACATCTAGCATTTTTCATCCAATAATATTATCCCTTTATTATTCTAACATAGATAGGCCTCTTAGCTCTCCCCATCCTTTTGTTATGATCATCAGTTAGAAACCCTCACAAAAACAAAAAAAATATAATATGTAAACTATATATATGAAGCTTGTTTGAGCTACTAATTTTCTACATTATTTATGTTATTTATCACATGATTTGGTAGATAACCTACTATATTTTTCTACACATATGTGCCTCACATGGTATGTGAGCTTGATGTAGAACATACAAGATCACATATGCATTTAAAATGTTGCACTTACCCTTTGTCGAGTGGCTTTACCTTATCACAGGCATCTTTATTTACTTATAAAACTATACAAGGCTATATATTTAAATATACTATTTATGATGTTCATGGCTTACATTCTTATATTAATTTATTTAGATTTGATACTAAGACATGTATTTTTATACGCTAAAGCCTTGTGTTCTATAAATCTCTTGATGATATTTACTTTCTTCCACAATGGATTAATTAATGTTTATCTCTTGAAGGTGGCCCTTAGATTTATTTTTTTTGTGTGACACTATTGTCATTTATTTTTATCCTCGTTATCCTTTATTGCATGGCCTTTTTTCCCTTGATTGTTTTTGTGAAACTCTTGTTTCCATTACATACAACATATTTTCCTTGTATATGGAATTTTGTATGACTCTGTGTGTTAATTTTGTCTTTTTGTTCTTATTACATGTAGTTTCCTAATATATATCTATATTGACACCATATTTGGCAAAAAATCATTATAACATCATTTTTCTAGAAACACACACACACACACACACACACACACACGGGTCTTGAAAAATGAAACTAGAACTTAGTGGCAAGTCTTTATTGTTTTTTTATTGTTTGATGGAATTTCATTTGTTGAATTATTTGAGTCTTTTGTATTTTCTTATATCATTGCATGGATATCTATGGCTATTATTTTTATAGTTTGGATGTTGTTGAATTTTTTATGAGACCATACAAATTATTCCAAACCATCAATCAAACTAGTCTCAAGATATCGGGTTTAGTACCTCTTTAGATTTGGGTCTTTCCTTCCCATTGGGTCCATTATTTTAAAAGTAAAGGAAACTTATATATAAAACCTTACTACAAGAATTTACCATCTATTAATCACTTATCTAATACACATGTACTAAGATAGAAAGCAAGGAATATTATCATATCTCATGAGTGCATCACAAGGAGGCACTTATTAATTTATAGGGTTCTACATCTACATACAAGGGTTTCAAATGGGATGATTAGTTATCACATTATTGGTTTCAAGGAATGGTGGGAAATATATTTTAATGGACTAGTTACATACAGAGATACATGCACACTAGGAGAACCATATGGAGTTTGAAATGTAGTACAATGCTCACTCTAAATCACATTGGGTGACCATTTAATTCATTCCAAATCTAGAACCTAAACTTTTTAAATATAATATGTACTTCAATTTTTTTTCAATAAGCTAGATTTTTATAGGCATAGACACAGATGCAATGGTTACAAGACGTCTAAATATATAAATATTTGACACACTAAAGTTTAAGTGATATAAAAAACCTAGAAGTGTGTCATTTATAGGTTTGAAACCATACAATAGTAGACAAGTTCATAGTACAATCTTTTACATATTTATACACTAGGGTATTTCCATATAGATGCATTCCATGAAATGTTACATACACTCCATATTATTCACACATTATGGATTCACTATAGACATAGTCATAATATCGCTTGAACAAGTTAAGTCATCTATTAAACCTTGATTTTGTTTTACTTGTTTTATTGGTTTATCATACATGCAATGATTTAGTTTCCAATCTTATAACACATTCTATGTGATCAGAATTACTTATTTATTTCCTATAAAATTTTAGTGTAATGAAACCCAACTGGGAGAACAAAAAAACATGCCATTTTTCCTAGAATTATGAATCACCCAACAAGAATGAATAGAAAAAACAACAAACAATATTTTTTTATAATTTTCCACATATAATTGTTCATCCAATTCTTAAAGCATTGCAATTAATTCCTAACATGTGCATTCCATTTTAGTCCATTTCAATCATTGATTAATTTAACACGACAAGTAATAATTTCAGCTATTTGTATCATTCCATAACATAGTTCATAATTCATCAAATCATTCCATTTAGTGAAGCTAATAATTATGTTATGATTGTAAACCATAAGTAATCAACTATCATCAAGTATAACCATTGATATAAACTTTATACTTCATTACATGTAAGATATCAACTTTATTTTACATGATTTTTCAATAGATATTGTTTTACACATCTCATACATATAATATTACATTCCCTTTCCTTAATTTACATAACTTTCTATTTATTATTATGTATAATCCATAAAATCATGATACTTAGTTCACCTTACCATATGTTAAATTTTTTAAATAATTTACATCCATATATCTCAACCAATAACATAATAGATATCCACATATACAAATACATCAATCTGTCATTGTGACCAAAAAATTGCATGTCATCATAGATCCATCTTGCTATAGATTTGAACTTGTGAGAGAAAGAGTATCATCGAGGTGCTTTACCTCTAACCACAATCCTTACAGTTCCCTACACACCTCTTTACTTGAGAATGGCCCTACCCTTCACAAGAAATATGTGATAAATCAATAAGGTAAGAAAGAATACCATGTGTAAAATAAACACTCAATCAATTAGTAGACATAGGACAAGGTAGAAATATAACACATCCCACAAACATGGTATAAATATGAAATAATCTAAAAATCATGACAATATTGATCATGTTATTGGCCAATAGACTTAGGATAATAGAAGATGCTCCTTACTAAAATATGACAAAGTACTAGGGCATAAAATAATCCCAAGTCATGTGGGTAAACCCAAGTCATCAATTAATCTCATCAATTAACTAATATTGGGGGAAGACCTCGAGTATTTCCATATTCAACCCTAATCCCCCTTATGTACTTGTCAAGTGTGAGCCAATGTACCTAGGTTACCTAACCCCCATATATGTCTCCCTAGTCCAAAACACAGATCTCAACATGTAGACTTTTCCCACTTGGAAATTCACCACAAGATATCTAATCTCCATGACATCAAAATGGGAAAACTAAAACATAACACAATTATAACTAACCCTTTTAAATGTCCAATACCATATGTCTAGATTAATAATAGGAGGATCTAATCCTAGTTTATAACTCCCCATATAGTAAAAAACAAAACATGAGTAGTACACATGAAATTGTAACCTTCTCGAATGTCCCATACCACCTGAGGAAGTAATTATTACAATAATTATAAGCCTAATTTGACATCACATACAAAGGACTATAGTTTTTTTTGTAATATTTTTATATATACTTTCCTTTAGTTGTACATGTTTCAAGTTTCCTTTACTAGTTCATATAGTGTGTCAAGTGAAGAATAAAACATGTATTAAGTTTCAAATGTGTGAATTCATAATATCTCATAGTCCATATTATTACATAAATTATCTGTCTCTTTCCTAAAATAACCATTTCATTCCAAACTAGGAGTAACATTCAAGTAATGACAACTCCTGTAACCATCCCATACCAATAATGAGAATTGTAATTAAGAGAATCATATACTAGTTTTCCACCACCATCTCCAATAATACAAAAATTAAAGGTGTATGTCCAAAAGAATCATCAAATTTACAATCTAAATAATAATTACATTCACATAAAAAATTCTCTAGATTTGTTTCTCATAAAATCTATAAAATGGCACCATATGATTATTTCCAAGTAGATTTCAACTTCTACCAACTAATAATTAGTATGGAAGGATTACTTTCCCAAATTAATGATTTCACTAAATCAAAACTAGGATATACCTCTACTACACGAGAGTTATGTTTCAATCCTTGTGTAGACATGAAATCATTCACTTAGTACTATTACATCACGCATATATTATATCATTATACGTATGATTTATAAAAAAGAAAACTATACATTAACACTTTTTTTGCTTTACATTTTACATTGATCTATATTTTTTATACTTTCGTTCTTTTCTTTTTTGGAACTATCCCTTTGATTTTGGACATTGTATAACATGTGATCAAGATCATTATCTTCTATTTTATCTTCAAATCCTCCTAGACACTAATTATTAGTAGGGATATTATTTCCTAGTCACTATTGTCCCCTTTGGGTGCTTATGTTGTCTTTCCCTATTCTCTTATGTTTTAAAATTCCACATCAACCATTATCTTTTCTAAAAATTATATTATCACTTTGGGTCATATTTTTAGTTATCAATGAAAAAATTTGAGGAAGGGTATCATACACACACACACACACGCATAAATTACCTACTATTATAAGGGGACGAGTAATTTGGGCTATTAATTACTGCATAGGAAAGGAAAATTTTGAGTTCCATCACACACATTCATCTTTTACTAAAAGTAGTTGTATGTTGTTATCTTTGTGTAACTATAACAAGGGAACCCTAGCTTCAAGGGACACAATTCTACCACTCAAACACACACACAAACCCAAACACAAACACAAACACACACACACACACACACACACACACACACACACACACACACACACACACACACACACACACACACACACACACACACACACACACACACATTCACACTTACACACAAACACACCAAAAATACATTAATTCTAAAATGTAGTGCAACGCTTGGTGAAAATCACATTGGGGTGACAATTGAGGCCAGTCTGACTCAAGAATATGCATATTTTATTCCATATAATGTATTTGTAAGCCTTGTGCAAGTAGCTATGGTTTTTTTACAAGTACATTTTTAATAGTGAAACTCTATAGTGGAGTCATAATGACAAGGAATGAAGTGAAGGTGATATTATCAAACTATGAAAAGATCAGATTCAAACTCATTTTCAAGACACTAGCGCTTGCGCAGTCATGTCCTCTTATAGAAACTCCAAAAGACTTATGTATCTTTGTTTTCTAGACACCATAGATAGTGATTTATCAGGTAGGTCACTCTCATCCTCTCACTACTTAAACTTGTTTATCATTTCATGTTATATCTTATATATGTCTCATATTATTTGATTTATTACAGTCCTCTAATTAATATTTAAATTTTATTAAATCATTTGGTGAACCCAAAATATGACCATACATCAAATGTCTTTCCTTTCTTCTTCCTCTTCTAAGTTCAAGGATAATTCATGTTCTTTCATTCCCACCCACGTTTATTCCCAAGTAGCCATATAAGATGATTATATACCCATTTTCACTCAACATCTTCCTCATTTCACAACCACCTCTATAGACCCCACTATCAATGTTGTACACACTCATCAAAATAATAATTTTTTGGGACTTTATACCTCTCTTCCTCTCCTATTAGTGCACCACATCCTTAACCTTCTCATTCATCTAAAGACTATGATATTATTGAGCAATTAAAGAATGCCCCAACTAAGATATCTCTCTTTAATATTTTATGTAAGGATTTTGATTTTCATCACACACTAAAACTCATATTTTGACCCATCCAAATAAAAAGTGATGACCCTTCGGTATCCTTTCCTAATCTCATGGTATATGTTAAGAAAACCAGAAATTATATTAAATTTTTCGATGAGGATAGTCCACACACATATTCTACTGATTCTCCTCCTTTTCTCATCATGGATCAGAATCGATTTTTTTAAATTAAGTGTGTGCTCCTTGATAATGGTTTTGCATTAAATATTTTTCTTTATCATTACTAGCCCAATTAGGCATCCCTCATAGTGTAATTGAACAATCTACCCTCATTGTCCATGGATATGGTACTACTAACATGTGCATTAGTGTTGTCAAATTAGAATTGAAAGTCATACCTCGTAAGATCCTTACTCCCTTTCATGTTATGTATGCCCCAATATAATTTAATTTAATTCTTGTTAGACCCTAGATCCATGCCATGAAAGGTATTCCATCTACAGTCCATCATAGTTTCAAGTTTATATTTGATGGCTAAGAGCATACTATTACTACGGATCCTGAACCATTCAAATATTTTTAGAGGGATTCCACTTATTCCATGGTTATTATCCCAACTCAATCAATTACCTCGAATTGTCTTGATACATATGATATTGGGGATCCTAACAATCTCATCCCTATTTCTCCACCTCACCTTGCTTCCTCTATTCAAACCAACACTACTAGTATCATCTCTCCCACCATATCCCCTCTTAAACAATTTTTCACATCTATTTTTAATCTCCTAAAGAAATTTTTGTAACATTTTAATGTTGAGACTGATGATGATCATCATATTGAGCTCACTAATGAAACCTTATATAATGAGCTCAATATGATGATCAATATGAAATAAAATATCCTGCTACACAAGCTACTACTACTACTATGATTCCTCATAATAACGTTGTGCATACCATTAATTCTATTCTTCTTGTTGATCATAGTCCTAATTATATTCCTTTTTCTTACCCTACACTAGTTAATTATTTTTGATTGATTCACTTACACACTATGAATTAATCAATTATATTGTAAACATGTGTCTTTTAATCATGTTTGTCTTGAAAATATATGCACTTATGAAGCATTAATTCACTTAATCCTTACCACTTATGATATCATACCTTTTCTTGAACCTTATGATAAATATAAAGGCCACATCTTTCTCCTAGAAAATTATGGTACAACATTATTTTACATTCTGGTTTGGATTGTACTTAATCCCCGTCCCTCTACACTTACACTTGGAGAGTCTTGGCTAGATTACATAATTGGTATAATTAATATAAATAACATTATTCTTAATTATCTCATGGCCTCTTATAGTATTTTTATTCATAATTATTCATTTCTTGATTATGTTCCCAATTTATCATGATAGAATTCACATGAATACCTTAGTTCACCATTTACTAATGAGGAATATGGCATGGGCATGTATGACTTATGAATTACATGATTCTTTAAAGATAAAACAAAATATTTCTCATGTTATGCATCTAAATGAGCCCCCTTCGGTTACAACTCAGATTTAGAAGACTCTCTTGATGACATTCACACCTAGGGGCCATACCATATCCCCCTTATTACCCAATGACACACTCTTGTTCTAGGCTCAAAGAAGACTATTGATGGAAAAATTACCTACATGAACCTCACTTTACACATATACTCTTGGGGGAAATATTTCTCCCCTTCCCTAGTCCTAGTATTTCATATTCTCATAATTTGAAAATATTCAAGCATTTTTAAAAATACAAAAAAAATTGTTTAGATATTGGTTATATGTATCGTTTCTTTCTTATACTATTAGATGTTGCATCTTACTTGTCATGCTACTTTGATTCATAATTTGTTCTATCCTTTTTACATGTTGTTGTCATAATAAATGTATAGCAAGAAAAAATTAAATTTTGGTAATCACAACCAAGCCCCCACTGTAAAATTTACTTTCTAGGTCATTGTAAACCCTTCCTCTAGCTAACATGTCCACATTTTCATCCTCATTCTAGCTAAGAGGGATGTGCTAACATGATTTTCATGTGTGTTTCATGTGCATAGAAGTATACCTAGGTAGATTGGAGAAGTTACTAAGGTTCAAGGTAGAACAAATCATCTACTATAAATATTGATCCTTTATATATTTCTTGGTTTATCAATATGTATTGACAAATAATTTCATTATTGATTTCCATGCTTCCAACAATGAAATTCCTATGAAGGTTACCCAACCTCTTATTTTTTGTATCTCATGGGCATATGACCATTGTTACTCAATTGAAATAAAGTAAGTTCCCCTTGTTGGTAGGATCAAGTATGCACAAATTTATGTTGTGGTTTTTCCAGAGAAGCAAATCAAGGCCACAATTTTGGTGGGAAACATACCAAATATCTACAATATGATTCTTAACATTAATTTTTTCTAATATATGGGAGTTGAAATACAATTAGGTTGGTATTCTGCTTCAATATCGGCCAAGAATGAAATGAAAAATCTTCTCCCTAAGCCAAAAATGAAGTATATGGTTCAGAAATATGACAACCCAAGATCACACATCCTATTCAAAGATAGGTAAAATAGAAAGGTTTGGTTTGAGGATAGATGTAATGGGAAATATTTCATGATTTTTGAACGAAGAAAAGAGTAACCTATTCTAGAGGAAATACCCTAGTGGAAATTGTTAAGGAGGTGCAAAGTATGGAGTTTGAAAGAAGATGTTCATCAATAGGGTTAGGTTTCAAAATTTTATTGTATTCTTCGCAAGGTGATTTGTTTCTTTTTTCATACAAACTACTATTTTACAATACCAAAAATACTACTGAATTCAAAGATTTTTTTTCTCAATTTTCAAGCTACTAAGGAAATGGGAATCAAGAAACTCGTAGCCTGAGGAAACATGGAGTTGATTGTGAAATAGAAAAGGAATTTATTTCAAGTAAAAAAATCTCATCTCTGCCACTATAAAATAGAGTATGGGAATTTCTAGAATCCAATGATGTATTTGATATCAAGGTAGTCCCTCATGATCAAAATAGTAGAGATTATTCATTGATATTGTTTGCTTCTCTGATGATTCCACATCCTAATATTGCTGGACAAAATTTTTTATTGGAAATTATTTTCCATCCAAGTGTACAAGACAAATCAGAGAGCTAGCAAGTGTTCAATGATGATAACAACATTTTTATTTCTTGAGATTTTTGATTTCAAGTATGTATATTTTGAAGGAAGTGATACACTCCCTTTGGACTTTATTATTACTAATAATGATAGTTCCAAAGGTGATTAAGTATATGAATATGGAGTGATTCAACTTAAAGGTAACAAAATTTTGAAAGGTCTAGTCTCATTGGAGGAATTATTTGAAAAAGATGATAAGTTTATCCACAGTGTAGACACATAAAAATAACTTTAGTAGTTTTAGTACTAAGATTGCACTAATTACCCTCTTTCCCATCATTTTCATTATAATTGGTGATTTTCCACTAATTAAATATCATTTCCCTCTATTTTGTTCAATTAATGACACTTTGTTAATTAACTAGCCTTTACCCCATTCTGGATGCCAATTAACGACACTTTGTTAGTCATAATCCTCTTTGAATCAATTAATTAATTATAATTGGTTAATTAGGCCTTTGCAACCTTGTATTTAATCAATAAAACCTCTTATTGGTTAAATCCCCCTTTCAAATAATCTCAATCCTACCTATTTTCCTATAAATCACCTCCAAATAGCTTTATAAGCTTATCTTGACCTATTAATTAATCCTAGTTGATTAATTAAACCATCTACAAATCCCATGAGTTGATAATTCTAATAAATTCCCTCTAATCAAGCTTATCTATTCTAAATATAATTTATCTTTTATCCCACATTTATTAGGTTTCTATCTTCTCCCAAATGGGAAAGCTATATAAAGGACCTACCCCTTCCTTATAAACTACACCATGCTTTGAATAGTGATTATTATAGCAATATTGATAGATAATTCTCCACCATTGAAGAATCTTGTTAAATTATACTTCCATCCATCCACTCTTTGCATTAGAGTAGTAAAGGAAGATCCATATATGGCCTTGTATCCATTTTGGAGAGAACTTTTCGTCTTGTGAGAGATAACCATCCTTTGATCTCTTTAAGATATTAAGGAGTAACTTACAATTTAGAAGGCATATACAACTTGGCAAGAATTAGCTTGGTGTTTTCAAATATCCATTTGGATGCATTAGTTTAAGATTTTTGTCTTGCATATCCTTATCTTGATGTTAATAGTAGATTATCTTAGTGTAGACACCAAAATTGGGTCACACACTCCTGATCACCTCATTAAATAATCAACTTCAACACAGTCACCTAACCATGGCCCCTTACACCCCACACTAATATTAATTTAATTAAATTAATCCATTTCCTCATAATATTTATTATTTAATTATCCTAATTAAGATAATTCCCACCCCACCACCTCACCTATACACCTCACCTAGCCACCTCACCCTAAGTCTATTCTTAGTATGTTTCCATAACTAACTAAGACCTAACTAAACCCTTAAAATCAAATCCTACATCCCCTCTAACCACATTCTCACATAAAAAAGGTAACTCACGCTATTGCTTGGATGAATAGAGAGATTTGGCAGAAATCATTGTCATGATCTCTTATTTTTAGTAAACCTAGGGAATCCCTCCCTAATCGGCATTGGTCACCCTTGAACTGACATTGGTCAACCCAGAACTAATGCCGGTCAACCCGAAACCATCATTGGTTACCTTTTATTCCCTTTGGTAACCTTATTTTGAGGTTGGAACATTTTTGAGAGCAAGGAAGGAGACCAGAGCTACATGTAAGCAAAACAAGCATCCTTTTACACATCCAGACATCCAGAGCCATCACCAAGATCAATCATAGAGCCACTGCATTCATGGGTGTACTCTAGGAAAGCATCACTACAGGACCATACATGTATTCTCTGATCAACCACCTCCACCACTGAACCATCAAAAACCTTAACACATTATTAATCTATTCTTTGCATGCTTATTGCTTCACCACCCACTTTCCTGTGAACTCAAAAATCCCTTCACACATATCACCAAATCACATATTCTCACCTAATGTATACTTCTAAGCATACCTAAGATCTCTACAAACCTCCCCATTTATTCGTCCAAAATTTATTTGACATCATATCACCCCTGCCATTTAACCTATTTTGAGTTTCTTTTACCCAAACCATACCGATGCGAGTTATCCACAACTTTCGTTAGTTCTACCTAAACCTACATCGGTCACACTTAGCCGACATCGGTCTCTGTGTTGTACACCTTGACCAAGTGCAGACCCAACAATCACCCTACCAATTGACCTAAATAACCAAGAATCTGATCCTGACTAGTCCCAGTACCTTGACAGATACCTCACCTCTCAGATCCAACTATAGCTTAGCCTGTTGTAATTGGATTTTCTTATTGTATTTGAATGAGATACCTAAATCATATCAACTACAATAGGACCTTGTTTATTTCTCACATTAACTTGTTTTAAACAGTGGATTGACAACCATCTAGGAAGTATCACACTTCCTGAAACTAGCATACGCTAGGCAGTCCACTATCAAATATCATTTAACTATATTTTTTTGGTCTTGTTTTCTATTACAATTATTTCCTCCTAGCCAAAAGGAAGCTCTCACATTCAGCTATGGATCAAGAAGTCAGATTTTATGCAACAACCATTAACCGACCAACATTTAACAGGTATTCCTCCTTAGCCTTTACCCTTATCTGTTTCATCATTTTGAGAAGGAAAATAAAATGGTGAAACATTTTGGCACGCTCGGTGGGACCCATCACAATTTATTTTTCATTTATTCATTCATAGGTGAAAGTTGTGTGTTTGTTTCCCTTCGAAAAGCTTCCAAATTAATTTTTCTTTTTTGGAATCATTCTCCTTCTTTCTATTGTCTAAAAACAATCATGTTTTTGGTGCTTTAAAAATAACACATCTTCCTTTCTTTTACATTGCATTAGTGAAAGATCATCCCTTTTCCTGTTCATCTCTTGCTACATTGAATATCACACTTCAATTTTGGTTTAAAACACTTGCATTGCAATCTAATTTATTACATTATTAACTCACATTAAAACTGAGGGAAATCTATATGCTGGAAGTCATACCCAGCTGATGGTTGACATAAAGAATTGTAGAAAGAACATTTCTCTCTCTCTCTCTCTCTGTCTTACCAAACTTGCACAAAATTAAATATAAACATATTTCTTAAACAAAATCTTACCTGGTAATATCTGTTAGTGATCACACGATCCTGTTGGTAAGTACTCCCCAGTTCATTGCCTCTATCAAGTCATCATCTCAGAGGATGGCCCACCCCCACCATAGCATACCTAAAACCTCTCCTTTTAGATATCTTTATTCATAGGATGCCTTCCCAACCAAAATTTTTTGTTCTAAATACACAAAGTCAGTCTTAAATAGCATAAGCTAAACAAACATAAGAAAATCACTGTTAGGATCATGATTTTTCTTAGCGTTCTTCTTGGCTTGTGTTTTGAGTTGTGAGACTACGCATCCCCATTTTTCTTCTTCCTTACACACTCCACCATCATAGTTGGAGTATTCTGACTTTGTTTATGTGTGTCAGGGCCCCATCTCCTCATTCTCAAGCTTTTGAGTTTGATTCTTCACTTAATTTAATTCACAAAACCAATTTTATTCATTTCTTTCTAATTTCAAAGTCACTGACTTTGGTCCAAAAACCATTGCTAGTTCACATCTGACCATCTTCATTTAAACCCTAACCACTGTCGTCTTCTAGATTTCTAGCTACTTTACCTAAAATACCTTTCATCATTGCTTTTGTTCTATTTCCGTCCCTCAAGGCATCATCATATTTCTCCCTTGTTGATATTTACTGTCATACACAGTTTCATCAGTACAAATACAACATTCCCACTTTATTTTACTTTAGACCGGTTTCTTCCACAGTGATCGGTATCAGCTTCAGAAACCATCATCGGTGTTTTCCCAACCATCATCGGTCATCCTGACCGTCATCGGTTTGTCCATAACCATCACCGGTCAACCTAACTATCATCGGTTGCCTGTGTTTGATTTTTCAAAATCTATACATTAACTAGATTCACCTCCTAGACCCCATTATTCTTTTTTTTACTATTTTTTATGTCATCTATAGAATACAGTCTTACCAAGTCAGCACTTGTTCACATGGTGCTGACTCGTAGCAAGACTAACGCCCTCATATTCCACGCTAGTTGTTAACCACTCCCACCTAGTCCCTCACCTCCTTCCATCCTATCACACATGGATCCAACCTTACCTACCACCATTGTTGTTGGTAACGAAGAGTTTGCAAGAATCCTTGATCAAAATCCCACAGCCTTACAGTTCTACCTTTCCCATTCTTCCACCAAAGACCCCTCTGTTCAGTTGATATATGGCATGCCTGTGTCAATCTCTCCTACCCTTATTCATACTACTGCATCAGCCCCTAATAATGCAGCATTACCCTCACCTGCTTCACCCCCGATAATTTCGCAGCTAAGACCCATACCCACCATGACCGCTGTATTGGCAGTTTCCCTCGCACCTGTCATATCTGTTGTCCCTTCATCCACCACCTAGACCATAGCACAGTCTGCACCCATTGTCTCAAAAATACCCATTACAACACAACTGCCCGTGGTGTCGGTGACCCCTACTCCATTCCAAAATCTCATCCTCTCCATCCCGTAAAAACAATCACTACCAGAGTCATGACAACCATCCCACCTACATACACCTACTATCAACAACCCCCTATCTCATATGTCACCCATTCTAGATATGTGCCTTCCATGTCAGTTCATTATTATCAACCTCCCTATTAGGTTCAATATCTACCTTCTTATGCCATAGGAAGTGTCCGCCCATCATAACCTACTAACGACCTCATCAAGTTGATGATGGAAAAGATGAAAACACTAGAAGCATCAGTTTCTGACACACGCAATTCCCTCACCTATGATGAAATTTGTAATGATCCTATTCACCCATCCATTCCCATTCGACCATACCCCATACATTGGGAGATGCCAAAATTCAACCACTTCAATAGCAAAGAAGATCCATAGCAACATTTACCGTCCTTTAAACATGGGTGTTACTTGATTGCCAATAATGACACTTTACTTTTGAGGACTTTCCAAATGTCCCTAACAAGACCTACATTGGATTGGTAAAGTGGACTACCAAGACACTCCATTTACTCATTCAATCAAGTAGCCCAAGCCTTCCTAGATCACTTCTCCATCAACGTTGTTAAGAAGGTTACCATGACTGATCTTTATTCCACACGATAATATGACAATGAGTCTATCACTGACTTTGTTTCTCGCTGACATAGCCTCATTAACCAAATCACATTCCAATTGCCTCAAATTGAGCTTAAAGAACTATTTACTTGGGCATGTGCTAGACACATCTCACCAACCCTATAGGTGCAAAATTTTCACACTTTCGAGGAGGCATTCGCCATGGCATGGAAATTAGAAATTCGTCCTATCGAAGAAAAGAACATTTAACTTCATAATAAGAACATCGCATTCAAATCAAATGATTATTCTTCATTTTCAAAACCTCAAAACAACTATTCAAATACCAAAGGGTCTACTAATGTTGTAGTTCTTAAAGCTGGTCCCCCTCATCAATCAAACCCAACCAAACCCCCTTCTAATCTCTTTCATATCCAAGCTTTCCAATTTAGATGAGAACAACGAAAGTACACTTCCCTAGGATAATAATATTATTCCATTTTGGAAAATCTTGTTAAGGCTAGTGCCATTACCCTTCCACCTATAAAACCACATATTAGTTTCAACCCTGAGCGACCCATGCCTACGTGGTATAAGGAAAATGACTTTTGTAACTATCATCGGGTTAAAGGTCACAATGACATCAAGAATATAATTCAAGAAATGATAGACAACAGAGACTTAGTCTTGGATAGCCCAAATGCACCCACTAACCAAAGCCTACACATCTTCAAGAATCCATTACCTAATCATGCCCCATCTTCCAACCAAGTGGGTGATGCCTCAAATAATGATAACACTATCCGCGAGGTCCACAATATTTTCAATAACACACCAGTTACTTCCCAATTGCCTCATATTCCTTCCATAGATGAAATCTTATCTCGTAATCCCATACTTGAACCAGAACCTATTTCATCTACTCCTCTACCCATAGAGGAATACCCTTCATCTTCTCCTTCACCCATAAAAGAGCCTATAATTAACACACCACCTTTAACCCCTCAAAATTCCAAGTAGTTGTCAATGGCACCTCTCCTACTCATAGAAGAAATAGGTTCACCACCTACACCAATGCAAGGAGAGACCACTTCAGCTAGCCCGTCCTCTCCTCTACCCATAGAGGATACTATAGAAGTACCACCACCTGTAGACTACCATTCACCATCATACCTTCAAGATCCTGTTGATCTACTTTCAGCTCTCTTACCCACATAGTCTTAGGCTAGCCATTTCCCTGTATCTCAAACACATTTGATAGGGATTACCACTTAGTTAGCATTGGCTCTGCTTACAACAGTACCATTCTCATGCTTGGCCGATTTCCTGGACTATGTCAATAGAGCCTTACTTTGGGGGTGTCTTCTACTTCTTGTTTCAACACAAATGTAGTTGTCACTCATTGATACCTCCACTATCTATCCAAAAGTGTTTTGACTAACCAAACTGAACACAACCACAACTATCACAAAACCTCCCATGACACCACTCATGGCTCAACTCACACCTTTGCCCATAACCCAACATGCATCTCCACCCAAACCCATGCCTATATCATCTCCCTCATCTAAACCTATCGCTACCTTAGGGGTCATATTAACAGCTAGCCTTACTCACCCACCCATAAAATTATATTTAGCTACGTTTTCCAAAACTAACACCAAACTTAACCTGACCCCTAATTAGAAGAGCCGTTCTCCTATAACTCATACCCTAACCTCGCCAGCTACACCCTTATCACCTTCATCCCTTCCATCCATCCTAGGACCTCACCCCTCGACCCTAGCCAAGAAACCCCCATCCACCGGTAAACTAAATGCAGCAACCCATTTCCCCATCACAAACCTCTAATATACCCAAATGTCCCACACAACCTCCACCCTCACCTGTAAGCTTTTTACCACCCATACCTCCAATACCATCAATAAATTCTTCACCACTGATGACACTTCCTTCTCTTTCACTCACGCCTCTTGCCAAACCCACTTCACCTACCTCCACATCACCTCGGTTACCCCCATGGGTAACCCGCCCTATTCCACCTTCATCTTTTCCCTCCACATCTCGTGCGCCCGTATCACCTTTACCCAAAAAGATGCAACCTAAAGCTAAAAATCCACTACCCTCCAATAAGTTAGTTAAACCAACCACACCTTCTATTTCTAGTTCATCTACCATGCCCGTACCCAAGCGGATACGACTAATACCTAAGACCACACCACACAACAAAATAGTAACCCAACATACTCCCCCTCTTGCAAAGACTCTTCCTACAGAGTCAGCCGCACCTGCACCCAAACCCCCATTCACCTCCCATTCTGATCCATTAGCAGGGTCTTACGCCAAAATCCTAACCAACCTCCTCGAAACTTCTGTCATCACATTACCACCTCTTAGACCTTACGACCCACTCAAACACAAACCAAAAGGGTTTGACGAAACCAAAATTTATGCTTACCATCATGTTCTAGGACATGATGTAGAGAAACTGTAAGGCTTTAAAAGCCGCTCTTGTCTGATTGTGTCCTTCAGAATAAAAATTTGATGATGATGATCTTCTTGATAAGCACCCCATTTCGCCTTCAAAAATTTCCACATATCTTCCCTCATTGCCTACTCAACGACCAAAATCTCCACCCACACAACTCTTAGATCCATCCTCGAGATTTGAAATTAACATGTTTTGTATAAGAGAGTTGGCCAAACCACCACCCAAATGTCGACGCGTCCTACTCATCTCACAAGGGTTGTATCCACCACTAGGATCTTGTACCTCTTGCCACTATACCTTCCATGACACACCCTCTTCATCCACCTCCCCTCATATTAACATGATCAATATTGCCACCCATGCTCAGAAAGACAAGGGCAAGGAGAAAGAAACCGGCCCATCAACCAACCCTGTACCCAATATACCATCTACACCCACACCCAAAGTCATCATTTGTGGTCCTACATATACCATTTCCGATGGGGCCACACATTCATATAATGCTAAAATAACTACACCAATCTCCCCTCAAAATGTCTCTATATGACCTCATCCAGACCTTGGAGTCACATTGTTAAGCCCTTATGGAGGTCCTTTAATCTATCAAAGTATTACCAAATGACCACACACTATAGCCTCCATCATTACCCCTCAACACGTAGCCTCTCTCACTAGGTCTTCACCTTCCTCTACACCTTCACCCACTCGCCAAGTGGCCGCCCTCAGATTTGTAGATGAAGAGATCTCTCCCTTCAGGTCTGTTGGTCATCAAAAAGGACTTCAAGGAGAACAACCGTTAGGGGACAAGAAGTCCCTCCTCTTTAGTGGGAGAGGTTCCCTTATTCAAAAGCAAAACCTATTTACATATGTACAGAGCATAGTTCTACTGCAGAACTTGGATATCACAAAATTGTTTTGAAAAATAGATCATCAATCACAAAAGTACAAAGGAATGAAGACGTGAAAATGAGTAGAAAAGCATTCTCCAGAATTATAGATGAAAAAATAATTCCTTATGCATCCCAGAATATAATAAATTAGAATAAGACCATTTGTACTTGAAATAATGGTATGCGATTTGAAAAGACACACATTTCCATAAATATCATCTACAAGAATACAAAGATTCTTGGCATAATTGCAGACAAATGATCTTATAATATTCAACAGATAGCTACGAATAAAAGAATCAGATGGACAAAGAAAGAAGATCCTTTTATATTGATTGCTTTACTATTTCTTACACTTTCAAAAATAAGCCAAGTTCCCCCCCTTCAAAATGACAAAGAGAGACCATTATATAGTTTTACAAATCAGTTACCTTTGGTAACTACTTCTTTTAATTAATGTTTAGTTAAAGGGCTGCTTAACGCAAAACCCCAACTAATTACAATAAATTTGAGATGAGGAAAGAAAGAAGGGAGAAAATTCAGGAGGAGAAGACAAGTGTTCATGATTGAGAAGGACCCACTGATTTGAGGATCTGCTGTCTAAACCTTTTTAACGCCTCTGCTATGTCTCTGCCACATAGAACTGATGTGTTGGCAGTGGATTGGGTCTAAAATCTGAGACACTTCTCCATCTCTTTGTAAAATTTGACATGTGTATGATAATCATTACTTGCTTCTTTAATAGCAGACTGGAGACAACATATTTCCTTCATCTTTTCCTTAGTGATAGAATTCTCTTTGAACATATTTTCTTTGACAAAAGCTCTAAATTGAGATTTGATTTCCTACAAGGAGAGGGGTACACCTGAGGTGTAAATGGATATCCTTAAAAGTAGATACCACCAAAGTCTTGAAGGCCTCACCCTTCTGCTAGCTATTTTTCAATTCTCCCAAAGCCTCCTCTAGCACCTTGATTTTCCATTCCACACTGTATACCCATGATTTTGACAAATTATCTTTTGCATCATCAAAGACCTTACTTGCCATTAAGATATTTTCATCAGCCTACCCCATAAGGTGAAGGTCTACTATACAACTACTCCAGAGTTTGAGCTCTTTATCTATATTTCCAATGGTGGAGGAGAGTTTGTATTGTAGATTATTTACCTTCTCATTGAGTTTGAAGGCTTCACCGATGAAATTCAACCTTGTAATGAGCATATCATCCACCATGGCCTCTATAGCCCTTCCATAGATGGAATATCTATGTATATATTTGATACTCTGGACTTCATCTTGGCTGAGGGTCACAGGTGGTGGAAGAGTAGTCAGTGGGATGGGATCTAAAAATTTATCTTTGGACATCAATGACTTGATGAAACTTGTAAGAACTTGAGCCTGCTCTTCCAGCTGCTCTATAGTTTGTTGCCCTTTTTCCACTCTTCCAATGACCTTGGTGACTGTTTCCTAAAGATTGTGAATCCCACCTTTAGGGGTGGATTCTCCCATGGGTATCCTCAAGAGCTCTAGATCTGACGCCTGTAAATCCTGTTCTGGCTTGTCAACCTTGGGATTGATTATCTCCTAGAATTTCTGGCCCTGAGTATCAGATATTATTCTTGAGGTAGTCATGGCATTCTCGGCAGGAGTAGGAGGGGTAGTGCCCAATAAAGCTACCACAGCATCAAAATTAGGTCTCGAGATTCAAGAGGAATACTTCCTCTTCCTACTATCAACGAAAAGTTACACTCATGTGAAAAAGGACGAGGAAGAAGAAGGTGGGGCAAGAGGAATGAGAGAAAAAGAACTCATGGCACTCAAAGTGTGCACTATTGTTGCCTCTAGTTAAGATATGAGTGGGTCACTCGAGGCTTCCGGTACAGAGGATTCAATGGTGCTCAGAAGCTTAGTGCTTTGAACTTCCTTTTCTTTATCCATTGGGGCTTCTGGAATGTCTGCGGAGACTGGCACTTCACTCTCTTCGCTTTCACTGACAACAATAACATTCTTTGGTCCTGAGGGAAATTCTGAATGCTTCATCAAGGGATCTTCTTCAATAGGCTCCTTCTTGACCTCCTTGATTTTCTTCTGATATACTTGGGTGGATGAGGAAGGAGTGGAGGATGTAGGCCCTTTAGTTGATGAGGTAGGAGGGGTATGTACTGGTGCTTCCGAACTGGGTGTCAGTGCCTCCTTCCTTGGTGTTGAGGTATCCTTAGAGGAGGACTCACCTGAATGCCTTCTAAGCTCATGAACTCTCCCGTCAAACTAGATTTTGGTTATTACTAGGACATGGGCTAGGATCTCAGCAAGATCATCCTTCTCCTTTTTGAACCAATCCAAATCCTCTAAGGGAGTTTTTGATCAAGGTGTCATATTCATATGAAAACAAGTCAGAATTTTCATCCTGAAGCCCTTCAGGAACTTGGTACAAGTTAAGATCTTGAATCAGTTGAAGAGAAAACCTTCCATAATGTCTCCTCCTTACCTCAAAATCATCAGTATAGTCAGCCCAATAGTCTTTTGTGTATTCCCTATGATGGTAATTGATTATGAGGTTCTGTTCAATAAATTTATTCAAGTCAAAACAAGTTCTTAGCCTAAAGAAATGGACAGTGATGGGAGCTAGGGCTCTCTCTATGTTTTGTGCATCCAGAGCCATCTTGCAGGTGTAGTTTCCCAAGGATATGGGGAAGTGTAGAACAGTGATTTTCTTATCCCTGTAGGTTTTTTACAACTTTTCCAATTGCCTGCATATCTCAATCAAGGCCATTTTATCATTATAGAACATAGGGAGCTTGAGAGGGGTGCTCTCATAGCCTGCTAGCTTGATAGAGGAGAATTTTCTGAACTAGATGAAGTAGGCACCATACTTTGCTATTAGGCTCATGGCTTTATCAGAGAACCTCCTTGCAATGTCGATCTCTAGAAGTCTTACAATGTACATGGTGAAAGCATCGTTCACCCTCCTGAAGTTACGATTACTAGTGTCCAGGGTGAATTGAGGGCAGTAAGCATATATAGGATCACCTTTATGAGCATAAATATATGTGAAGCCAAACCATTGCCTTGATGTTGCTAGGGTATACATCAGATAAGAAGTCATGTAAAACTTCTTGGTTTGTTGTACATTGGATAGTTGTTCTGCCAAGTTCATGATGATGATTTCTACCCAGTTGATGTTTTGAATACCCTCACACACCATGTTGATAAGTGGGCATATCCAGAAATGGAACTCATTGGTAGAGGGTAAGCCCATGACCCGAGCTAATAAGATTATAAAATTTGATAGCTCCTCATTGAAATCAGCATGAAACAGAGCTTTGGATAGACAGGACGCCCCCTTTTTAGGGTTTTTAAGCCAAGACTTTACCACCCTTGCCTTGTATTTTTCACTGTCCTGGTCGAAGAGTGCTTGTGCCTGGTTTTGAGAGATGACTATAGAATTTTCCATTTTAGGAATCCTTAGGGTAGTGCCAATGGCAGTAGCATTAAGCTTGGCAATGAGCTCCCCATGCACATTTGTTAGTTTACTCGAGTCGAGGTTAAAGTGAGCACCGCAGGCGAGTACCATGTTTGCACATTGCATTGAGATTGGGAAACCAACGGCAAATGCCAAGCCACTATCATGAATCATTTGCACCATAGGAGAGGGGTTTGGGTCTATCATCCTAGTCCAGAAATCTCCAAAGTCTAGGTGATGAACTTCACTGTCCCCGATATCGGGAATGACAGAATCAAGCAGTGAAACTTGCTCCTGAGCTTGGAAGTTAATCTTCATGTTGATAGTGATTTGAAAAAAAAATTCAAAGCCTAAACTCTTGATGAAATTACAGGGGGATTGGGTATGTGCACAGAAATTTTGATTGTGAGGGTATGAGCAATTGATAATGAGAAAGCAGTGTGCAAAAATACGTAGGAGAGAAGCTTATTAAATAGCCGTTTAGGAGAGAGAAAGGTAAAAAATGTGCATTAAATACACATCTACCAACTTTAAAAGCAATATATTTGGGAAGAGTGGGAAAAATTAGCTCGAATGGCCTTTGGTTCGTTTGGGACACATGGGACACGAAAGAGCGACTTGACCAATGCGGGTGACGCAAGGACAGAATGCACAAATGTTTTTAGGACATGAGGGATGAAATTACGCAAAGTGCGCAATGCAGCCGACACGGGTGAAAGGTGAACAACGAGCCTGAGCGAACTTGAGACATTTGGAACATAAAGTTTTGACGGGCCCAAGAGAAAATAGATTTTTGGGTAAAGCAGCCGATCGGCGAACAAGAAGCCCGAATGAACTTGGGACATATGGGAAAAAAATGTCTGACAGACCCGCAAATTACACAGAATGACTAAAAAAATGTAGATTTTTCCAACTTCTTGACTTTTCCCTTTACCATAACAATAGAAAAGGTGTTAACTCAAAATTTTCAATTTTGAACTTCTCAAAAGAGTGAAAATTTTGAGAGGACAACAACTGGCTCCTTCTGGGGATGACTTGGCTAAAGTCCAAAGAAATGAGACAAGGTAAGAACTCTCAGAAAATCTAGGGGAAGTAGATCAGTGTCTGATCCATTAGGCCACGGAGTCAAAAGCAAACCAATATAGAAGACAACACCCCAAACGAACAACACACTAAAACAAGAAAAAGGAAGGGGAAACACACACACACTATACAGAATATACAAAGGACTACCTAATCACCTATGACTTAAACAATTTCAGGTACTACCCACTATAAGGAAGTGGGAGGGAAGAACCATCCATATAATCAAGGTAAAGATAATTCTCACCAGCAAAGTGCCTGATCTTGAAAGGTCTGAGCCAAAGAGAATCAAACTTTCCATGGCTACCACGAGGTTCATGCCTTTTATGCCACAGCAAAACAATGTCCCCAACTTTGAAATCCCCGGACCTGGCCTTTTTTATCAAACAAGGATTTTACTTTCTGTTGGTGAGCAGATATTCTATCAGCGACCCTCAACCTGTCCTTATTCAATTTATGAAGGTACATGATCCTTTTATCGAAAGAATCATTGAAACTGGTGTCTTCAATGGCCCTCATTAAATGAAACACCGGTAGTTCCACTCTTACTGGAAATTGAGCTTCCACTCCATAGACTACCTGAAAAGGAGACATCCCAATGGCTCTTTTAGGTGTGATCATGTCTTCCCAAAGAGCATCATAGAGTTTCTTGTGCCAGTTCCTCTGAGATTCGTTAACTAATTGCCTTATTATAGCCACCATATTTTTGTTTGTCGATTCTTCTTGTCCATTCCCTTGAGGATAATAATCTGAGGAGTGATCCAAGGAGATGCCATATCCATAACAAAAATCTGTCATCTCAGTTGAAGAAAAGTTTGAAGCATTATCCGTCATGATCTTGTTTGGCACAACAAACCTCACCAATATGTTTTCTTTGATAAAACTGCATACTACTTCTGAAGTAATACTCTTCACTAGAATGGCTTCTACCCACTTAGTAAAATAATCTGTGGCAGTTAATACATGGGTGTGACCAGCACTAGAAGAGGGATTAAGTGTTCTAATGAAATCTAAACCCCATTGTTGAAAAGGCTCTTCGATCAAAACTGGTTTAAGGGGAAAAGAAGCTAACTTGGGTCTACCCATGAAGGTTTGACAAGATTCACATTTATCAATCCACTTTGATGCATATTTGAACAAGGTAGGCCAATAATATCCTGTATGAAGAATATTATGAGTAGTGACAGTTGATGAGTAATTCCCTTCACATGCTTGATTATGAAAAGCTGAAAGCAACTTCCTCTGTTGTTCCTTGTCCACACATTTTAGAAATCTTCCATCCAACCCACGCTTGAACAAGGCATTCTCCCACAACACATATTAGGCTGATCTTAACTTAACATCTCTCCTCTCTTTGGCAGTCAAATGAGAGGGACATTCTCCATATGTGAGAAAGTGTGCGATATTAGCATACCATTCATCAATTGAGCCAAGAAACAAAATGGTATGAAGATCAAGTTTATCCTCAGGTAACTCATGTCTAGCTCCCTCAGCGATGAGTTCACACAGGCCTTTTCCACGGATGAGCTTGGTTGGTCTGATGTCAATTTCATATTATTGAACCTTGGCCACCCAGTTCCCTCTCTTGGATCCAAACTCCTGTTGTGTGAGAATGGACTTGATGGTTGTGTCAGGTACAAATACTGTGGAGTGAGAGTTAAGAATGTAAAAATGAAACTGCTTGACAGCTTTAACCACTACAAAAGCATGTTTCTCCATTATGGTGTATTTTAACTCATGATTTTTTATAATGTAGCTCATAAATGCAATTGGGAGTTCATGATCATTAGAATCTTCTTGAGTCAAAACAATAGCCAAGGTGTTATCTATGGCATAGCAATAGATAATAAAATCTTTGCTGAAATCTAGGCATGCTAAGATGGGAGTTTTAGCAATAGCCTTTTTAATACCTTTAAAGGCTTCTTTACCTTCAAGAGACCAGCCAAACGTTTGTTTTACCTTCATCATTTGAGAGATATTCAAGGTTAGCTCTACGAAATCAAGGATGAATCTTCTCAGGAAGTTAATCTTACCAAAGAAAGAATACACTCCCTTCTTGCTGGTTGGAAGAGGAATATGTTGAATAGCTTGAACTCACTCAGGATCAATTTTTATACCATCTTTAGAGACAACATGCCCTAATAATTTTCCCTCTGTGACACAAAAGACATATTTCTTAGGATTTAAAGAGATCCCATGTTCTCTACATTTCAAAAGAACTGTTTCTAGATGCTGAAAATGATCCGCCCTTGCTTTGGAAAATACGGTCAAGTCATCAAGGTATACGACAATGCACTTCTATTTTAAAATTCCAAAGGCCAAGTACATAGCTCTCTGGAAAGTGGCACTGGCATTAATGATCTCAAAAGGCATCCTTTTGTAGGCAAAGGTACCCCAAGGGGTAGTGAAGGTCGTCTTGTGTTGATCTGCGGTATTAACTTCTACCTGATTATATCTTGAGAAACCATCAAGCATAGATAACATTTTAGATCCTGTCATAGCTTGTAAGACTTGATCCATCATGGGAAAAGGATATTTGTCCTTTACAGAAGCTTGATTCAGATTTCTGAAGTAAACACATATACGAATCTCACCAATTTTCTTTCTAACAGGCACAATGTTGGCAATCCATGTTGAATGGTGGATAAGAAAAATGATTTTGGCTTTTAATAACTTCTGTATTTCCTGAAAGATGGTGTCAACTATCTTAGGATTGTATTGCCTCTATTTCTATCTGAAAGGCTTAATCCCATGTTTGAGAGGGTGAAATGTTGCATCTCCTTTGGTTGAAAAGCTTTTAAATCCTCATAGGAATAAGCAAGAACATATTTATACTTCCTTAAAAGATTAATTACTTTCTTCTTTTCTTCTGGCGTGCAACATTTTCCAATGTTCATGAGTTTAGGGTCAATAGAACTCCCAATATTAGTTTTATCATACTCATCTGATTGTTGTGATCTAGTAGAAGCTTTTAACTTCACATACCTATCATGCTTCTCAAATAATTCTTCTAAACTCACCAGTCCCTTTGGAATCTTATTTCCTTTGAGTTTGATACATCCATCTTGATCTATCTCTTCTTCATTGACATCTTCTTTATTAGAAGGAACACTTTCACGAGGAAAATTGTCACTTCCTTCAAATTACAACTGTTCAAAGTTATCCCTAATTTCTGGGAAAGAAAGAAAATGTTGATCATCATTGAAAACTTGCTAGTTACTTACATTATCAGGTACACTGGGCCTATGGATCATCTCGATGGGAAACTTACCTTGAGAGAAGTTAGGATGAGGTATCAACAATGACCCTGAGACTGCTAGTGAATCAGCCCTGGTGTTCTCCTCCCTGGGCATAGCTTCGATGGAGAAGGCATCAAGAAATTTGATAGAGTCCCAAACCTGATTCCTATAATGTTTCAACCTTCTATTCTTTACTTGGAAAAGGTTTCTAGCTTGCTTGACAATCAGCTTCACATCTCTGCGAGCTAGAAGATTCTTCACACCCTTTTCTTTTTCCACATGAAGCCCAAGAATGAGAGCTTCATACTCTACTATATTATTAGTATTTTCAAATTGTAACTTGAATGAGAAAGGACAAACGTTACCCTCAGAAGACACCAATATTACACTAGCTCCATAACTAGCTAAGGAACAACTTCCATCAAACTCTAATATCCAAACACCATTAGGATCCACAAGTGATCTTTTGGGACATTGGATTTCCTCTAGAGACATAATCATATAGTTGCCATGCCCCATATCCTCATAAAGTATTTGCACTTTGGGATCATTTGTTTTTTGTACAATATACTCAAACTACTTCTCAGGTAAAAACTTCTTCATTTTCCCATTAATAGGTATGAGGGCATGTGACGAATCCATTTGAATTTCTCCTCCCACATCCTTACAGAAGTTCCTACTTAGCAGCATCCCATATGAAGGAGGAATGTCTGCTACTAGGATAATAGCCAAAACCTTCTTCTCAAGCAAAGTAGCAAAAGCTACTTGTGCATCTTTAATTCTTCCAACTAGGGGAACTTCCTTACTCTCCATAGAATAACAAGACCCATAAGTGCATGTGAGAGTTAGGCCTAAGGCATGGGCTACTTTGGTAGGCATTACATTATCTGATGCTCCTGAGTCTATGACGCAGTTGCTGAGTCTATGGCCAGCTATAAGGAGGGTCACATAGAATGGTTTGATCTTGTTATTGGATGAGGTGACAACAACTACCAGATTGGGTTGTGGTGCAGAAGATGGAGTGGGTAAAAGGCGTTTAGATTTAGTTTTGGAATGTGAATTGACAAAGTGAACCATTTTAGCAAAATCCTTGGGATGGGTTTGATAATACTCAGCCTCTGAGATTTGAACCTTGGTCTTTTTCAGGTGATCAATGATATCGAAAGACCCAGAAGTGGATGGGCTATCATCACTTGGGATCTTAGGCTTATCAGTTTTAGGATTTGTAGAAGAAGTAAATTTAGTAGCAGAATTGGCAGGAATCACCTTTGGTGTGGACGTAGTGGGGATAGGAGATCCTCTTTTTATAATTACAGGGATAGTCATCGGATGCTCCTTAGATTTTTTGGCAGGCTACATCACTTTCTCCTTTTTCTTTGTCTGCTCTCGAGTCATGACAGTATATGATTCACTATTCATGTCCGCTACTACTTCATCATAATCATCTCCTTCATCAACACCTTCAGTAGTGAAGAAATTAACTCGAGATCCCTCAAGTTCCTTTGCTTCTTCATTGACCTCTTCAAAAAATTCTTCACAATATTTACTGACCTCTTCATCCTCTGGCTCTTCAAATTCACAGGTTGTGTTAAAGGGGACTTTAATAGGCGGTCCTTCAAGTGCTAGCCTTGTCTGAGAAGCAGGCAAACAATTTCTGGGCTGAAAATTCCTCCTTCGAACATCTGCATAGGGGGCGTGCTGGGCCAATTGTTTCTTAATGGTGATGAGATCATTTGTAAGTTTTGGTACTAATGGATCAGTATTAGGCCCAGGGGTGGAAGAGGGGGAAGAAGAAGACCTAGATTTAGAAAGATCTATTCTCAACTTCCCTGACATGATTAAATCATCTTTGACAATAACAATAAGAGTTTGATCCTCGGCCAATGTTGTAAGATTAGCTCTCCTTATTGCATAACTAACTTCAGGTAATTGGGCATTCAGGAAGAAGCATTTTTAGATTTGATCTACAAGTTGAGTGTCTGGTGGGATTTTGTTAATCAAATTGTTGAATCAGGCCACAAATTCTCTCATGGGCTCTTGTGATTCCTTATTTATTTGAGAAATTTGGGCTAGCAAAGCATGCACGTCTTCTGCTGGCTTGAAATGATTCTCAAACCTTGCTCTCATGGTGTTCCAGGTAGTGATAGCCCCAGCCGAAAGGTGATAGAACCAATCTACTGCATTGTCTTATAAGGTCTCAACAAAAATTCTTATTGAGACATATTCATGTTCAACTCCCAGAACTCCACATACAACTATGAAGGCTACGATATGTTCATCAGGATATACCTTGCCATCACCTCTGAACTTGGGAAATTTTTTTTGGTTACCTCTGGGTAACTCATGCAAAGGATGAGGAAGGGTGAGAGGCCCAACACGATGGCCCCAAGGCAATGGTACCGCCATTCTTGGAAAAATGGCTTGAAGGGGAACTGAAACACCAGCAAGAATCAGAGCATGAAGATTAGGACTAAGTTTCTCTGAAGGAATACCACCCACAGTAGTTCTATTTTTGACAGGAGGAGTGCTTGTCAAATGAGCTCTTCTATTTCTTCCTGCTGAAGATAAAGGAAAACCCTGCTATTCTAAAAGCTGAAACTGAGAATCTTCAATACCAAGGGCCCTTGTCCTGCGAGTAAAACATGGAGTCGCCAGATCAAAGGATGATCGATAAATGATTATGGAACTGGAATACGTCAAGAAACGATTCCCCAGTGGAGTCACCAAAAATTGTTGGTCATCAAAAATGACTTCAAGGAGAACAACAGCCAGGGGACAAGAAGTTCCTCCTCTTTAGTGGGAGAGGTTCCCTTATTCAAAAGAAAAACCTATTTACATATGTACAGAGCATATAGTTTTACTACAAAACTTGGATATCATGAAAGTGTTTTGAAAAATAGATCATCAATCACAAAAGTACAGAGGAATGAAGACGTGGAAATGAGCAGAAAAGTATTCTCCAGAATTATAGATGACAAAATAATTCCTTATGCGTGCCAAAATATAATAAAGTGGAATAAGACCATTTGTACTTGAATTAATGAGATGTAATTTGAAAAGACACATAGTTCCATAAATAACATTTACAAGAATACAAAGCTTCTTGGCATAATTACAAACAAATGATCTAATAATATTCAATAGATAGCTACGAATAAAAGAGTCAAATGGAAAAAGAAAGAAGATCCTTTTGTATTGATTTCTTTGATATTTCTTACACTTTCAAAATAAGCCAAGTTCCCCCCCTTCAAAATGACGAAGAGAGACCATTATATAGTTTTACAAATCAGTTACCTTTGGTAACTACTTCTTTTAATTAATGTTTAGTTAAAGGGCTGCTTAACGCAAAACCCCAACTAATTACAATAAAATTGAGATGGGGAAAGAAAGAAGGGAGAAAATTCAGGAGGAGAAGACAAGTGTTCATGATTGAGAAGGACCCACTGATTTGAGGATCCGCTGTCTAAACCTTTTTAACACCTCTGCTATGTCTCTGCCACGTGGAACTGATGTGTTGGCAGTGGATTGGGTCCAAAATCTGAGACACTTCTCCATCTCTTTGTCGAATTCGACGTGTGTATGATAATCCTTACTTACTTCTTCAATAGCAGACTGGAGAGAGCATATTTCCTTCATCTTTTCCTTGGTGATAGAATCCTCTTTGAACAGATTTTCTTTGATAAAAGCTCTGAATTGAGCTTTGATTTCCTGCAAGGAGAGGGGCACACCTGAGCTCTCATCATGGAGGTGGTAATGGATATCCTAAAAATAAGATACCACCAAAGTCTTGAAGGCCTCACCCTTCTGCCAGCTATTTTTCAATTCTCCCAAAGCCTCCTCCAGCACCTTGATTTTCCATTCCACACTGTATACCCATGATTTTGACAAATTATCTTTTGCATCATCAAAGACCTTACTTTCCATTAAGATATTTTCATTAGCCTACCCCATAAGGTGAAGCTCTACTATATAACTACTCTAGAGTTTGAGATCTTTATCTATATTTCCAATGGTGGAGGAGAGTTTCTGTTGCAGATTATTTACCTTCTCATTGAGTTTGAAGGATTCACCGATGAAATTCAACCGTACAATGAGCATATCATCCACCATGGCCTCTATAGCCCTTCCATAGATGGAATATCTATGTATATCTTTGATACTTTGGACTTCATCTTGGTTGAGGGTCAGAGGTGGTGGAAGAGTAGTCAGTGGGGTGGGGTCTAAAACTTTATCTTTGGACATCAGTGACTTGATGAAACTTACAAGAACCTGAGCCTGCTTTTCCATAGCTGCTCTATAGTTTGTTTCCCTTTTTTGACTCTTCCCAATGACCCTGGTGACTATTTCTTGAAGATTGTGAATCTCACCTTCAGGAATGGACTCTCCCAAAGGGATCCTCAAGAACTCTAGATCAGACACGCATGTCAAATCCTATTCTAGACTTGTCAACCTTGGGCTTGGCTATCTCTAAGGAATTGCTGGCCCTGAGCATCAGATACTATTCTTGAGGTGGTCCTGGCCATTCTTGGCAAGAGAAGGAGGGGTAGTGCCCAATAAGGCTACCACAAAATCAAATTTGGGTCACGAGATCCGAGAGGAAGACTTCCTCTTCCTACTATCAATGAAAGGCTGCACCCATGCGAAAGAGGAGGAAGGAAGAAGGTGGGGCTAGAGGACCAAGAGAAAGAGAAATCATGGCACTCAAAGTTTACACTACGTTTTTGCCTCCAGTTGAGATATGAGTGGGGCACTCAAGGCTTCATGGTACAGAGGAGTCAATGGTGCTCAGAAGCTCAGTGCTTTGAACCTCCTTTCTCTTTATCCATTGGGGCTTCTAGAATTCGCCTACGGAGACTGCCACCTCACTCTCTTCGCTTTCACTGAGAACAATAATTTTCTCTGGTCCTAAGGGCAATTATGAATGCTTCATCAGGGGATCTTCTTCAACAGGCTCCTTCTTGACCTCCTTGATTTTCTTCTGATATACTTGGATGGATGAGGAAGGAGTGGAGGATGTAGGCCCTTTAGTTGATGACGTAGGAGGATTCTATGCAGGTGTTTCCAAACTGGGTGTCTGTGCCTCCTTGATTGGTGTTGAGGTGTCCTTGGAGGAGGACTCACCTGAATGCCTTCTAAACTCACGAACTCTCCTGTCAAGCCAGATTTTGGTTCTTACTAAGATAGGGGCTAGGATTTCAGCCAGATCATCCTTCTCCTTTTTAAACCAATCCAAGTCCTCCAAGGGAGTGTGTTTGATCAAGGTATCATATTCATAGGATAACAAGTCAGATTTTTCATCCTAAAGACCTTCAGGAATTTGATATAGGTTAAGCTCCTGAATCAGTTGAAGAGAAAACCTGTCATAATGTCTCCTCCTTGCGTCAAAACCATCAGCACAATCAGCCCAATAGTCTTATGTCTCTACCCTATGATGGTAATTGATTCTGAGATTATGTTTCAATAATTTTTTTCAAGTCAAAACAAGTTCTTGGCCTAAAGAAATGGATAGTGATGGGAGCTAGGGCTCTCTCTATGTTTTGTGCATCCAGAGCTATCTTGCAGGTGTAGTTTCCTAAGGATATGGGGAAGTGCAGACCATTGATTTTCTTATCCCTAAAGGTTATGTGTAACTTGTCCAATTGTCTACATATCTCGATCAAGGCCATGTTATCATTATAGAACATAGGGAGCTTGAGAGGGATGTTCTCATAGCCTGCTAACCTAATATAGGAGAATTTTATGAACTAGATGAAGTAGGCACCATACTTTGCTATTAGGCTCATGGCTTCATCAGAGAACCTCCTTGCAATTTCATTCTCTAGAAGTCTTATAATGTACATGGTGAAAGCATCGTTCACCCTCCTGAAGTTGCGATTACTAGTGTCTAGGGTGAATTGATGGCAGTAAGCATATATAGGATCGCCTTTATGAGAATCAATATATGTGAAGCCAAACCATTGCCTTGATGCTACTAGGGTATGCATCAGACAAGAAGTCATATAAAACTTCTTGGTTTTCTGTACATTAGACAACTATTCTGCCAAGTTCATGCTGATGATTTCTGCCCAGTTGATGTTTTGAGTACCCTCACACGCCATGTTGATAAGTGGGCACATCCAGAAATGGAACTCGTTGGTAGAGGGTAAGCCCATGAACCGAGCTAATAAGATTATAAAATCTAATAGACTCCTCAATTAAATCGACATGAAACAGAGCTTTGGATAAATAGGATGCCCCCTTTTTAGGGTTTTTAAGCTAAGACTTCGCAACCCTTGCCTTGTATTTTTCACTGTCCTAGTCGAAGAGTGCCTGTTCTTGGTTCTGAGATATGACTATAGAATTATCCATTTCATAAATCCTTAGGGCAGTACCAATGGCGGAAGCATCGAGCTTGGTGATGAGCTCCCCATGCACATTCATTAGTTCACTTGAGTCAGGATTGAAGTGAGCACTGTAGGCGGGTACCATGTCTACACATTGTACTAAAATTGGGAAACCAGTGGCATACGCAAAGCCACTATCGTTAATCATTTGCACCATAGGAGAGGGATTCAGTTCTGTCAACCTAGTCCAGAAATGTCCAAATTCCAGGTGATGAACTTCACTATCCTCGATATCGAGAACGGTAGACTCGAGCGGCCGAAAACCTACTCCTGACCTTGGAACTTAATCTTCATGTTGATAGCAATTGGAAAAAAAAAAACAAAGTCACAGCCTGAACTCTTAATGAAATTGCAGGGGTAATGGGTACGCACATTTCAATTTCAATTACGAGGGTATGAGCAATTGATAACAAGAAAGTAGTGTGTAAAAATGTGTAGGGGAGTAGCTTATTAAATAGCTGTTTAAGAGAGAGAAAGGTAATAAATGTGCATTAAATACACATCTACTAACTTAAAAAGCAAATATATTCAGGAAGAGCTAGAAAAATTAGCCCAGATATCCTTTGGTTCATTTGGGACACGCGGGACATGCGAAAGAGCAACTCGGCCGATGCAGGTGACATGCGGGGACAGAATGCAAAAATGTTTTCAAGACATAAGGGACAAAAGTAAGCGAAGTGCGCAATGCGGCTGATGCAGGAAAAAGGTGAATAGCGAGCCTGGGAGAACTTGAGACTTTTGGCATACATAAAGTTCTGATGGGCCGCATGAGAAAATAGATTTTTAGGTAAAGCGGCCGATCGGCAAACAAGGAAGCCCGAATGAACTTGGGACACATGGGACAAAAATGTCCGAACAGGCCTGTAAATCACACAGAATGACTAAAAAAATTATATATTTTTCCAACTTCTTGACTTTTCCCTTTACCAGAACAACAAAAAAGGCATTAACTCAAAATGTTCAATTTTGAACTTCTCAAAAGAGGGAAAATTTTGAGAGGACAACAAAGTCCGATGACCCTGACCTCGCTCTTTTCATCTCCGTCTTTATTGATAATATATGCATCTGATGCGTTATGATCGATGGTGGTGTTAGCATTAACATCATCTCCTCACATGTGTACAACCAAATGTAAATACCTACCAGTTACATGCATAGTAACCTCGTTATGTTGCATTCCTTTAATGATGCCATAACCTCTAGACTGGGTATCATTGTTCTCCATGTCCGCGTAGATCCCATGACCGTCCCAGAACTTTTTTATCTTAAAAGGGAAGTTCCAGTACAACTTGCTGCTTGTTCGACCTTGGATCCATGCTATGGGTTGTGTCCCTTTGATTTTACATTGATACCTCAAATTTGAACATGAGGGGCATAATTACACCATCCCTTCCGACCCCTCACCTTTCAAGACCTGTAACATGCTATATCGAGCCAATGATTGGCTTGTACCTATAAAGGCATCCAACAATAAAATCACTTCGCCTCCACCCACAAACCCATCCACCAAAATTACCACTACTTCTGGTGCATATAACCTCACTATCCCTATTACAGCTATAGCCTCTACCGCTAGCGCCCCTGCTTCCCCTTTATCTAGCAAGCCATCTATACCTACTACCCACATACCAACTACTGATCCCTTAGAAGGTGTTTTTCAACATCTCACTCTGGGGGATACCGCCTATATAATATCGATACCTTCCTTACCCCACAAGAATATGGGAATCTACGTCAACACCCCAGTTATGACATTCACATTGGTGACATTTTCCCTTATGGTCCTCCCTATCTTCACACAAATCTAATGTATTGGGGACTTGATATAGCCACGTCTAAACCCAAGCCTCCATCCCAAACCCAACCATTTTCCACTGACCTACACTCCCTCACTAACCACTATTTCTCTCACACTTTCCTCCATAGGTGCGCGTGGAAAGGATTTGGCTTCAGTTTTTATGAACAATGCCACCACACTGTCATCTCCTATACCTCTCATAACCATAATGACCGTAGTGGCATTGGGTTTGACACTCCATCTTCTAAGAAGGTTCGCATTGACCTTATTCCAGACAAGACATCTTCCCCCTCTCATTCACGCACATTATCATCCTCACCCACAAAGTCCATAGATCCTGAATCTATACCTCCTAACTTTTTTTTTGTAAACACCATTTCCCTGGGACCACTGACCTATCAACGCGATGGTGAGACTCCCTCTTCTCTCACATTCCTGTATCCTGACATGATGGATGATGTTACACCTTCAATTAATGTCATTCAATGTTAGGATGATGAGTTCATCCTCACCTACCTTGGTGCAGAAGACTCTTATATTCACCAGTCGTTACCCTCTGAGACGCAAACCATGTTGAATGAATCGACCATCGAAATCAACATTAATACTCAAGAAAACCCACACATTCTAAAGATCAGCCAATATTTAGACACTACTGAATAGGAAGCCTTCACCTCTTTCCTTCGAGACCATAGTGATGCATTTTCTTGGTCCTATGCCGATATGCCTGGTATCGATCCTAAAATTGTGGTTCATAATATTGTGACCATTCCTGATGCCAAACATATCAAAAAAAATCTATGGAAAATGCATCCTTGCATTGCTCTTCTAGTCAAATAAGAGCTTTAGCGCCTTCTCTCAGTTTCCTTCATTCTACCCATTGATTACCCCCAATGAATTTCTAGCATCATTCCTGTCATGAAAGTGATAGGAGGACTCCACATTTGCACAAATTTCCATGACCTCAACCTTGCATGTCCCAAAGATGATTTGCCACTACCAAACATTGAAAAAATAGTTGATCTCACTACTGGCCATGAAATGTTATCACTCATGGATGGTTTCTCAGGCTACAATCAAATATTACTAGCTCTTGAGGATCAACACAAGACTTCCTTCATCACCCCTTGGGGGAATTTTTTCTATCGAGTCATGCCTTTGGTCTCAAAAATGCTAGTGCTACATATCAATGAGCCATGACTTACATCTTCCATGACATCATGCATCACATATTAGAGGATTATGTAGATGATCTGCTTGCCAAATTCAAACATCAAACTGAACACCTACTCATTCTTAAAGTCATCTTTGACCACCTCATCAAATATTGTGTTCGTCTTCAACCAAAAAATGCATCTTTGTGGTAATTTTAGGGAAACTCCTAGGTTTCATCATTTCTTTGCATGGCATAGAAGTCGATTTTGTTAAAATCAAGGCTATCCTTGAAATTTTGCCACCCATTAATCTCTGTCAACTTCGTAGCCTATAAGGAAAATTACAATCAATTCATCATTTTATCTCCCAGTTGTCTGACCATTGTCAACCATTCCATCATCTTCTCAAGAAATACATTTCATTCAAATGGGATGATGACTGCCATAAAGCCTTTGAAGCCTTAAAAAAATACCTACTTCAACCACCAGTGCTCATTCCTCTTAAGGATGACTAGCCCTTTTACCTATATATTTCTGTCAATGACCATTCTCTAGGTGACATGCTTGCTCATCGCAACGAACAACACCGGGAGAAAGCGGTTTATTACATAATTCATACCCTTCTTGACTAAAAAAATAGACATACCCACATCGAATTTTTTTTCCTAGCCTTAGTTTTTGTTACCACCAAACTCTGCAATTACCTACTTAGCCACAAAACCTTCATTATTACTAATACTAACCCATTAGACTACATGTATGCCAAACCTTATCAAAGTCAACGTGCCGCACGTTGGCTTATGCTTCTAGCTGACCTCGACCTAAAATTCATCCATCAAAATTCCATCAAGGGCCAAGCTATCGCCAACCATTTGTCCAATGCACCTATTTCCGGGGATCAACCCTCTAACTTCGACTTTCCAGATGAGTCTATTTCTACCCTTTCCTTGGATGAACCTACTTACCAAATGAAACTCTTCTTCGACAACTCCAAGTTTCAACATGGGGGTGGAGTTGGTGTTATCCTCATTTTGCTTCATGGTGAACCTATGCCTTTGTCTTTCAAACTTGATTTTGATTGTAGAAATAATATTGTTGAATACGAAGCACTTGTATTGGGTATCCAGGCTACTTATGCCTTATATGTTAAGCCAATCATAATCTTTTGTGATTCTTAGTTGGTCATAAACCAAGTCAATGGTATATACCAGTGTCGTAATGAGATAATTCAAAAGTATAAGCATCATGTGGACATACTTTTGACCACCTTCGACTATTATGACCTTCAAACCACCCCATGTTCTACCAATAAATTTGTAGATACTATGGCCTGCTTGGCTTCTCAGATACCTGCTTCACTCGCTGACTCTAAAATCTTTTTCACCATACAAAAACTACAATCACGCTCTTATTTGCCTAGTGAAGTTTACTCTATTAGAACCGCCACTCCTGACCCGAGTGACCTTTGGTATAAGCATTACACAGACTATCTTTCCCTCTCCATTTTACTCACTGATCTCACTTGTAATGGACAACATGCCTTAAATTTTTCTCACGTTATGTCATCATGGGTGGTCTTCTGTACAAACGTGGTTTTGACAACATTCTCTTACGATGCCTTACTAGTTCTGAAATTCCTTACACCATTAAGGAAGTCCACGATGGGATTTATGGAGGCCACTTTAGTGGTCTTGCAGTCACAAAATACATTCTTTGCCTAGGTTATTAATGGCCAACCCTGAACCATGACTATTGTGATTATGTCAAATGCTACGTAAAATGTCAGCAACATGCTAATCTCCACCACACCCCTAGTCATGCCTTACAGGTCGCGTGGGACCTTTGGCCCTTTTCTCAATGGGGTTTGGATCTTGTCAGTGAGATCAACCCCCATTCTTCATAGTGCCACCAGTGGATCATAACCGCTACTAAATATTACACTAAATGGGTAAAAACCATTCCCCTCATTTCCACCAAAGTTGAGAAAATATGTAAATTCATCAACCATCACATCATCTGTCACTTTGGCGTTCCTCACTACATTATCATGGATAATAGAAAATAATTCAAAAACAAAAACCTACACAAACTCTGTGATGCTTTTGGCATCCAACTCAGTTTATCATCACCTTATTACCTGCAAACCAACGGTCAAGCCAGATCAACCAATAAAACCTTGAACAAAATTCTTATAAAGGTGGTCAATGATATTGGAAAGGATTGGCATATGCACATTCCTTTTTCCTTGTGGGCTTACTATAATAGTATTCGCACTTTGACTGCTTCCACCCCCTTTTCTCTAGTCTATGGTACTGAGGCTGTCTTACCTCTCGAAGTCCAAATTCTATCCCTCTGCATCTCACTACATGACATGCTCAACGATGATGAATTTCACAAGGATCATTTGGTGCAAGTTGAATTATTTTATGAATGTTGTTTCAATGCCCTGTAAAATCTCCAAATCTACCAAAAATGTATTAAACGTGCCTCTGACAAACGTGTTCGTGAATGAACCTTTCAATTCAGTGACCTCATCCTGAAGGAAAATCAACATGTAACCAAAGATGAGAAAATTAAATGGGGAAAATTTTCTCCTAATTGGATTGGACCCTAAATAGTCACCCATGCCTATGGATCAGGTGCTTATTGTTTGTCTCAACTCAAAGGTAAACCCAAACCTGAGCCCCTTAATGCCTTGCATCTTCAACCATTTTATTCTTGATATCAAGTCCTATATCACTTTCTATCAATTGGTCGCTCATCCCTTGAGTGGTGGTCACCTTCCCTTCTTAACCATTTTGAGGATCCATGATTAAACAAAAATCATGTGATTACCCATCACCTTTTAGCCTTGTCTTCAATGTGAGTACCACGGATCTGCTCATAGCATGATTCTCATGGGTACTTTTCATCTTCTTAAAGATGGAATCCCATGGTTGTTCATCACTCAGAACCACTTCTTTCATAGTTAATCTTTGTGTACTACAATCTTGTCTTCTAAAACTGGAATCTAATCATCCTCTATAATCTTGTCTATGAATTAAACGTCTATAAAAAAAGGATACAACTCCTTAAGTCAAACTTCCAACAACAATATGACTCCCTCAAAAGGGACATCTCTTCTCCATATTCTACCACTATCAAAAGAACTCTCCCTCGAAGGACAGCTATGTACAGTCATTACAAAAATGTAATAACTATTCAGAGGCTTCCCGCATCGATCAGATTCACAAAGACCTCAAGGAGATAATATATTCATCCTATATAGACTTCCTACATTGATCAGTCTATTAAAAACAAACAAATCAATAAAAAAGATGAAATTTTTGTCATGGACTTGCCTATTTTGGATTATGGGTTTCTTGTTCTAAAATACACGTCATCATACACCAAGTTACGCTAAACCTCTCATTCTCACCTCTTTGTATTTTCCACCTAAATTCCTCATTACTTAAGGGACTTTCCACAAATGCGACATTTTGTGATCTTTTGACTTTTCTTCACCATTATGCAAGGCCTATAGGGTCTTACGTTCATAAGCCCATCTAAGGTATGATAGACTCATCAGGGTTCTTATCAATTAAGCGGCTCTTTTACCACTTTTTACCATTCATCTTCCTCATTACCTATTGATTATCCTATACATGGCCAAATCCTTAGCACATGTATTTAAAAATCAATCAAACATACCTATAACCTAAACTAAATCATGCCTATGACCTACATCACCCATGCCTAATACCTATTTGATCATTCCACTATTTCACCCTAATCCTCCCTAGCTTATGGGAGAACTACATCGTCCTAAGGTCCCTTTTTCGCCGGGACTATGTAGGCAATACTCAGAGGGCATAGGGCCCTTAGAGGTCAGCTTGGACACTCTCTACCCTAACCAATTCCCTCTGCCCCTTTTGTAGTCACATTCTACCCTAGTTAGTTTCCTTTTAATATCAATAATTAGAAATTAAACCAAAAAAACAACAATTTCTTCACATCTTTACCATCATCACTCCTACGTTCATTATATATACCATTTCTTTACCATTGTCCTGAATTTTACTACAAAACATCTTAACATGACCCACATCATCATTAATTGCACACATTAATGAATTAAAAACTCAACTAACCTCAACTCAACCATACCTAAACCAACCTAAACTTAATCATACCTAAGTCAACCTGACTCAATCCATGCCTACACGACCCTGACTCCATCATACTTAATTCACCTAGTTTCCATCACATACACAAATAATAATGGAAATTAAAACAAGTAAACCATCCATAGTATAAATATCATCATTTATAAATCACGACGTCTGTGTATGCATACACATGTACACCAATACAAATGAATACAAAAATCTCAAAGACCCTCATGTACATCCTCACCATATTTGGAACGCAAGCCGATATATGATCAAAATCAATCAACTCTTGTATACATCCTCACTCTCTTTGGCACATAGGCCGATATATATCAAAAATAAATAACTATACAAAACAGGAGGTACATACGGCTATTAGATATCACCCTGCTAGATATCCTCCATATTTGTCTCACCTATCTCCTCCTCCTCCTTGGCTACTGTATGGCAGCCTGCTAACATCTCACCACCCATCATGGTTCATGGCTAGGTCCTTTCTAGTACTGTACCTTTAACTGGCCTCCATGAATTGGTGGCCTCATACTGACCCTATCTCGGGGCTCACTAGCCCCTTGTGCTCCCCACACTGTGGGTGCACCACCTAGTCCTCTCACTCGAGGCCTATTGTGCGTTGTACTCTCCATAGGATAGAAAATATATCCCTACTACCTTCAAAATATCCTGATAATACCTGGCCTCACCTAGGGCATCCCACAATCTAGCTATGGGTACTGTCTGTGGTGGCCCCATTGGCCTCTGACCCTGTGCCTATGCCTATCCTGAGGGACCTTGTCCTACTCTTGCCTGTATCTAGGTCTGAAGAGTCACAACCTATGCTTGTGTAGTGGCCCACTGGCTCTGTAAACCTATAACCTATACATGTAGGGCATCCACCTATATCCCATCACCATCACCACCCTGTGCGGGGGCCTGTCCCTATGTTATCTGGGCCTGTAAATTGGCCACTTGTGCCTGTAAAGTAGCCACCTGTGCCTTTGCACCTATCAACTTCCCCTACACCATCCCTAGCTGTGTAATCAACATAGCTACCTTCCTTTGTAGGGTTTCCCTATGAACAGTGATGGTGGCTAATTTTGGCTACCCTGGCCTTGGCGATACTACTCGCAAGTGTACATCCCACCACTATCTATATCTATTAGTCACCCCGGCATCATCGATCCACCAATATCTCACCTACTCCTCCTGTCCTATAGGTAATTTCGGTTGGGGCAGAGGCAATGATATCTCCATGTCATCCCTCTTATATTATGGGAAGGGTGGAGGTATATCCTGCAGCAACCCAAACTGTCATTTAACCCTATTTACGAGTATCATCTCATGTTCTCTGGCACGTCACCCCTCTATCCATCTGAGTAGTTATAATCCATCTAGCTCCACAACCATCTATCCATATGATGGATAACCCACATAAGGCCTTCAAATGATGTCTACGCTGGATAACCCCTCCAGTAAACATCTATAGTAGGTGACATCATGCATCACCCTACCCGCTTGACACTCTCTAATAACTGGCACCCATCATCTATAGCCCACTTGAACAAAACCTGGCTCAAATGCATCAGCCCAGGGCATACCAACTGGGTGCACACACACAATGTGTTCATATGCCCAACAATGTAATAGGAAAGTGCAGCACAAACTGAACCTCCAAAGCCGCCCATATGCCCATAACTCTCTGTATACCTTTACTATGAATGTTGGTACCCATGCAAAACGGGTCTGGTCTATCACAATATCATGTATGACCCCCATCAATGACCATGGGAATATCCTACCCTCTGCATCTGGTAGTGCAAAGCAACATACTTCCTCCATTAACAACACAACAAGCCTAGTCTCCTCTGGAAGGGTCTGGTACATCTCTGTAGCTCAGCCTGGTGCTGTGGAACCTCAACTCCACCAACCCCTCACCAAAAAATGTTAGCATCAACTCCTTAAACCTCTGAAGATATCAAATATACCTATGCCCCCACTATTAGTAACCACAGGATCCTATAAACATCCTCCATGGTGACTGTGATCTCATCGATAGATGGAATGTGTTGGTTGCTGAATCCCATCTATCGATGAGGGCGATCATCAAACTAGGCTACTAGACTACATTTTGGTAGTGTCTACCCCTAATAAGGCCAACCTCTTTAACATGCCACCAATCCTAGGCTGTCACACCTCCTCAAACCATCACGAGCAGGGGCGACACCCTATCTCATATCCACAGCTGGTCTATCACCTTCATCTAACAAAACACCACATTAATAAACCTTGATCATACCCACAATCACTCTTGACACTTCACCTACACCTATTACCCTCCTTCCTTTTCCCCTTGCAAGTTACCCTCTTATCACATATTCTATCTATGTACCCCAACCCTAACCCACTATCAATCATACCATTCCTCTTTCCCATGCTTTGTTTTTCATCAGCAACATCTTCCTTGCCCACTATCTATCTCACCCAACCATTCTAGGGCTCTGTTGGCCCCTTTTTCTCCACATGATGACCAGTGCTAGTTACTTCTAACCAACCACGGTCTATCTCACATCGGCATTATTCACCTTATTTATGACTGGTACCAGCTCGCCACCACCAACATCAGTCACCCCTTGACTGATGCCGGTCACTGTCGCGTAGAAATCCATGACACCCAAACAACCTTTTTCCTAAAACACTCCCTTCTTCTCACCCATTCCTACCTAACTCTACCCTCATCTCATACCCACCCCTTGTACATATAACCACACCTCTACCCATTCCTGTTCTACCCAATGTTCCTTCCCAAATTCAAATCCCCTTTTCCCCCCAAAATCCCATATTCTTTCCCTAACCTATATACCCAATTTACCTCCCAAACTAATGCAAGAGATTGAATCTTACCTCATCGAGCTTCCATCTCCATGGTGGCACGTTGGGCTATTGCACTGGTGGTCCACCTGATCCCTCTCCCACCTCTACCATGTCTAATCACCAACTCTAATCCTCCTACCCTCCACCCAATCACAATCAATTCCCCTATGCTCGTGAACCCATATACCTAGCTCCTCTAACCAACTGGATCCCTCTACCTCAGTAGGATATCATCCCTTGTCTTTGTTTTCTCCTGATAAAGAACAACTCGTTTAACACTCTGTCATTTTCACAAAAGCCAAAACATACAAATGAATCCATA
Organism: Taxus chinensis; assembly: GCA_019776745.2. Classification (NCBI taxonomy): domain Eukaryota; kingdom Viridiplantae; phylum Streptophyta; class Pinopsida; order Cupressales; family Taxaceae; genus Taxus; species Taxus chinensis. The sequence continues at coordinate 390,779,396 of CM034154.1, forward strand.
TTATACGGATTTTTCTTTTTATATACCCACGTTAACCTGACCGAAGTCGGTTATACCTAAACTGACGTCGATCTTGTGCCCTAGCTCACCGTGGTCTGTTATACCAAGACCAACATCATTAATCTTCCCCTAATAAACTATGATCGACTTACCTTGACTGTCACCAGTTATGTATGACTGGCATCGGTTACCTTTCCTATTCTTGCCCATACCCTTTCCCCATTCCTGACCCCCCCTTAGCCAACCCAACCACTGTTTAACCTTCCCCACCCATATTGTAACTAACCTCCATGCCTAATTTACCTATACTTGTCCTTAATTACATTTTAGGACTTGTTATTTTACCCATACCTCGGCCCTACCTATGCCGTGACCTAGCTACTGGGACCCGGAATATTGTTAATGACCTGTGGACTCATGTAGTTACTATACCTTGTGACATTGTTACCCGTGTTGTTTGATCTAATGACCTTACCTTTCTTTTTTCTAAGACCATTTATCCCAACCCAACCTTTGGTGTACCGAAACATACCTAAAGGTTCCTACACCTAACATGCGAAGTGCTTCCGCACCATATCCTCTACCTTGGATACCAGAATCACCTCAACCTTTTTTGGATAAACCTATCGACCTTATATAATGTAGAGTTTGCATGCTCTTCAACCTGGTACCATGTTGTAGTTATACATGTGCATGTATTTGAATGTCACTACCTTTGACCCTAGGCCATTACCTAGATTACTTGATTGTCCCTTTACCCCTTACCCCCGTTGTCCATCTTCTTCTTCATTACATTCACCTTTTATCAAACCACTCACCGATTCTATCTTCTACCACATCAGTTCCTAGTTTGAGGGGGATCACCTTCACCCACACATAGGGCAACCAAATATTAATTTTGTCAGCATCTCTTACCAATACAAGTTACACAACAAAAAGGGAAAAAATGTAGACACCAAAATTGGGTCACACGCTCCTTCACACCTCATTAAATAATCAACTTGAACACACTCACCTAACCATGGCCCCTTATACCCCACACTAATATTAATTTAATTAAATTAATCCATGTCCTCACAATATTTATTATTTAATTATCTAATTAAGATAATTCCCGCCCCACCACCTCACCTATACACCTCATCTAGCCACCTCACCCTAAGTCTATTCTTAGTATGTTGCCATAACTTACTAAGACCTAATGAAACCCTAAAAATCAAAGCCTACATTCCCTCTAACCACATTCCCACATAAGAAAAGGTAACTCCCACTCTTGCCTGAATGAATAGAGAGATCTGGCAGAAATCATTGCCATGATCTCCTATTTTTAGTAAACCTAGGGAATCATGCCCTAACTAGTGTTGGTCACCTTTTATTCTCTTTGGTAACCTTATTTTGAGGTTGGAACATTTCTGAGAGTGAGGAAGGAGACCAGAGTTGTATGCAAGCGAAACAAGCATCCTTTTGTGCACCCAGACATCCAGAGTCATCACTAGGATCAATCATAGAGCCACTGCATTCACATGTGCACTCTGAAAAAGCATCACTACATGACCATACATGTATTCTCTGACTAACCACCTCCACCACTTAGCCATTAGAAACCTTAACACAGTAAATATGGCCCTAACCAGTATGATTTATTTCAGTTAGTAATCTTTATTACTGTTGTTATTAATCTATTCTTTGCATGCTTATTGCTTCATCACCCACTTTCCTGTGAACTCAAAAAACCCTTCACACATATCACCAAATCACTTATCCTCACCTGTTGTATACTTCTGAGTGTACCTAAGATCTCTACATACCTCCCCATTTACTCACCCAAACTTTATTTGACCTCAAATCACCCCTTCCATTTAACCTATTTTGAGTTTCTTTTACCCTGACCTACCGACACCGGTTATCCACAACTGTCGTCGGTTCTACCTAAACCGAAATTGGTCACACTTAGCTGACGTCAGTCTTTGTGTTGTACACCTTGACCAAGAGTAGACCCAACAATCACCCTACCAGTTGACCTAAATAACCCAGAACTTGACCCAGACCAGTCCCAGTACCTTGACAGATACCTCACCTCTCAGATCTAACTATAGCTTAGCCTGTTGTGATTGGATTTTCTTATTGTATTTGAATGAGATACCTAAATCATATAAACTAAAGAAGGACCTTATTGATTTCTCACATTAACTTGATTTAAATAGTGGATTGATAGCCGTCTAGGAAGTATCACACTTCCCGGAACTAGCATATGCTAGGCAGTCCACTGTCACATATCATTTAACTATCTTTTTTTGGTCTTGTTTTCTATTATAGGTAGTTCCTCCTAGCCAAAAGAAATCTCTCACATTCAGCTGTGGATCAAGAATTCAGAACACACGCAACAACCATTAACCGACCAACATTTAACAGGTATTCCTTCTTGGCCCTTACCCTTATCTATTTCGTCATTTCAAAAAGGTAATGAAAATGGTGAAACACTTAGTTCATTTGAAACTACTTAGTGTTAGTTTCCTTTTAATTAGCTTAGTTAGTTTAACATGTGGGACTTACTCCATTATCTCATGCATTTATTTCAATTTTATGTAGTTTAGTTTCATTTTTTCTTTACTAACACTCTTTTAAGCATTTATTGATAAATCTTGTGATTCTTAACTTGTTTTGTTAATTTTGAATATGTTGAGTGCTCTTTGAAGGAATAAAGGAGGTTAGGTGATGCCAAATTTGAATTTAATCAACAAATATTTGAGCTTTTTGAGATTCTTTATTTCAAAATCTTGTGTTGTTGAAGCTACACAGGAGCCTTGAAATTTTGTTAAAACCCTTGCATTAGCATTGAAAGGCTTGTGCTACCGTAAATACTTGTACGCTAATGTAACTAGGCTTGCATTAGTTTTTCTTGGCTTGTGTTATTATTTCCTATAATTTCCTCCTCTGCGTCACTCACATGCTATTGTTATACTACCTTGCGTTAGCATCTCTCTTCCTGCGCTAGCATTACACTATTTTGTTTCTCTGTCACATACCTACACTACTGTTAAAATTCTTGCACTAGTATCAATATGTTTGTGCTACTGTGCATAGGCTTGCGAAACCTTTAAAAGGCTTGCGCTAGTGTTCTATGTAAAATTTTGGTTCACATCCAAAGAAATTCCATAATCTAATTTTAGTGTTTTATGTTGTTTTGCAATTTTTTCTGACTTATGTTTGCGAGTTTTAATTTAAATTAATTTTCTAACATGTCTAAATTATTTGATGAATGTTGTATTTCCATGCTTTTCGTAAGTTAAGTTAAATTTTGTGTATTCTCTTCTCTTGCACCTTTGGTGATCTTAAGGGAATTAAACTTGGAAATTATGTCATTTATTTTGTTAAGGGAATGAATCTTTTACAAAGAATTGTTTAAAGTCATTTGATTTAAGTTTTCCATTTTTCTATCTAGTTGAATCATTTTTGTGTATGCTCTTCTCTTGCATCCTTGGATGATATAGAGAATCAAAAGCAACTTTGGTTAACTTTTTGTAAGGAAACTACTAAATATTTTGTGCGCAGGACCTAACTCTTGTCAAAGAATCAGGATCTAAACAATACTAACAAAATTTGTTTTAGGTTGTCAATGGTGTACTTAACCACAATTTTAATCAAAGATAAAAACACACCATTTATTCAAAACATTGTATTTATAGGTTCGGTTAAGGGTTAAAACCTGTCCACTTTGAACTTTGAGAAGTATCTTACCATAAGCCATAAAACTCATTATGAGGATTACCACAAGAACCCCAAAGTATTCCATACCTTGAGAGAACTGGTGGATGAAATGGGAAGCATGCCACTACCCACTTGATTAGAATAAAAACCCATGAGAATAAGCTTCAATTTTCCTATATGAGGCCTCATTCATTAATTTAATTGTGATGTAATGGTCCTTTGTCTATTTTACTATAAAAATGTACCTCTCTTAGGAAATAATTGGAGAGTGTTGAGAACAAAAGCTTAGGCAACCATTTGGCATTGGGGCTAACTTGAATTTATCCATCATATTCTAAAGATATTTTAGAAAGAAAAAAATTTCTTGGATTCAAAACCATGTTATTCGAACAAGGGGAGATTCCATTAAAGTTGGTGCCGCATGAAATTCATCATGAAAATAATAAATCAATTTTTTTTCCTAGTTTCCACTTTTTCATAAGACAAGGCGAAACTCTGTGAAAGTTACACCACGTAATGTTTATCCCCATTTGATCTATCTCTTTTGTTCTCTTGTTTCCATTTTTGGAAAAAAGAGAACAACATACATGGAACTACCAAAAATAATCATGTCCACCACTTTTGTGGTCTTTTACATGACCATGTTGCGGCAGGAATGTTAAGTGTTGAAAGTGTGTTGGTACATCCTCACGTTTTACTAATCTTATATCTTGATACCAATGTTAGGATCATCTCATTGTAGTTAGGTTGTCTCATCATTTATTTCCCCTTGATTTTTTTATGCTTATCACATAATATCCATACATTTTGGATACTTACATCTTATTTTCTTGGAAGACTTCATATAATTTTCTAGATTGTATTGTTACATTATTCGCATAGTATCAAATCCTTGTTATACTTAGACCTTGTTTTTTACCAAACATTGCCTTAGGTTTTTTGGAAAGTGTCATTTTTACACTGTTCGTATTGTTTCAATACCATTTTTATACTAACATCTCAATTTACTAAAATATTGATTAGAATTATTCAATTTATATTATTGCGCTACTTGCATTGGTAACCTCCATTTTCAATAACTTACACTTTGTTTATCTTAAAACTTGTTTGGGTATACCTTGAATCAAAATCACTTCAACATCATTTTAATACTTAAGTCTTGTTTATCCCAAGCTTGATTTAGGTATTTATATTGTGTTTTCATTTTTGAACCAAACCATTTTTGAGATTTAGGGAGTAGATACTTTTGTGATTGGATCCTTGTTTGAAATTATTTTACTTGTCCTTGGTTATTCTCATCATACATTTTCATATTCTTTAATTATTTATTCATTATTTCCTTACTTAAATTTACCTTGATTATGTAGGATTATTTTCCTTGTTTATTTGGCATTCATTAAGACATTTTCAGCCATCACGCTATTTATTTTTTCCTAGGGTCCGTATAGTATTTGTACACATTTATCAAAACCTAGTTAAAACACTTCCCATCATGCCTCCTATTACAATAATGGGGCACAAAAAATTAGGTTAAAATCCTTTTTTCAACAATAAATTAATTCCCTTATTTGAAGAAGACAACATGGTTGGCCATAGTTGCGACGAGGGGAACTCCTTGGGATAATTTTGAATTTGACCCCGCCCACATGGATAACTTTTTATTCGAAAAAAGAAATGAAGTTCTAGTATGTGTCGTAGAACTATGGGCTAAACATCCACCTAAATTTGAGCATAGTCTCCTCACGAACATGGTTTGTAGGGAAGAATAGGAAGAATGGCCCCTTCAATCTATAGATGACATATTAAATTTGGGACATGTGTCTACTTCCATTCCACATAATGAGGAAGAAACACCTCCTAAAAACATTGGTATCTATCGGATACCCATTGTTCATATCAATCATGATGGAAATGTAGAAAACAAAGAGCACAAAGATCATGAACAACCACCTCCATGTGATACTCATGAAGAAAACAAAAATGAGGAGGTCATAGTCCAACACCAAATACAAGCACTTAGTCATCAATTGGTGAGTTTGGCTTCACATGTCCATAAATACCCAAAAATAAAGGCTAAACATCCATGTTTATACAAGCCCAAGGCTACATATTAGGATTTTTTCACTAAAAATCCACATCACAAAAAACTTAAGGCTGTATATCACGGGTTATACACTAATAACTGAGGTGGTAAAATGTCCAAATCTAGCTGTGTATACATGCCTACTTCACTTACATGTGGAAAAATATTTGATCATGAGTGACAGCCTATGAAAAATTCCCTCACTGATTTACAAGAAAGCAATGTAGGACACAATAAAAATTACCAATTCGAAGAACTGTGTCCTTATCCTTTTGATGTAGTGATGTTAAGAACCCCCTTTCCTCACCACTTTGACTACCCTAAATTACATAAATATAGTGGTAAAGGTGAACCACACGATCATATTAAATACTTCTTCATGGCTTACCAAGAAGTTTCCTATAGTGATAATTACCTTATACGTTAATTCCCATGGAGCCTTAGGGGCCAAGTGCTTGAATGGTTCCTTCACATACCTAAAGGGTAAATCTTCACATGGGATGAACTAGAAGAAATGTCTGTGTGCCAACTTTCATTCAATATAGAAAGTGACGTCACCATTCTAGACTTTTGTAATTCCAAGCAATGAAATAATGATAACGTTGTTAGTTTCTTACAAAGATGGCAAGGATTATCTAGTCACTTCCCTTGTTCAATACTAGAGAAATGATTAACATTTTTGTGCCAAATCTACATCCTGAAATTGATTTCCACTTGCAAATGCATTGTGGTAATAATATCAAAGAATTTATAGAAAAAGGAAGCCATATCAAAAAGGCTTTATCATCTAAAGGGACATTGAATCCCTTTTCAAGAGAAAGTCATGAAACCAAACCTACAAACAAGCCTAAATTATTTAAAAAAGAACAAAAATGTTGTAGGTGGTGGTATAACTGATTCTAAATATGTGCAAATAGTCTAAAATAGTTATCTTTTTAAGTTTACCAAAGGACCAGTCGCACCAGAATTCAAACGACATGTGTTCAATCCCCTAATGGATTCTTTGTTGTCTATATTAAAATAATTAGATGTTGTAAATGATCAAATTCCCTAACACTACGTCATATGTTGATGATGCACCTAAATCGTCATGGTATAAATACCATGAATATTATGAGTATCATCGTGTTAAGGGCCATATTACTAAAAAATGTTTGAAGTTAAAACAATTCATTTAAAACCTTATTAATAGTGGAGAGGTTGAGATGGAATCACCTAGACCCAACAAATATTCTAATCAAAAATTAAGAATTTACAAAGAGTTATTTCATAAACATAAGCAAGCATATAAAAAGTCAGATCAAGGTCATTCTTCTCAAGCTAAAGGTTCCAATCATGTTGCTGACTCTATTAATCCCTTTGATTCCCTTATTGGTTGTATTGATCCATGTATTGAGAATGTTAACACTATTTGGATAAAGGCACAAGATTGTGTTGTGGCAACATGGTGTGTTTTCCTTGTTATCCCAGAACCTCCTCTACCTACCCCTTAGGATAGTCATTATGATATATTAGAAAAACTTGAGAAGACCACTACTAATATTTCAACCTTATACCTTCTCAAAATATATAATGTTCATAAGGACAATCTTTGCAAAAAACTTTAGGGGACATGAGTTTCAACTGATATTGATCCTACATGCTTCCAAGCCTTGGTCATGAAAATTACTCCCTTTGAAAACATTACCTTCAATTAGCATGAGATTCCTAGTGACAATCATACACACAACTTACCCATGTATATAGATGCCATTTTTAATCATAAAAATATTAGAAGGGTGCTTGTAGATGGTGGATATGGCCTAAATATTTGTAATTCAAAACTTTTAAGATAGTTGGGGTGCATTGAAACTAATCTGGAGCTGAAAATCATCATGATAAAGGCTTATGATAACACAAAGTTAAAATTAGCTGGCATGATCACTTTTTCTATGGAAGTTGGGCCTACACATCATGATACTTAATTCTATGTCTTAGACTTGGACCTTACCTATAATATGCTCCTCAGTCACCCATGGATACATGTCATGTAGGTTATTCCTTCCACGTTAGATCAATACATTAAATTGTATCATGAAGAATAAAGTTTTACTATTCTGGGATACCCCAACCCTTTTCCCATTACAAAGTATTGTTAGGTTATTTCCCTACTGCTTATGAATTTCCTTCCACTGAATTGTTTACCTAGTTTAAGTCAAAGGCTCTTTCCTCTAGCATTGATCCAAATACCTTGTGCTCTCATAAAGATGGTGCATGTACATCAATATCTCCCTTTACTTCATGGGAGATGAAATTTATTGCAAATGGATGTGGATAATATAACCTCCAATAGGACCTTCATATTTCCAAACTCCCCCTATCACCTACAATGTGTGGTATGCCTTTCTCCAAATATCAATGCTCTCAAAAACACTATAACATTGATACTTTTACACATGGTGGCCTTTTAGCAAATGAGAAACTTCTTAACACTTCTATATCCCATCCTCTGGATGATGAGATGGCTCAATTCTATCAACCACCCAAATATGTTATCCCAAATAAAATGATGTATGTTATGGAATACAACGGATATGGATGTGGCATAAATGAACAAGGTATTCAGGAATATCTTCCCATACCACATCGTAAAGTAGAAATATATGGTATCAGTATCCAACCGTATGGTTCCCATATTCTAGAGGTCAAAAAAATGTCTTTTGAGAAAGAAGATAGCTTGTTTAATTATGATAGTGAAACAGAATCCCAGTGTAGTCTCTACAAAAGACCTTGCCTCTACGAACCCATTTCATGACATGGCTTGTCCTAACCATATCCCCTACGATTCCTGAAGTTAAATCTTTTCCATACCCCCCTTTGTCAACTATGAACCAACAAAAACATATTCAAATTGATTTCTTTTGAGAATGATGAAGCAATTGGTGAGTTTATGGGTCTCCATGATGTTATTCTTGTTGGCAACCCTCAAGAAGGTATTCTCCATTAATCTTGATGCATGTGTGTACTTCAGGGAGGAAGTCCAAACTTCATGTATCAACAAAATTTGAAAGAGAAAAAGGGAAATGATATCATGAAAGAAGCACTTGTAAAAATAAAAATTCCAAGTCCCGTAGTGAAAACCTCTTCGAGGCACTTGTAGACAAATAAATTGAGAACATTGACGGACATAAAAAGTTACCACTCTAAAGTTGAATAATCTTATTGAGATACCCTTAGATGAAGATCTCAATCTCCCTCCCGATCATATGCATATGGAAGATTAATCAAAATTTCTTGTGGAGGGAAACTATAGATTTAAATATTGGAATAGAGGATCAACCTAGAATTGTTAAGCTGGGAGATTCCATCTCAGCACAAGAACAAAAAACATGTTGTCATGCTTCATTAGAGAATTTTCATACATATTTGTCTTGGTCTTATGCAGACTATGACTGGACTTATATACATCATTGGTAGTGCATAACCTAGTTGCGCATGAAGAAGAAAAGACAATCAAGAAAAATCTTAGAAAAATACATCCTTCATGTTTCCCTCCTAGTTAAAGAAGAGATGGAAAAAATGTTAGTAGTAGGTTTCATCAAGTTCTATTGATTATTCAAAATGGATTTTGAATATATTCCATGTACAAAAGAATACCCATTGGAACCATAATCTATAAGTAACTTTAGATACATAAATAAGGCATGTCCAAAAGATGATTTTCTTCTTTAAATAACATTGACATGATTGTCAATTTAACTGATGCCTATGAAACTGCTATCCGTCATGGATGGATTTTCAAGATAAAATCAAGAATACAATTTTACAATAGGAATATCAGCAGATAAATCTAGCTTCACAACCCCTTGGGGTATATTTTTTTTTATCAAGTCATACCCTTAAGTCTCAAGAATTTAGGTCCAACATTATCAAATGGTATATGACAGTAATCTTCCACAACATGTTTAATGATATAATGGACTATTATGTTGATGACATCATGGGTAAATCAAGGACCAGAGCAAGAACATCTTAAGATCTTACTGGATGGATCTTCTAGTGTCTTAGAGATTACAAGGTTAAACTAAATCTAAATAAATGTGTCTTTGGTGTACTATCTGGAAAAATTGCTAGGCTTTCATCATGTTTCAAGAAGAGGAATTTAAATTGACCCAAAAAAGGTCACTGCTATTAATAAAATGCCTCCTCCAAAGAATCTCAAAAAATTGCATAGTTTACAAGGAAAAATCTAAACTATACATTGTTTCATTTCTCAACTCATAAACAAGTGTCATTCCTTTTCACATATCTTCTTAATAAATATGTTCATTTCCTTTGGGGTCCTAAAAAACAACGAGCATTCTCCTTACTCAAGGATTATTTGGCCAAACCACTAATTCTTATACGACCTACTCCAAGAAAACCCTTGTTATTATACATCTTGGCTACTCAATTTAAAATAGGTGTGCTTTTGGCTCAGTATTATATAAATAAGAAAGAAAAATTCATCTACTACCTTAGTCACACTTTGATTTCTTATGAGCTTAACTACCCACAAATTGAGAAATCTTGCCTGACCTTTATTTTTTATTTCCAAAAAATATGCCATTATCTATTAAATAACAGGATCAATCTCATACCCAAAATTGATCCACTAAAGTAATTATTGTATAAACCAACACTTACTAGGAGGATGGATAATTAGATCATCTTCCTCAGTGAGTTTGATATTGATTATGTTAATTAGAAATTAGTTAAGGGGCAAGTACTTATGGATTAACTAGATGAGGCTTCCCTTCCAGGAATAAAACCCTTAATTTTAGAGTTGTCAGACGCTTTAATGATGTATATTGAAGAATATCACACATGGAAAATGTACTTTGACATATCGTTTACCTTTCATAGATCAAGAGAAATAGTTTTGCTTATCGCCCCTACGGGTGATTTGATTTCTCAAGAATTCATACTTATCTTCCCATGCACTAATAACATAGCTGAATGTTAAGCCCTGATTGCACAAATCAAAATTTCTATACGATGGGACATCAGATAGGTTAAAATTATAGGTGATTCTTAATTACTCATCAGGTAAGTAAACGATGAATATAAGGTTAAGGATGAAACGATCCCCCCTTACAAGAAACTGCTAGATATATTGAAGGAGTTATTTATACAAATCACATTCCAACAAATACCCATAGGATAAAATCAATTGGTGGATGTCATGACCAAAGTTAGATCTATGTTACACATCCAACCTAGAAATAATAACATGTCATTATTTATGGAACATCTAAGAACACCAACATCCGACATGCCAAAATCTTGCTTAGTGTGTGAAGTTAGTCCTTTATCCCCATGGTATGTTGACATCTATAATTACCTACATGATGTAGCCTTTCAGCCTACCATTTAACATTCTAATAAATGAAACCTAATACAACACATATCCTGTTATACTCACCTTAGAGGTACACTTTATCATAGAGGCTATGAAGATAATTTTTTACATTGCCTTAATTCAGAAGATTATATCCTATCAGTCAAAGAGGTGCATGATGGCATCTATGGGGCCCACACAAGTGGAATGGTTATTGATAAAAATATATTGAGAGTGGGTTATTACTGGCCTACCATGGAAACTAATTTTTGTCTATATGTAAAAAAATGCTTGTTGTGTCAAAAGTAGGGAAATATGATACATGCTTCTATGCAATCATTACAACCCATCACAATGCCACGACCTTTTTAAAATTGGGGACTTGATCTCATTGGGAAACTTACCCCCACTTCATACGATGTCCACAACCACATCATAACTGCCACCAAATATTTACCGAAATGGGTAGAGGTTTTTCCTCTTACCTATGTCACTGGTGTGAAAATTTCCAAATTCATAATGAATGACATTATCTTTCGATATGGCATTCTGACTGCCATTATATCTATCAATGGTAAGTATTTCAAAAATAATACAGTTAAGGCACTATTCCAATGCTTCCAGATCAAACAAAAATGTTCAACTCCCTATTACCCTCAAGGTAATGGATAGGATAAAGCCTCAAACAAAACTCTTGTTCACATTATGGAGAATATGGTTTATAAAACTAGTCATAATTGGTAACTACATATTCATCCCGCCCTCTAGGCTTATCAAACATCCATTTGTACCCCTACTGTTTCTACTCTATTTTAACTTGTTTTCAGCACAGAGGCTATCTTCCCCCTTGAGATCGAGCTCCCATCTTTTCCCATATCTTTGAAATATTATCTAGACAAAGAGGAAGACTATAGAGTGGCCAGACTTGTAAAATTAGAGTTACTAGGTGAGAAGTGCCTTTATAAACTAGACCATTTAAAAGTGTATCAAAATTGGATGCATCAAAGATATAACAAATGGATCATACCTTACACCTTTGAGATAGGAGATCTTGTCTTGAAGGAAAATCAGTTCAACACTACCAAAGATTGAGAAAAGAAAGGCAAGTTTGAACCTAACTATTTGGGACCATATGTTGTGGTCACTAAATTTGGTTCAAGAGCATATAAAATTGTCAATTCTTATGGTTATGAACTTAGGGAGCCTATGTTTCTACGTATAAGCATGAGGGACCCTTAAAAAAAATTTAAAAACTAAAAAGAAATCAATATATCCAAGTGTGAAAACCATGCAATTGTGGCACTTTAGACAAGTCCTTTTGTGAAAACAAGGTTCCAGTGCCATCAGAGGGTCCTTTTTTCACAAGCATATCACACCTGTGGTTATAGTGGCTTCATCCTAAGCTATTTTTCACCTTATTCTAAGTTTCTTTTGAGCCTGCCCTCCATGGCCTTGATCTAGATAATCCTATACTTATATGCAAGAAATTTTTCCTTTGTACATTCCCATCTAACACTAGGGGAAATAATTTACATCTTCATGTTGGGTTGGTCAAATTTATTAATTATTGAGAGGGTTCACATAACATTTAGGCGCACAAATGGGGCACACAAGTGTCAATTGAAATAGGGTGTGCCAAGGAAGGGAACAACCGAGAGTTAGATGATTTTTCATGGCACGAGATAAAATAGGAAAATAGAGTGTGGCCCAAGTAAAGATAAAATAAAGAAGAATTTGTGTCTAATAAATATCTATTTTGGGACTAAAGTGGAGATCAAAGGCCACGCATGAATCGATCTAATAATACTATTAAAAGTAGAGTTTATTCATAGATTAATCTATTATTAATATCGATAGAAAAACATGCACTTCTTTATTGATGTACGCATGGATATATTGAGCATGTAGAATATTTTGAGATGCATGGGTAGTGAAGGGAAAGTCCCCACCCCTATAAATATCTTATATAATCCATTTTATTTGACATGGTTGATATGATAGAGGTATGTTGCTTTGGTATACCGGCACACATGACTCTCTAGTGACTATCATTATGTATTCAGCTTTTTTACTATTTATGTTATGAATGGATCATTGTGGATGTAATTTTGTAATTGATGTATCTTAATATGGTGTTCACATAGTGTAATTGATCTTATTATTGATTTGGTCTGTTATGTTTCCTTATTATGTGTGTTTCCAATTGAATGTATGTAATGAGTTATTATGGATGATTATGGATCTATCTAGTTATCTTTCTGGTTAAGCATCATAACATCTTGTCAAGCCAATACAAAGGAGGGACTTGGTAGCTTCATGTGCTTTGGGTGAGCATTCAGATTTTTTTTAATGAAGTGTCAGCACACCTAGGAAATTTGGTGGAAATAAGTGAATAAATTTTGGTTCCATTGTTGGGACCTCTTTTCAAATTTTTTTCAAGGATGTTGCATGCAAATGGCATACCATTTGACTCTGAAGAGAATTGAAAGTTGGGTAGAAGATGAACAAGATCATTTTTCACAGAGATATGGTTCTAGACCTGATTTTAATGCGCATAAGTGGGTGGAAGATCATCTTTATCATGAGATTTATGAGACATTTTTTGGCCTTTTCCAATAGAATTATACGAGTTGTTATTGACATAGCCATCAAAGAAAAGATGGGGATATAGGCTAAGGGTTTGTACATAGGAAGATTACCAAAATTTGTTTGATGTAGATGAAACTTGGACTTGTGTTGTAGATCAATGGTGGGTTGGTGTAGTATGTAGTCACACTTTGGAGTACACTATCTCTACATATTTGTGTCCAGAAGTTATTGAGTTTGAATTCTTAGGCGAGCCCAAAGGGTCTTATTTACATGGTATTCCTTTGGTAATTAAGACCTTGATGGTGATACTAAGTTTTGAAAAACTATCTATGGATAGCTAAACCCTCCACCATACGCAAGGGAAGGAGAAGGTGTGGTGAAGATAGTGGACTTAACAACAAAAAGGAAGAGAGAGGAAAGGTGACTCAAGTATAATGAAGTGTAAGAAAGGGAATTGGTGAGGATGTGTGATGTTCAGGAGTATATGGAGTTGTGGAGGAAGATGGATCATGAAGTATTTGAAGCTTAGGTGGAAAATGTGGATCTAGAGCATAAAGCACTCCCACACTTAGGAAAGAAAAATAGAGAATCCCCTTTAACTTTAGATGAGAGTACGTTAAAACAAGAAATATTGAGGACCACATGTGCACATATGATCCCACCTAGAAAAATAACCCTTACACATGGTGTTCTAGTTCCATAGGTAATAATTGAGAAGCAAGCTAGTACATGTAATCTAGTGGCTATGGGTAGATATAATTTTCCTGTGAATATAGAAGTGCATCAGACAACACATACACCTATGGAAATATAGATGATGTCATTATTTAGAGGTCTGATTGGAGGAATATTTTCAGGAACATCATCAGGACATAGTGTTGACATGTAAAATATTGGGAATATGTCTAGAAGTACTACAACTTTGAAAACCGTGGGAGTTAAATTTAGTGCTACATTTGGGATGCAAGGAATTACATTCATTGGTGTTGTACCCATTATAGGTGGATAAGGAGGATCAAGAGGATCGATATCAAGAGTATGACATGGTTCAAGAGGTGGAGGAAATACTAGTGGAGGTTTTAGTTCTAGATCTAGTGGAAAAGGCCCACATCCACAACAATCCTCACATCAACCCCAGAAAGTTTATTATGAGATGTCTCTCCATTAACCATAGTATAGAGGTATTGAGGATGCAACATAACATGTGCAAAATTTTAAATTACTATGGTGCACTAAGGGAATTATAATTTTAGATCGAAATTCTAGTCATTTTGGTACTATGCTACAAGGGAGTGCACATAACTATTATAGAAAGTATGACCCACATTAGAATGTAGTGGATTATGATGCTTTACGATTTGTATATATAGTTGAGTTCCATATTCTAGATTTTAAGCATAAAAGTATTAATGTGCTTAAGGAAATGAAGCAAGGAACAAATGAAAGTGAGCAGGAGTATGAAGTGTGTTTCAAGAATCTGTTATCCAAATTATCTTATGACATTGATCTGAGTCAACATGCACAGTGGTTTATTGGAGGATTATTGACTCCGTTTTGGAGGGAACTATCTCACAAGACACATACTGACCTACATGAGGCCTTAGAAGTAGCATTTTGTGTTGAAGCAGTTAGTAGCATTGATACTGGAGTGAGCCCCTTTTTGGAGGCATAAATTGCAGCCATGGAAAAACAATTGGAAAATATTTATGCTAATTCAGCTTATGAGACATGCAGTGGAATATGGTGCACAAATTGTGAAGTGGAGAGACATACTAAAGATAATTTCCCACATAGGTTAGTGTGCATGTTACTATCAGATTGTGAAGTCTGTCACCTAAATCATGATTTCTAATATTTCCCTCTTTTGCAACGTACATTCACAAAGAAGGTTTCCATGTATTGTAATATTTACAATTCCCACACTCATGAAACTATTTACTACAATTTTATTGATCAAATTCACAAGTCCATTGTGATAGGAGTGTGCTAGATTAGTATGGCTAGTGGATCTAAGGAGCACAAAGGCCATAACCATGAAGGGTGCAACAATGAAAATAACAGGAATGGTGGCTTCTGAGGAGGATATAGAGGTCAAGATTGTGGCAAAGGTAGAGGTATATTTATGCAAGGAACTTGTTATACTTATGGATCTCCTAATCATTATGAGTGTGAGTGCCCTCAGAATATTACTTTCTCATGGTGTGGGAAACCACTTAAGTTAGAGGAATTCCCAAACTTGTATGAGCACATGAGTAAGAATAAGAATATGGAAAAGGGTGCAAGAATGATTAAGATACAACATGATATTATTGATAATTGGATGTTGAAGAAAACCCCTGATCCTAAATTATAGATTGTAAAGGTTACCACACATGTTGAGGTGTGTGCATATGCAATCCTCTAAAGATGAATCCAATCATTTCGAGTGAAGAGGTAATACATGTTAAGTATCCAGATGTTACGCACTAGAAGGACATCTATCAAGATACCATGGAAGTGGTCAGAGCTCTGAAGGGAGAAATACAATTTTTAAAGGAAAAAGTGCATGACAAGGATTGTGCAAAGAAAATTAAACTCATGCAGAAGGATGTTGATGAATTTAAAGATATTTTCAGGATGTTGCGTCAGGTGAACATCATTCCTCTGTTAGGGGAATGACTATGAGAAAAGTTACCACATGTTGGATTTGAGTGCGAAAAACAAATACTTCATGCAAATATACTACCTCATAATCATGAATTTTATAAGGAGATCACACTTGATGCATTAATTTATGGGTGGATATTACACAACATTCTTATTGATACTAGTGCGAAAGTAAATGTATTAACTTTGGATGCTTGAAATCAGATGGGGAAAACAACCTTGCAATAATTGACAAATGTGCTATATATGGAAAATAATAATACTAGGGCCATGCCGATTGGTTTATTGAAATATGCAACTATTAAAATTCAAGGAGTCAATTTTAAGGGGGATTTTGAGCTATTGGATCTTACTGAAGAAGATAACTTCCCAACATTACTTAGAAGACCTTGGTGTTATGTGAATAAAGCTGACTTGTGCTTTAATAAAAGGTACATCATCTTTAAGAATAAGGAAGAGCACAAAATAATTCCTTTCCTGAATAAGAAGGTAGAGCCCTATGTTGATCCTTTAAGTGAAGAAGATATTAACAACATATATGTCCAATTAGTTTGTGATCTAGAGAATTTAGAACCATCCATGGAGGGCATACTTCATTGGGAATACACGCAGTCTATAAGTGACACTACAAGTGTTACTTGTGTTAACTGGCCTCATGAAATGGTTAGGTGAAAAGTGAAAGGATGAGTCACCAGGATGATTAGATCATGCATGGTGAGTTGGTTGGGATATAATAGGGTACCAAGGTATACTGGTGAAGGAAATATTGACATGTTTCTACTCACCAAGGAGAATTAGTGAAAAAATAAAGGGGATAGAAGAAATATGTTGGTTTATACCTTGTGTGGGACAATGGTGCATTGATGGGAAACACATAGAGATAGCCTCTTGGAATGGTGAGAAATGAGAATCTATTTCTCCACTAGGTTTACTTAGAGTAATGTGCCTTCACAGACATGCAAATTTTATGGGAATTCTTCTACCTCTCATCATTTTTAGGATTGTAAGAGATATTAGGTGTAACACAAGGATGAATTACCACCATCACTCTAGGTACATAAGTTCTAATCCACATTATGTGGTTGCACACGTGCATGGCATGTCTATGTAGAACTGAAAAGGAAAACAACAAATTGGCAAGAGATGACCTCAGGTATGATTGAAACTTTTGATTATTTTTCTACTAAGCCTCCAGTCCATGAATAACTATAGATTATGAAGCATATTACTTTGGGATATAGTGAAAAGGACGAATATATTATGCTATAATTTTTTTAGGATCTTGATCTTGAAGAAACAAATGAAGAAGAAATGGTTTGTTCTTAGAAATAAAAATAAAAAGGAAAACTGGTGTACACGATAGATGATGAAGAAGTGGATAGCCTAGATGTTGACCACCCATAAGGTATGCATGAGGTGATGGACATAGTAGATGAGAAGGTGCACACGTATCATGGACCTAAGAAAACAAATAAGGTTAACATTGGTTTAAAGGTAGAGCCTACAGAGGCCATTATTAGGGATTAATGGTTGGAGAAGGAAGTGGCTTAAATTATTAAACTTTTGTGTGACTTTCAGGACTTATTTCAATGGGGATACCATGAGTTAAAGAGATTACACCCTTATTTATGTGAGATAAAAATCAATTTGAAAGAAGGAGCACACCCAGTTAGGAAGAAACCTTACAGTATGAATCTTGATCTACATGTGAAGGTAAAGGAAAAAATTGATAAGATGCTCAAGTTTGGTATAATTGAGCCTATTGAATAATCTGAATGGGTTCTCCCCATGGTGATAAGCATCAAGAATGATGGGAGGATAATTATTTGTGTATATTATAGGGATATTAATGCTTCATGTGTCATATATCTTTTTTCCACTCCTTTTTGTAATGCTGCCCAACATGACTAGTATCTACAATGATTTCTACTTTAAAAGGTACAAATGTTAACAGGTGATTTTGTCATTATGACGGTGTACTCTTATGACTTTGGAAATCATTTTTGTAGTAGAAAATAGTTCATCTATGGAGTAGGTACATTCTGTCGTGATTTTTCTTAATTTTAATGGAGCAATTCACCTCCTTTATGCAGAATTAATTCACTGCTTGAATTGAGAAATTTGGGTTCTATTTTCATAATTCTTATTTCAGAATAGCATTTCCTCAGATCAATTCCATTAATCCAAGCTATTCTTTTAATTCATGACTTTGTGGTCATAACAACCAAGTTAGATAGATTGGGTGATATTTTGATTTTGACTATGATAAGGAGTGAAAGAAGTCCTTAGACCATGTTTCATATTTGAATTTCAATATTTGGCTGGTTCTTCTTCATTTATTAGATTGCAATGCTTTCTTTGAATGGTAACCTATTTTAACTATATGTTTTAATGCTAAGTGACTAAATTCTTAAGCTAAGTCTAACCTATGACTTTGCAATCTTTTGAAATTAAGATGTTGTGACTTAAACTAGAGACCTACCTATGCACCTATATTGATTTCCTAAACTAATGTTAACCTAACTTAAAGTATGGCTAACCTAGAGGGGGCCTATGGAATGAAATGACTTTGGGTGGTTGGTGGCATCTGTTTCTAGATATTTAATTCAGTCTTATCTCTTCCTACCACCAACTTTGGCATGGGCATTGGAAAAATTTGGGTAAGGATGTGTTGACACCCCCACCAAGTTTAGTTGCATGAAAATTTTAAAATTAAACACTACTCAATGTGAAGATGGCGGTGGCAAGGGAATTGGAGGGAACTGGAAGTCCTTGACATTTAATGTTTTTGAACTTGGAAAAACTACCTAGTAAAATATATGATGGGTTTTTCATGGTTGTTTTGATCTTTCCATTCATTTTCGAGCTCGAGCTCTGCATGATGTTTTTTAGTTCATCGAATCTCTAGTTTGATTCTTGCTTGATTGGTTATTTTTGCATTACATAAAGCTATTATTGGAATAAGTAAAAACTATAATAAGAAGATAGATTTTTGTAAGTTGGTTGAAGTTGTGTGGAGAAGAAGAAGTTGTGGAAGTTTTGTTTAGAAATATTTTGCAATCGGTGAAGGAGAAGCTCTATCAGGCATGATAGGATCTACCCATTAAGTTGTTTTGCTTTTACTTGATTGATTCATTAAAAAAACACTACTCTTGGAAATGATCTATATTTTCTTAGTTGATATGATCTCTCTGCTCATGAATTTTTTATTGTTATTGTGTATGCTTTATTGACCCTATTGAAATAATGCTATGGGTTTCAATTTTCTTGATTTGGTTTTCTAGGTTATGCTTTAATATTTCAACACGAGCTTGAGATGAAGTCAATTATGTAGGTAATCTTGTTGAGATGTGTAAATATTGTAGTAACTCAATTTCTTAACATGTGGAACTTTTTTAGAATACCATGTTTCACCACCAAGAAACAATTCATGTGTTAAACCATTTATATCTCTTGAATTTTGCTAGATCTTGCTTGAATCCTTTTGGGGATTAAACTTATGCAACTTTGGCTTTAGCATTTTCTTTTTAGTTTTGATGGAAGGCTTTAAATTTTGAATATTTGCATGAATTTTATCACTTCATGTGGTTTTGAATCTATGATTTTATTGTGTTAACCTTCTTAGTTTTAGTCGTCTGTTCCTGTGAGTATTTAAGGAAAGTTACATTGTTCTGGAGTTTTGCTTGGCAAAGAAGTTTTTCACTCTATTAAAACTTGTTAGAGTCATTTGGTTCATGTCATCAATGGAGGATCCTGTGAAAGAATAACTGTGTTAGCTCCTGCTGAAAATGTACAGTCATTTTTCAGACCTGATTCTTTTAGGAATCCCATAAGGAGTAAATATTACTTGTTTTCCTTCTATTTCCATGGGATCTGGTATAACCTTTGAATGTAAAAATCTGATGCTAAGTACAGAAACCTCTCTAGGGTATTAATTATCTATGTAATGGGTTTTGTTGTCATCTTAAACTTCATGAAGGATCCTTGTCAGCAAGTGGTTATTTTATGTTAACTTGCTTTTGGTCCATGGGATATCAAACTCGGTTTCAGTTCGGTTATGGACTAAGGAAAGGGTAGATCTGTTGAAAAGAAATGCATGCTCTTTGCTTAGTAGTATTTTTATACATTCTTATCTTCTTTTCGAGCATTTGAGTTTTTAGAAGTTTGTTGTAGACTTATCCTCCTAGTGATATCCTTCTTTTCTTTCTAAGAACTAGTGGAAATGAATTACTTGTTGGTTTCAAATATTGAAGCTACCAATACTGTATCCTTCAATGTTATTGGGTAAGATATGAATGTTATTCATTGTTATTTCTTCTCTTGGATTTCTGTACATTCTATTTGATCCCTTTTTAGTCCTATGTTTGGGATTTTAGTTAAGGGAAGTAGAGACTAGGCTTGTCTATTTATGTTCTTGTTTATATCATGCTATTTTTCTAATCGTGCTTAGAACTTTGAGTAAAAAATATCTCTTTCTCTCACTCTCCTTTGATTTTTCTTTTGTTTCAAACTTAGTGAAGGTGTTGTCTTGTTTGGTCTACTTCGTAGTACATTCTCTAGTACTTGGTTGAAGAATTAAGTCCAATTGTGATAGGACAATATAGTTGAAGCAGAGGTTAATTAGAATGCTTGTTGTGTTTGGTTGGAAATATTCTGGGTAAGTCTTTTTTTTAGTGGAAATATTTGAATGGATGATTGATTTGAAGATGATTTTTAAACCCCTCCATTCTACTCTTTTTTACTTAACATTAGTATTGATGTATCTCTTTGGTGATTATGTGTTTAGTCCAAATTGCATGCCAATTTGATCTTACCCTTTGTTGAGATCTGTTTAGTGTTGGACTTTAACTTAAATTGGATTCTAATTCTGAATTTGAGTTATAGGATTATTAAATTAGAAACTCTTTTCAAGTTATGTTGTTGGACCATCATAAACTCATTCCTATGTTTTGATTTGATCTTGGCATCTCAGATTCTAAGATGAATGTAGGTGAATGAAATGTCGAGATGGAAGTACTATTATTCTATCTACTACTAAAATATTCCTAAGAAATAGTTAGGATAGTTAGCTTCTCATGTTAAATAGGTTTAATTGAGAATGAAACATGTAAGGTAATATATGAAAATCAAATAGGGATTGTGATGAAATATTAATTATCTGGATTACTATTTTAATTCTTTTTATGTAAGACAATACCATGAAAGTTGAAGTTGTTTACATCATGATATATTATTACTTATGTTATGATTTATCATTGTTTCTCTTTCTCTCTCTCTCTCATTTATGAATAGTAACTCCTTTGGTATGTCTTTCTATATTGCTCAGGACTGTTTCATAACAACATACTTCTCTTTATGAAACAGTTAGCTAAAAGCACATCATTTTAATGTTTAGTGCTTATCATGCTTAGTTCAATGAACTGACCCATGCTAGAAATTTTGTAGATGGACTTTGTAAGTGATGAAAGGATAAAATATTTATAGGAAGTTACATTTGTTTACCAAAGATACTAGATATTTTATGATGAAATATGGATCATTATTGAAATGTATTTTATGGAAAAGGAAAGTTATACTCGTATTTTATTTTGTTATTGC
This sequence comes from Taxus chinensis, assembly GCA_019776745.2. Taxonomy (NCBI): domain Eukaryota; kingdom Viridiplantae; phylum Streptophyta; class Pinopsida; order Cupressales; family Taxaceae; genus Taxus; species Taxus chinensis. The sequence goes on from CM034154.1 coordinate 390,801,379, forward strand.
TATTTGCATTGGAAATGTCTGAAGTGGTTGGACTTATATTGTATGAATCATATTGATGAATAAAATATTTGTGTACTTGTTTGAACTTGATGTGTAATCCTTTTGGGTATTCTGTGAATGGAAATGATAAGTGTTTCTCTATTTTTTCTATTAGTAATATACCCTCTTCGGTTGGATTAAATTGAATAGAGGTCAAGGGTACTAGATTTACTACCCTCTTTAATGAAATGCAACTTATTAAAATTGACATTCATGCATGGATATTCAACTAGATCACTATGGCTATATTAAAATAAATGTTTAGTGGGTGAATAAAAATATGATGATAACTTATTAATATACTATGGGGTTATAAATGAACATTAACCCTTTATAAGAAAAAGGGAAGACAACTTCCCTGCAATGATTAATAAACAATTTTAAGACCTCTTGGAAATAAATATGAATGTATCTTTGGATAGTTGAAGGTGGGATTTCTCATGATGAGTTCCTCTAGAATAGAAATGTAGAGAAAGGAAATTAAATGATATTAGACTTAATTCCACTGAATTCTAATATAAAAAGAACTTGCTATGAACTTACATAAGACAAATCTTGAGCAAGGGAGTAGGCAAACAACACTATTGTGTGTGTTGAATATGACAGGAAAAACATAAATTAGAATGTTAATGAAATAAAAACATAACTTATAAAATGGTTAGGAGGTAGATGTATCTACATACCCACTCCAATTACAGTTTTAAGTTGTAACCCTAATGGCTAATGAACCTAGTTGTTCAGTAGGGCTATTGTAATTAACCTTTAATAAGGAAAATTTATTAAGTAATTAAATTATTTCTAACGTATGTTTATCCAGATGAAGAGAACTCAGTCGGATGTTGGAACATGCCAAATAAAGTTTAGTACCTTCATGAAGACTTGGGTCTTCATGAGGAAAATGTGTTTGTATAGTTGACATGTTGCAACACCCTTCAAATTTTAATAATCTAGATCTATATAAATTCTGACTTGATCATAGTTCTACCCAAGGTAGAGTTAGGGGCATGATCTAGTGTCGGGGTTAACTCTTGATGACTTAGGATAACTAGACATACTCAATCAACTTAGGTAGATTGAGTATGTCTATGTATCCTTAGTCACTATGAGAAGTCCTCCACACTAGACTATGTTGATAACCTTGGCTAGGGTTAAACCTTGAACAAGTGGATGAACAAGAGTTAGTGAAGACCATTCTAGATAATAGATCAAGTGGGGTGAAGGACGTATTCCATTTGACGAGTATGCCATATAGGAATATAAACATGAACAATATGTTTTAAATATTTGGCCAAATTATCGCAAGCTACTGGTTGCATTGTCCTATGTCACCTAGTTTAAGAAGAAATATTTCAAATGAATATCGGTAACAGGTATTCAAATAGGCCTCTTAAACAAAACAATTAATACCCTGAAAAGGGTAAAGGAACCACATATATGTAGTATGAAAATTATTAAGTTAAAATAAGAGATCAGTATGATACCATGTCATGAAATGAGAGATCAGTGTTCCACTGAGTCATTGTTGCTGCATATGGTTTTCTATTATGAGATTGATTGGCTTTGGAATGTGTGTTCTAAATTATGATTATTTATAATAGAGAACATTATACAAAAAATCCCTTGTTTCTAAAGTCTTAAAATGGTTATGTTACAATTTCATAGAGGAAATATTTGAGGGAGTTTTTGGGCATAAGATATATTATTTTACAGATGGATTTTCTGGTTATCATAGGTGCACATTGCAAAGGATGATCAAGAAAAGACAACTTTCACCACCAAATGGGGAATTTTTGCATATATAGTTATGCCCTTTGGGTTGAAGAATGCGCTAGCAGTATTCTCACACATTTTTTTACAAGCATTTAAGGACTTTATTCATAAATTCTTGTAGGGGTATTTGGATGATTGGATAGTTTATGGCTTAGTCAAGGATCATTGTGATAATTTGATGATTATGTTTGAGAGGTGTAGGCAGTTAAACATCTCTCTCAACATTAAGAAGTGCATCTTTGCAATAGGTTTGGGCACATAATTTGCAAGGAAGGATTGTTGGTAGACCTAACCAAGATAGTTGTGATCTTGGGTTTGGAAGAGCCTAGCAATGAGAGTGAGGTGTGAAGATTCTTAGGACATACATGTTATTACAAGAATTTCATTAAAGGATATGTAAATATTTATGCAGCCTTGGAATAATTGTTGAAAGATAAAGGAATATTCTATTGGGTGATGTGTAATAGTAGGAGTTTGAAACACTCAAGGAAAAGTTGAGTGCTTCACCTATTTTTCACTTTCCTTCATCGTAAAAACCTTTTTCATGTTTATGTCGATGCCTATGGCCTGAAAATTGGTGCAATGTTTGCACAACCAGGGGAAGGACTTTCGGACCATCCAATTTGCTTTGTGAATAGGAAGTTGACACCCGTGGAGAAGAATTTTATAACTATTGAGCGTAAGGATTTTTCTACGATTTACATGCTGAAAAAGTTTAGATAGTATTTGTTGGAAACACCATTCATTTTCTATATAGATTAAATGGCACTTAAGTATTTAGTCAACAATCCTATTTTGTATGGGCACATTTGCAAATGGATACTCCTGTTTCAGGAGTTTGAGTTCAAATTCGTTGTAAAACCAAGAAAGAGAAATTTAGGGCTTGATTATTTGTCAAGGATCAAATCTGGTGAAGACACATAGAGCATTAAGGACACAATGCCAAATGCACAACATTTTAGTTTAAACCATGCACCCACAGAACTAGAGGATATTGTAGTATTTTTACACATAGGCCAGGTGTCTGAAGGAATGAAGACCTTAGAGAAGAAACAACTTGCAATACACATCACACTGTATCATTTGATTGGTAGGGACTTGTATAAGTTGGGTCATGAAGAATTTTTGTGTCATTGTGTTCTGGAACATGAAAACAGTGGTATTATGGAAAAGGCTTATGGTGGAATAGCATGAGGAAATTATGCGCATGATGCTACCGAGTGTAAGATTCTGATGGCTGGACTTTGGTGGGAAACCTTGTACAAGGATACTAAACAATATGTTAAGGCATGTGATCATTGTCAATGAACTGGAAATCCTAGTAACATAGATGAAACTTTGTTGCGGCCTATTGTAAGCACTGGGCATTTTGAGAAGTGGGTGATTGTCTTTGTAGGCCCTATTTACCCACCCATGTGTAGGAATGGCACACACTACATCATAAATTCTACAAACTATCTTCTAAGGTGGGTGGAGGAAGCATTTAAAAAGGACTGTATTGTAGCTAGAGCAACTATATTTTTGTGGGAAAATATTATTAGTAGGTATGGTTATCCATTGAGCTTGACTAGTGATAAAGGAACTCATTTCCTTAATGAGACAATTAAAATTCTATTGGCATGGTTTCTGGTGACACACCATAAAAATAATCCTTATCATCCACAGGAAATTGGTACTGCAAAAGCTTTCAACAAAATTATGGGATAGGTATTAACAAAAACATGTGATGTTGGAAGAAAAGATTAGGATGATAAAGTGTCATCTATACTCTAGGAATACATGAATAATTATAAGAGGTTGAAAAATACCACAAATTTTGAGCTGGTATTTGGCATAGAGGTTTTATTGCTTGTTAAATTCATGTTACTATCCCTATGCATTACGTGCATAAGTGAACTAGCTGATAAGTGAGTTGTGGAAGAGCACATCTAACTGCATCATTTTGTCAATGTGGCATGATAGAAATATTAGGAATAAAAAATTTGAGGTTGGAAAGGTGGTCCTTCTCTATGACTCCAAATTTGTACACCATTTAGAAAAATTGAAAGTACATGGGTTGGGACCTTTTGTAGTAATGAAGATACTTGAATAAAGCACTCGTCAGCTGTAGGTGCTAGATGGCACCATGTTTCCTAGTTACTTTAATGGGAGTAGGATGAATCCCTAATATAAACAAGTCTTCTTGGTGTTTGTAATAAGGTAGTATTTTTTCTTATATTAGATTTCCCTTTTATGTGTTTCCTTTAAAAAAAATTTATGCTTTGTCAATTTAGTTCAGTGTTTTGTTGTAATAAGAACACTTGCACACAAGAAGATAATTATTATCTATTGAGTTCATGCATAGAGGATCACACATAATTTTAGTGTGGGGTGGATTAGGTACAAGAAAAAGGAGGCTATTGGTGTTGAGAATCAAGTGCAGGGTTGGTGTGCATAGGGAGAATATGTCACAAGTGCAAACGATGAAGGTGTTTTTATGGAAATGTTCTCATATTGAAGACCACATGTAGAAGGATGATCATGTAGTGTAATTTGAGGTAGAAAGCAACAAGGGAAACTACTTGGTATGAGGTGTAGAGGGTTAAGTACTTCAGTGCATGGAGGCATGCGTAAGGAGGTTTGTGGCCAAGAAGTAGTAGGTGCACTAGAAGGTTAGGATTGGAGTGCAGGAGAAAGTATTTAAAATTACGTAAGAAAATAGAAAAAAGAATTGAAAAATAAGAAAAAAATCATTAAAGATGAAGTACAGTGGTAGGTCGAGAGAAATTAATGTGAAAAAGTTAGAAAAAATTATAAAAGGGGTGCATGCAACTTCATTCTCACCTTGCATTCTTGCGTTTTCTAGCTGAGAAGGGAAAATTGAAGAGCGACCGAGAACAAATTGTGAGTGCATACATATATAATAGTGAACTAGTGGTTAATTTGATCACATCCATAATAAAGCTCCTTTGTGGGAAGTTTTAGAGTGAGTATGTGATGCCTGTTAAAACAACCCACTTGAGACCCAAGAAACAACCTAGGATTAGTCAGGAGAATTATGGAATAATTTTTTTTTGATTAAAAGTGTCCACAACTAGGTTGCAAGGCAAAAGTTGACACTATCAGGTTCTAGACCAAAATTAATCTACTGCAACATACTTTTCCTTGATTAAAAATTTCCAGAGGTCACAAGGTCCAGATTTTAGGGTTAGAAGTTTCAGTTAGATTTAGGGGTTAAAATATCACCATACCCATTCTCTAACAGGATCAGATTTTCAAATTGATTTTTCTCACACTTAACACATTCAAAATTTCCCTAAACCATACCCATTGGATAGGAAATTTTCTCACCTTTCTGATGATATAAAGAAGTCCTAACTCCTTGTAAAACTCTAGTTATGGACCAACAGAGCTTAAGGATCAAATTTTCCCCCAAGGGGACACATGTTGAGTGGGGAAGAAGAATAATTTTTGGGTTGGTGGTTCATGGGGTGGTGTTGGCAAATTTTCCTTGCATGGCAGAAATATCTCATTTACACCCGCGCCTCTGTTGTGCCACCAGGGACACATTTCGAGCTCCGAGCCATTGCCGGGAGAATGAGGGAAGGGTGGGGTGGTGGAGGTTTATTTGAAATCTTGCCAAAGGGGAAGAAAAGGCCAAATGGTTTCAACACGCCCGCGGGTCCACCAAGGACATGTGGTGCTCCATAACTCTCCGCGGGGAGAAGGGAGAGGGAGACAGGTGGAGTGGAGGGGAGATTTGGAAAATTTCACCAAAGGAAGGGAACATGGAGAAGTTTGATGTGTGGGTCCATGCTCTCCGCTTTCACCCCCCATGCTGCCACATGGCAGCCTATGATTGGCCGTAGGCTGACGGGAAAAAAAGATAAAATTTTCCCAAATTTTTTAAAAAGACCCAAGGGTTAAAAGATGCCCTGCCTCCACCGTTGCCCTGTGAGGAAACATGGCAGCCTCTGATTAGCTGCGGGCTGGTGGAGAAAAGTTTAAAAAATTTCCCAAGAAAATTTTCAAAAAAAATTCTAAGGATAAATTCGACGGGAAATTTTCGGGCTAGGGGCCCACCAGGGAAAATTTTCCCGCCAAGGCAGGAAAAATTCAAAGGGCCATAACTTGAGCTAGAAAACTTAGTTTTGGGAAAACAAGGACTTTCTAGAAAGCTCTCAATGCGCTCTTTGCACAAGAATCATAAATTTAAATTTTTAGTAAATTTTTAGGGGTCAATTTTATAAAAAAGATATACAATATTTTGAATAGCAAACTGGTAATTTTTAACTTATAAATTTGATTCAATTTGATCTCCTTCTTCACTCAACATGTAAAATAAACATGGAGGATTACTCTAGGAAGGATTTAAAGTGTTTTAGGAAGGTAGATTTACTTGTTTGATGGGTCAGATAATTAAGCTCATGATCTTTGATTTTTCAAGACTCAAAATCCACTACTCTTCCCTCCTATATCAACACACCTCCAAGCCCTGCTAAAGAAGCATCCATGCAAACAAAGAACTCACCCTGTAGATCCAACACTACAAGAATGGGTGTTATGGTGAGGCACTCCTTTAGTGTCCTGAAGGCCTGCTCATATCTGTCTAACCAAACAAACTTCTTCCGTTTCCTCTGAAGGGAAGTGATAGGGTGCACAGTCCGAGAGAAGTCCTGAAGAAATCTCTGGTAGTATCCTACTAATCCCATAAAGTTGCACACCTTGGTCACTGTAGTGGGTGCTGGACAATCCATAATGGTTCTAATATTGGAAGGATTGACTGTGATACCTTTCCCAGAAATGATATGACCCAAATATTGTACCTTTGTCTGAAAAAATGCACACTTCTCCAAGTTCCCGTAAATCTGCTGCTCATGAAGACACTAAAGAACCTGGTGAAGGTTCCCCTCACACTCCTCACGCATACGTGAGTATATCAAAATGTCATCTAGGAAGATGATCATGAAGTGATATTAGAAGGTCTTGAATACCCCATTCATCAAACTCATGAATAATGCAGGGGCATTAGTCAAACCAAAAGGCACCAATGTGAACACATAGAGCCCATATCTCATGTGGAAGGCAGTCTTGTGAATGTCCACCTCTGAAATCCTTAGCTGATTGTAGCTTGAATTAGATCAATCTTAGAGAAAACTATGGCTCCCTTCATCTGATCAAATAAGTCATCAATACGAGGAAGAGGATAATGTTTTTTTATCGTTACCTTATTCAGCTGGTAGTAATCAATACAAAACTTCAAGGATCCATCCTTATTCTTCACAAAGATCTCTAGTGCACCCCAAGGGGATACACTAGGATGGATAAGGCCTTTCTCCAAAAGGCCCTCAAGCTGCAACTTGAGCTCATAGAGCTTTGGGGTGGTCATCTGATAAGGTTCCTGTGAGATAGGATCTACTTCAAGAACTAGATCTATATGAAAATAAATCTCACGCGGGGGTGGTAACCCCGATAGCTCCCCTAGAAAGACATTTGCAAACTCTCCCAAAATGATATGATCATCTAGCAATGGTCCACAAGACCCATCCTCTGATCTGTCACTGACTATAATAGCATACATTTGATAACCCTGTCACACACACCACTTAAGCTGCATAGTGGATATAGTGCGAATAGAAACAGGTCTCCTGACTCCCAAAATCACCGACTCAACTCCCAAATCATCTTCACAAAATATATTCTTGTGATAACAATCCATCCTGGCCCTGTGTGCAGATAACCAATCCATACCCAAAATGACTCCATACTAGCCCAAAGGAACGATACAAAGATCTGAGGTAGTGGTGAAAGGTCACAAATCTACTACACACTCCTTAACTAAGGAGTCTACAGAGATCTTGGCTCCATAAGCCATCTTGATATCCTAACCAAGACCTTGCCTAACTGCCACTAGCCTGCATCGCTCTACTAAAGATGGTACAATGAAAGAATTAGAATAACCAGAATCAAACAATACAGAGGTAGGAGTACCACCAGTGCTACTTGTGGTCTTAATGACTGTTCTCTGATGCTATGCTTGGTAGTTCTCAACCACTGTATAAATCCTATGGATGCGGCCCATGTCACCAACAATTGGTTCTAAGATCTGTGCCTTACCCTTGTTATTAGGGTTATGTGGGAAATCTCTCCAAAAGTGTCCAGTAACTCCACAACCAAAACATCCTCCTGATCCTCCCCAATGATTAGCACCTCTAGTAGGTACTCTGGAAGTCTGTGGCATGGATCCTGATGATTTGGCTATGGTCTTCTAAGGTCTCTGTTGGTGACCTCTCATTGACTGAGCTCTAGGTCCACCCTCTGTCCTGATGGGACCCCTAGGCGGAGGCCCCATAATCTGACCTCTCTATGCATTAGCTCTCTATGGAGGTCTATGAGGTGGGTGGGACTATTGCTATTATTTTGTTGTGGTCTAAATGATGACTATGCTGAACCATGTCCACCACGAGTAAGGGGTACCGACCCCCTCAATCTACAATCCTGCATCTGATATATGTGGCTTTAAACTTAGTTTCTAGTCTGTTGGGTCTTCCCCCAAGTCTCCTCTATAATATATGCCTTCTTGATAGCCTCAGCTAATTTCTATGGGTAGTGGATCCATCTACACCTCCAATATCTAAATTCAAGCCCCGGATGAACCTTTGAATCCGCACCTTCTCATCCTGCATTTACTCAACATACTGGAGTAGATATAGAAATCTACTCTCATACTCTTTTGCTGAAAGTGATGCCTATCGGAGGTCATGGAACTTGTCAATCCTCTACTGTATGAACCTCTGTGATAAATACCTACTCCTGAATATCTCCTCAAATAGCTCCTAGGTCACTATCTTAGAATCTACATGGAGCTTCTACTCCTCTATTCTCCACCATACCCTTGCTCCATCCCTCAATAGATGGATCGCAACACGAGATTTCGTGTTGCTATAACAAGGACAAAGCTTGAAGCAACCACTCAATCTCACTAGCCAGGATTCTACCTGAAATCCACCCATGTCACCTGAGTAATGTGAGGGTTGAAGCTTCAGGATATCCCTGATGTGATCTATTGTTGTGGTCTGACATCCTCTAGGTCTCTCTGCATGCTCATCCCTAAGCCTAGGGCTCCGAGACCTCTCTCTATGCTCTGGAACTCTATCACCATATCCCCTCAATGGTGACTCTACTTTGGCTGACTCTGCATGGGAGTTCTCTCCTCTATGTTCCTCGCTGGGTTGAGGAGATACCTGGCCCTCAATAGAAGGGGCTCTATCTGGACTAGTTGAATGTCCTCCTCCTAATCCTCCACATAGAGCAGCATTGACATCCTAAAGGGTCTACAAGATCTGGGGTAGGATAACTGCTACACCCTGATCTGGTGGTGGTGGTGGTGGTGGTAAGTCTGAGTCTCTATGAACATTTTTCTCACTCCATCTGTGCCTCCTGCATAGAACAAAGTGAGAGTTATGCAATTCTCCATGTTTACTACAATATACAATTTCTAAATTAATTTGTATTTTCTAGATTTTAAAGAAAATATGCTAGGTTTAAGTTCCATGTCCCAATTTTTCTAGTGTGCCCAATGATCCAAGCTTTTGAACCACTGCTCTGATACCAAGTGTTATGCCCATCAAAAAAACCCACTTAAGACCCAAGAAACAACCTAGGATTAGTTAGGAGAATTATGGAATAATTTTTTTTATTAGAAGTGTTCACAACCAGGTTGCAAGGCAACAGTTGACACTATTAGGTTTCAGAACAAGATTAATCTACTACAACATAATTTTCCTTAATTAACAATTTCCAGAGGTCACAAGGTCCATATTTTAGGGTTAGAATTTTCAGTTAGATTAAAGGGTTAAAATATCATCATACCCATTCTCTAATAGGCTTAGAGTTTCAACTTAATTTTTCTCACACTTAACACATTAAAAATTTCCCTAAACCATTCCCATTGGATAGGAAATTTTCTCACCTTTCTGATGATATAAATAAGTCCTCCTAACTCCTTGTAAAATTCTAGTTATGGATCGACAGAGCTTAGGGGTCAAATTTTCCCCAAAGGGGACCCATGTCGAGTGGGGAAGAAGAGTAATTTTTGGGTTGGCGGGTCACGGGGCGGTGTTGGAAAATTTTCCTTGCGTAGGAGAAAATTCTCATTTGCGCTCACACCTCCAATGTGCCATCAAGGGCACGTGTCAGGCTCTGAGTCATCGCTGAGAGAATGAGGGAAGGGTGGGGTGGTGGAGGTTTATTAGAAATCTCACCAAAGGGGAAGAAAAGGCCAAATGGCATCCACGTGCCTGTGGGTCTGCCAGGGACACATGGCACTCCATAACTTGCCGCGGGGAGAAGGGAGAGGGAGACAGGTGGAGCGACAGGGAGATTTGGTAAATTTTGCCAAAGGGAGGGAACATGGAGAAGTTTGATGCACGGGTCCATGCCCTCTACTTTCACCCCCATGTTGCCATGTGGCAGCCTATGATTGGCCACAGGCCGGCAGAAAAAAAAAGATAAAATTTTCCCAAATTTTTTTAAAAGACCCAAGGGCTAAAAGATGTCACGCCTTCACCGCTGCCCTGTTAGGACATGTGGTAGCCTCTGATTGGGTGCGGGCTGGTAGAGAAAAGTTCAAAACTTTTCCCAAGCAAATTTTTCAAAAAAAAATTCTAAGGATAATTTCGACGGGAAATTTTTGGGTCGTGGGCCCGTCAGGGAAGATTTTCCCAAATTTTCTTGCCAAGGCAGGAAAACTTTAGAGGGCTATAACTTGATCTAGAAAGCTTAGTTTTGGGAAAACAAGGACTTTTTGGAAATTTCTCTATGCCCTCTTTACATAAAAATCATAAATTTTACTTTTTGGTAAAGTTTGAGGGGTCAATTTTACAAAAATGATCTGCAGGATTTTGAATAGCAAACTAGTAATTTTTAATAAATTTGATTCAATTTGATCTCCTTCTTCACTCAACATGCCAAACAGACATGGAGGATTACTATAGGAAGGATTTAAAGTGTTTTAGGAAGGTATATTTGCTTATTTGATTTTCAAATCATGTTTTTCCAACAACTGACAGAAAACGGCTGTGAAATGGGAATGGGTTTGATTTTGCAATGTTTAATATGTTTTCTTAAGTTTTCTTTGTCAATTTAAGTCCATTGATGTCTTAACATGCTAAATCATATCATTTTCAAGTTGATTATTATGTGCAGGTCTAAACTGTACAATTCGATTGAATTTATTTGTCAGAATTAATTTTTATAACAGAGATCCATTTCTTTTAAATATGTATATAAATTTTATCATTCAAGTGTGGCATTTCATTTCTAAACTAATCCATTACATTTAAATGACTTAAATCAAACTATTCTAAACCCAAAATGTAACTCTAAATTTCAATTTTGTATATTTCCAAAGAGGTAATTTACTATACTTTCCTTACATACGTTTATTTCTTTCAATCAAAGATTTAATTAACTCTTTTGTCATACAATGAAACATTGAATTCAATCCAACAATGCATATGAGAAAAGATCCTTCAACTCTTTATTAAATTTAATTATAAAACTTTACATCTTTCCATGTTGAATGCAATAACAACATTCTATTTATTTCTTCCAATAACAGTATAGAATATAACCATCCTACACAATTAAAATATATATACTTTCATTATCAATTACAACATCATTTCTTCACATAATACATCTAAAATTTCATCCACATCAAGTGGGAAAGGTTACACATAAATTTTTTTCACAAAGGACTATCAATCTGCATTTTTTCTTTGTTCCAGAACAACAACATGCAAGTTTTCTTCTTCTCCAAGATGATCACAACAAAAGTTGGGGAAAGGAAATGCTCTCCACCCAACCAAGACATCCAATAAAATAAGAATCCTTCCTTGATCATTGGCCCCCGAGCCCCAACCAAAATACAATAAGAGGTGTGATTCAACCCATGGCAACAAATGGCTTCCACAACACACAACATTATTTCAACATGCATAATTCATTATAAAACATAGTCCAAACAAAGATAACAATTTACAACTACATTTGAAAACAATCAAAACAAAACTCGGGCTTGATCATGCAAGCCAAACAAGCAAGGTCTATGGGGGAAGCTTCTTATGCCTCCTAAATGGAAAATGGGCATCCACCTGTTACAAACCACCAATAAAATTCACCACACATTTCCTTATGCCCCCCACATGTATTCTCCATATCCTTCTCCTACACCATCCCTATGGCAGTCTACCCAACCAGCCAAACAAATCATAACAACATTCACCATTCACACAACACAAAAAGAAAATAACAACATGAAAGAAAGGTTAAAATCCTACCTCTCCATGGTAGCTTTTGTTCCCAAAAAACAAGCTTCAATTCCAAAAATATAATCCCAAAACAAAAATCTCCAAGCATGCAAGGTTTCTCCAAAATCCTTCCAAAAGCAAGAGCCCCAAACACAAGAAAAATGCGCCCCAAGGAAGTATACAAAAAGATTCAACAACCCAAAACAAGAAAAGAGGTTGAATTTTATAGAAGAGGGGAGAGAAGAGAATGATGTGGATCCATGTAGGATGCCACATCACACATCCTCAAATTCAAACACAAAAGACAAAATTTCATTCTCCCAAGCACAATAAAGAGGTGTGTGAAAATATGACAAGTTACTTGCACACTCCAAAAATCTCACACCCAAAGGACTGCAAATTAAATAAAATTTAAGAGAGTTCCATCAAAACTTGCAACATGATTATAAAGTGCATTATAAAAGTCTAAAATCACCTCTCCAACCATAATTATGGTTGGTAAATTAAATTTATAGGTATGGGACAAGTTTTACTTGTCCCACAAGCCTCCAAAAACAGCCCCCAAGGATAAATTCGAATTTTCAAGGAGGTGGAGTGTTTTATACTCCAAAATCTAACTTACACAACTCTTACACAACTTACACATCACTTACATATTAAATACAAAGAGCCAACAAATTCCATTATTACTTTCCCATATCCCAATTTAATTTATTTAAATCTTAATCATATGATTTCCCACATTAATTCTCCACAATTTAATTAAATAAAAGAAGGGAACAATTCACTAATAAAATATAGACAAATAATAATAAAAAGCAACCACATTAATAAAATACACAATACCCATGGTCACATATAAAGGTAATCCCCCCATACGAATCCTTAACAAAACAACACACAACACAATAACAAAAGTTGTCATGGTAACCTTGTTAAATTCACTTAGAATTCCATTGTGGTTGGTCTCCAATCCCCCGATGTGTTGTTGTGATATTTTAACCTACAAAATAAAAATACCTCATTCTGCCTCGTGGCCATATCAAAAAATCTAAAATGAATATAAATATAATCACAAAATCATCTAAATAAGTGAATCATAACAACATTAAGGCAATTCAGCATTATCACAAACAATTTATATCAACTATATCATCCTCATATAATATCCATTTTCTAGATCTACTCATAATATCCAAAATCACATGTCCAAACAAAATCCATGAAACATCCATATCAAATAGTATATCATCATCCAGTTATGAGTGTCTCTAATAATCATCGTACATCGTAACCAAATCAAGATCACAATAATCCATGATCAAATATCTAACATCATACCAAATTAAAGCATAAAAATGTCCATAACGTAAGTAACAATATCAAAATAAGCATCCAAAGGTGTCAAAGGGAAGTGGGCACTACAGAGTGGAAGGTGTGCAAAAGAAGGGTTTGAGGAGCTAGGGTTTGAAAAGGAAAAATTGGAGCTAGGGCATGTGAGTTCAAGTTTACATAGGTTGTAGGAGATAAAGACCACAAGGATAAGTAGAAAAAGGTTGAAATGACACCAAGAAGAGAACCTGTAGTGGCCGCAAGAGGCAGGAAGAGGAACGAGCCCATTATAGAAGTGAAAGAAGTACCTGAAGAGTGATTTTTAGAAACGTAGTATCCAGAAGGTGTGATTATGGGACATATATGAGAGTCCCATGTGTACAAGAGAAATTTGAGTGATTATAATCACCGCACCTAAGAGAAAAAAGATGCAATCAATAAGGAGATGGTTAAGAAGACAAATTTGAGGAGTGAAGATGAAAAACTTATTTATAACAATGCTGGGTAAAAGATTTTGGAGAGAGATGAAGTCTTGAAAATTTATGAGCTGCCATATTTTGGAAAATATGAAGGGTTTTACCAGTGTTTAATGTTAAGAGTCCATGAGGAGTTCTTATATTTTACAGGGTGGTGGGTGTGCATCACTGTGCCTTTGATTGGGAGATTGAAAGGATTGAGGAGCTCGAAGACTAAAATTACTAGCGACTTGAACAATGATGTGGGTGTGGAGGCCACTACTATGGAGTTGGCCTACCATAAAGGAGGGCATGTGATGGACATGTCAAATATAGATGAGCTAGTGGTCAAAATTACCATGCATCTTCTAAAAAATTTAAATAACCAGGAGTTTTAGGGCTATGTGAACAAGAAATGGCTCCATGTTGTAAGGCAAATACTAGAGGGGACTGTTTATAAATTATCCACATTCATAACATAAAGTATTATTGAGGAGGTTCAAAAGAGAGACAAGATCACCTAGGGTGCTATTATTTTATCTATTGTATTTGTATATATCAGGGTGCCAGATGGATCTAAGGACAAAATATGGCAGTTCCCAAAAGAAAATAAGTCATTGGAAATGAAATATTTGTGAAATATGATTGTGATGGAACTATGAGTGGCCCATAAAATTAAAGGATGGAGCTTTAGTATAGATTTATGTGCAAGCCCTTTGAACATGAATGACACATACCTAAGGACATACCTATGATGGTGGATGGGGAGGTAGAGTTTGTGGTGTTTTAGCACTACTACATTAGCAGGTTCAAGATGAAGAATGGTAAATGGAGCCCTTGGTGGAAGCTCTCTTATTCATTCATCGCGCATTATTTACAGGCCTCTATCTAGGGAAAATTTTAGTGGCAAATTTTCGTAAACTCATGATAATCGAGGATTATGGAAATTTGAAATGGTGAATATTATGTTGTTCAGAGCTGACTTATTTGCCAAAAAATTCAGCCAACATGTCCCTTATACTATTCCTTTCACCTAGATTTTACACATATATAAGAGGTTATGAATGTAATTCACCACCATTTCGAATCATATCGTGTACATATTTGCCAAAGTAAACATAAGAAAATCCTCAGCCACCAACACTAAAGTCTGAAATCCGAGCCGTCCAACCATAAGACATCCAACTCTGAGCTGTCTAGCCTTTATTTGACATACTCTGCAATATGAAATGTCCAACTCTATTCTATCCGACCCAAGCCATCCAATCCCCTAGCTGTCCAACCCCTATCTATCCAACCCCTAGCCATCTAACCCCTAGCCCTCCAACCCCTAGCCATATAACCTCTAAACCATCCAACCTATAGCTGTCCAACCCTTTACCATCCCTTCTAAGAGCCTTGGAACATAAAAGCCACTCATAAGGCCCTAAGAAGTAAGCAATCATGGATACTAGAAATCAAGGCAAGAAGATTACGAATTTAGCAAGTTCAAAAAAGGGTGCCAATACTTTTCTTGGCTATTTTAGAAAATCACAAAAAATGAAGTCAGTTTCTGCTTCGGCTAAAAATATTGGTATGTGGTAAGTGTTATTACTAGTTATTTTATCTAACATAATTTAATAACTATGTTTATGATACGGTTCTTGGAACTCTTTGACATTTATACTCTGTAAAAATTTAACTATATATAAGATTAATACTATATAAGTAACAATATTATAAAATTATTTGTAGAATTTTCAAAAATTCCTTCACAGAATAATCAATTTATAGATATTGATGATCCAATATATGTTGAGGAAAACATTTTGTCCCTTGATGAAATGGAAGTACAAGAAAATTCATCAAACTCCCAGGATACATCAATAGAGGAAGCTTCTACTCCAAGGAATATTTCCAGAAAGAGGAGACATGAGTTTCAAAATATTTTTGCTAACATCCCAAATGCAGAAGTTAAATGCCAAGGAAAAAAAGAAAATATGTTAGAAGAAATATGGAAAACTAGGCAATTAGAAGGAAATTCCAATTCAAATGGGCTGCAAAATATCCTTTTATTGAACCTGTGCACACTGAAAATTATAATTATGTTCCAACACAATGTCGATACAAAATATGTGGTTGGAAATAGGGGAAGGATCACACGATGCAACTCAAACTAGACACAATTGAAAAACATTGTGGGAAAATATACATTTACCAAAAGCTCAAGGATGGCAGCATAGTCAGAACACATAAATGGAAAGATGGAAAACATTGTCTACATGTCAAATACGTAAAAGAGTATGAAAAGGAAAAAAAATGTATCAAATATGTAAATGAAAAAGGTGGGACCATAGTAGTAAAATTGAGCAAATATATGGAGGCAGAAATGCAAGCAAAGGGTATTCAATTTGTAACCGTATTTCATATAATGAAAAGGGGAAGACCGATGTCAGATTTTAGAGAAAATAGAATGTTGTATCAAGTTATTGGTTTAAAGAATGTTCCCCAATCTCGTTGGTTAGATACCAGTGGTTGAGATATTTCAAAATTTCTATTTGTGGTAGAGGAGGATTTGAAACTGTGTGTTTAAAAGGAAAAGTATATTTCCCTTTCTTTAGATGAGGTTACCACAGTTGATAATACTTCATGGATATGTATTCATGTTTACACATTTACTAATGAAATGAGGACTCCACACCTCTTAGCAATTCATAAAATGATAGAGAATTGTAATTTTGAGAATATTTATAAATTGGTGGTATCAAATCTGAATGATATCGCCGGAATGGATGACTTTGTCATTGCAACAAAATTAGTTTGTGTTAGAACCAATGGTGCAGCTATAATGTAGGGAGCCAGAAATGGTCTGTGTGTTAGACTTCAGACAACTATTGCTCTGTATATTGTTGTTGTCCATTGCATGGCTCACAAAATGAATCTCACCTACAAAATTGTGATCACATTTGAAAATGTAGCTAAAATGGAGGAATTGATACGTGATCTTCATGCCTATTATTCTTGTAGTCCTAAGAGATTTTTAGAATTTAAAAAATTTATGATTAGACTAACATAGGGCAAAAACTTCTCAAAGATGTAGATACCATATGGATATTTATGTGCGAACCTAGCTGTAGAATATATGATGAATATCCTTCATTGACAAAATTTATGTTTGAATACTACAGGGATGTAGATAAAGCTAAATATTTATTGCGTCATCTAACTGACATAAAACATTTACTCACAATTTGCATTATATTTCCCATGTTGAGGGAGCTTAATATTTTAATGAAGCATGCTCAAGATCAGTCTTTCTACATTACAGAATTTATAAGACTCAGAACATGTGTTTGTTGGAGTCTAGAAAGTATATATTTCTGATGGGAGTTTTCAGGGTGCTACTTTTGAAAACTGGAATCAATTGACAGGTTTGAAAAAATTCTAGGTGCTTCTTAAAGTACAATATAAATGATCATTTGTGTATAAAAACACATGGAAAAGAGATTCCACTTCATATGTACTAAAAAATAATTGATATGGCTAACTCAGATATAGAAGAGTAAAAGTGACATGAAATTTATATGATGCAATATTAATCGAAACTAGGAATAAGTTGAGAAAGATCTTTGAATCGTTAGCTAAAGAGATCCAGGAAATATTCAAAAATGGTAAAATACTTGAAGCAAAGGGAGTTGTAAATCTGTAGTTCTAGAAATTGTCTAGTGACAAACCTTATACATCTATCAGTCCTTTATTTTTCAAAAACATGGGTGATCTTACTGATTGTTTCTGTAAGACTGTAGAGATAAATGGAGTTTTTTTAGAAGGAATTTTCAAAATAAAACTACTTAGTTCACAGTCAATGTATTTTTCTAATACAATGATATGACAAGTTCATCTTCTACAAAACCCACAAGATTACAGTGCCATGAAAAGGATTTAGAAGGATATTTGTTCTAGTAGTATTCTAAGTGAATAGTTGAGCAGGCATATTAAGCTATATGAGCTCTGTCAAAAAATGATTCTAGGTTCTGTGGAAGATGAGAGAGTTTTCAATGCACTATTCTTTTTAAAGTCAAAAGTTTGAAACAGATTGGATAGGAATCTAGAAATCTATCTCAAATTATATGTATCGAGTTACTCAGTGGAGTCTTTTCCTTATGATAGAGCACTGGCATTGTGGAATTCACTAGTAGACAGAAGAGGAGTAAGTAATAGTCTACCTAAACCAGTGGATCGAGACACATCCACAAATCATGTTGCAGTTGATTTCCAAGACACAAATGAAAGTGTTGCTCCAGGACTGTTCGAATTCACATAGATTTCATTTCTTCTATACATTATTGAGACTACTTATGTACTTCATTTAGTGATTACAACTTTCAATAAATGCAATATTATATTTGTCATTATTTGATCCTTCGTCATTGCAACAATGTCATTATTTGTTTTAATTATGCCATTTGTTTTTATGTTTGTTTTTCAAATTCAGAATGAAATAAGAACACATTCATCTTTTAGATCTGTTAATTTATTTATTTTACATATGAAATAATTTAGAAACATAAAGAAATAAAATAGTGTAAATTTAAGCAACATTTACGTAAACAATAGAAAATAAACATAGTTTGTATTAATATATAGTAACAATATACAATTCTAACTTCCAAAGTTCAAATGAAATTGATTTCTCATATGGCAGATTAATTTATGAAAAAGTACAAATTCATAAAGTATTGTCAGCCAATACAATTCAAAAAAGGGTTGCTATAACATCTCAAAGTTTCCATACAAGTTCTGTCATATAAGAACACATTACGAGGTCATCCTCTTTTCTACCTATGATTCAAAATCATAGTAATCCTTACATCTACGACATGGAATAAAAACTAAAAAAGTGGCCACTATATTTTAATTCCTACGCCAGTGTCTGAATTGTGATAACACACCTCTCACATGGTGAACTTTACTAACTTATCAAATTTTATGATGCAGGTGAAGGTTTTTCTTTTTCCTGCGTAAGAGATGGAGGAATAACTACTGATGCCTAAAGATTTCATGTTGCAGTGTTGATATTTTCCAATATATTCAAATTCTCCCTCGCTACATCTCCTGCAGACAAAAGTGTTGCATCTGCATCTGTCTTTTCCTTCAGTAAGACTTATGGATCCATATTATGCTTCTTTATTATCCTTCTCAATTTGTTATTTTGTTTATTAATAACAATGAATTTTTCCTTCAACTATATAAAAGAATTCAGGATTTTGTGGGCATTTTTCAAATGTGTTTCAAAAACAGTTGCTTCTTTCTTTAAATTTTCATATTTTTCCTATAAAATAGAAATATTAAATTTTTAGTCTATCGGATAATATGAAAAAAAAAATATTGCAGTGGTTATAATATCAGATAATTTTTAGTTTTTCATGTAAAAGTAAATGCCCACTCACAACATTTTTCTCTTTTTCTACATTTTCTATTAAAACATTAGTCTTGTCTTTAGACCATTTGTTGTAGTAAGCTTGTGCTTCAACACTGATGTTTTCCAACCTGTTTAGCATTATGTCTACAATTTTATCATTATAATCATTACTATATGAAATTATCCCTAATTGAGATTTGTTTAGAAAAACATCCTGACATGTTGGTTGGCTCTCTACGGCAATGAAAAATGAATGCCTTTGAACATGATTATGGTATATAATATTTATTTATTTTATCAACAAATTTACTCTCCTCTCCCAAGACCGTACCAAATCTACATTAGACATTATAACCTCTTGAATTGTTGCCCCCATGTTATATGATATCATATTTTCTAATATAGAGTGTGTGTTTTCATCATTTGTTTATGGAGCATCCCTTGGGGGAGGAGGAGAGTCACTACCATGTATTCCATGCACATTTTGTTGTTGAGGCAGAGTAGATTGAATAATGTTGTGGGTGTCAAAATAGTTACTCTTGGTTGCATCCCCACTATCGAATCCTAAATACTCCTCATCAAGGGTGATGTTGTTGAAAAGTTGTGGTTGTTACACTTAAAACACCACCTAGTGACAACCCAGGAAATTCGGTTGTAGCAGGATGAACTGTTCCTGCTGACTCTGTAGGAATCCTAATATTCTTCTTGAACTCCTCCTTTGTGTTTGTACTTGATGTGTTGGAGGAATTGGTGGCCTCCTTGCAAGTGAAAAATAACCTGAAGCCATATTACATGCATGAAGCAAACAAAAAATTGTTAGAATACAATGGTTGGGATTTGTAAATGCTAAAAAATTGTAAGGAAACAAAACATGCAAATCAAACTACTGTACAATATACCTTGCATAGATAGAGACACAATCGTGACATTTTGATCTCCAGATCCATAATGATTTTGATCTTCATCATTGAAATATTAGAATACATAATCTATAGTAATTGTTTATATTTGTAATTTATTTATAAAGATAATTTCATTATTCATACCTGTAGTTAAATGTGATGGTAAACGTGTTGTACATATCGACCCCCTAGGTTGCTTTTGATGAGATCTTACTGGTATTGATTTTGTTGAATCCATGTCAGAATCAATAGAGACCTCTGGAGGGGCTTTACCTCTAGTAATTGCCTCCTTATGAGATGCTGCAACTATAATTTTTCTTTGAAAAATAAAATTATACAATTATTATTTTATTTTAAATATTCAAATTGAAATCATTATAACAAGTAAATAGTAAAAGTAATTGTTACCTGTTGTTATTCGAGACTAAGACCAATCATCTTATCATTGATTGCAATAGGACTCGTATGTTGTGTCAATTCATAGTATGCTTCATTATAGAAAGAAAGAATAAAATTACAACAAGAAAATACAATCCTCGATTTATCAGTTTGATTGGATTTGCAGGCATGGGAGATATTTGATTTTATTATGTTGGACAAATAACGGCACCAATCAAATTATTGACCTGCTAGTGTCCGTAATAAATACTGAACTACCCAATAGGGAATGTCTACACACCTGCGATGTAATACAATCCTGGCCTGAAAAAGTGAAGCAAATGCAATAAATAATTTTTTTATAATACTTTGTAGAAGAAGGCCTCTTCATAAACGATTAAGAGGAGTTGCAATTATAGAAAGGAAATGTTAGATCCTTTGTGTGGTCGAGTAATGTTTAAAAAAAAATCATTTGAAAATAATAAACTTACCATCAACTTGTACATTGTAATGAGACTCCAAAATTTTTTTGTCTTTGTCTATAAGGACAACCATTGTAGTAACATGTGGCTTATTTTCAAAAGGTAAACCTGTTAGCTGATGCACGTTCTCAGGTTCAATAGAAAAATAAATTTGAAGACGTTTCAGATGCACAAAAAGAACGAAATTTTTTCCGTCATTATTGTTATAAGAGGCGAGTAGGTAATCAAGGAATGATGTATCAGTGTCGAATTAGGGCATGTTCACAAGCTCAGAAAATTCTAATTTTTCCAGCCAATCCTTTGGAGTGTCTTTTACTTTTAGTAGAGCTAAAATCTGTGGGCAGATGAGGTTTTTGTATTAAAATTTGTGTGTAGGAATAGATGTGGTACTGGCCATTTCTGAAATTAGGGAGGAGTGAAATTTGGGTGTAAAATTAGAGAGCTTAGAGTACTAGAAATTTACAGATAAAAGTGAAAAAATGAACCTTGAAACGGAATTTATAGAGCCCAAAGGTATCATTAATGAACATTAAATACTTTGGTAACAATGCCCAACCCACTCTGTCTAATCCCTCATTTGTCTAACCTGCCCGTCCAACTCACCTATCTAACCATTAGCTGACCAACTCTCATCTGTCCAACCCACCATGTCTAACCCTTATCTTTCTAACTCCTCACGCGTCCAACCCACCTGACCAACCATTACCCATCTATCCCTTCCCATCCAACACCCACCCCATCCAACCCACCCGTCCAACCCCCAATCATCCAACCCACTTGTTCAACCCACCTGTCTAACCCACTCGTTTAACCCACCTATCCAACCCACCTGTCCAACCCACCCGTCCAACCTACCCTTCCAACATACCCATCCAACCCCCATCCAACCTACTTGGCCAAAAATGTGAAAAAATGAGGGAACAATGCTCTGTGAAATTGCCTTCGCCACGATTTTTTTTTCAGAAATTTGCCAACGATTAGAAAGTCGATTTATGAGATTATCCAATGATTCGAAAGTAATTTTTTAGAGGGGTCTTCTTAAAATGAACCATGCCTATGTCAATATATCTTTAGAAATGCGTAGGATTATATTTTATGCAGACAAAGTTGACTACGAGTAACATACTCTACGAAAGACTTATGTTTATTCGAGTAAATATGTATACTTTGATATAATGACACCTGATGACATTGTTATCAATTTTGTGACTCTGGTGATTGGAAAAGTGAGTGTGGATAAGGTGTACCTTAACCTTAAGCTAAAATTGGTGAATGATAAGTACATTGAAAATGAGTTTAAGCTCGTAGAGATGCCAAAGGGAAAACACACAGTTGGCACTATGTAAGATATGTAGTGCCCACTTCCCTTTGACACATTTTGATGCTTATTCTAATACAGTTGATCACATTATGGACATTATTATGTTTTGATTTAGTATGTTGTTAGACATTTGATCATGGATTATTGTTGATCTTGATTTGGTTATGATACATGATGATTATTAGAGACACCTTATATGTGGATGATGATATATTATTTGACATGGATGTTTCATGGATGTTGTTCGAACATATGATTTTGGATATTATGAGTAGATATAAAAATGGATATTTTATGATGATGATATAGTTGTTGATTAAAAATGCAATTGATGTAGTTGTTACTTCGATGTGGTTGTGATTCACTAACCTAGATGATTTTGTGATTTTATTTTTCATATTGGATATTCTTGTATGGCCACGAGGCCAAATGAGGTATTTGTATTTTGTAGGTTAAAAATATCACAACAAAAAAACATCGGGGAATCAGACACCAACCATAATGGAATTCTAGGTGAATTCAACAAGGTCACCATGGTAACTTGTTTTGTGTGTGTGTTGTATTTTGTTAGGGATTCCCATGGGGGGGAATTTCCTTTATGTGTGACCATGGGTTTGTGTATTTTATTAATGTGTTCTTTTATTATTGTTGTATGTATTTTATTAGTAATGTGTTCCCTTCTTTTAATTAATTAAATTGTGATAGATTAATGTGAGAAATCATATGATTAAAATTTAAATAAATTAAATTGGGATATGGGAAAGTAATTATAAGAGTTGTTGGTTGTTTGTATTAAATATGTAAGGGTTGTGTAAGAGTTGTGTAAGTCTGATTTTGGAGTATGAAATACTCCGCCTCCATGACAAATTTGAATTTGTCCTCGGGGTCTATTTTTGTAGGCTTGTGGGACAAGTAAAACTTGTCCCATGCCTCTAAATTTAATTTACCAACCATACTTATGGTTGGAGAAGTGATTTGTGAATTTTATAATGAATTTTATTAATCATGTTGCTTGTTTTGGGTTGCACTTTATTACATTTTATTTAATTTGTTGTCCCTTGAGGTGTGGGCTTTTTTGAGTGTGTAAGTAATTTTTCATTTTTCACCCACCTCTTTATTATGCTTGGGAGAATAGATTTTTGTCTTTTGTGTTTTAATTGAGGATGTGTGATGTGGCATCCTACATAGATCCACATCATCCTTTCTTCTTCCCTCTTCTATATAATTCAAACTCTTGCCTTGTTTTGGGTTTTTGAATCTTTTTGCATTCTTCCTTGAGGGCACATTTTTGTTGTTTAGAGCTCTTGTGGATTGTGGAAGATTTTGGAGATAACTTCATACTTGGAATTGTTGTTTTAAACTATGTTCTTGGCATTTGAAGCTTGCTATTGGAAACAAAAGTAACCATGGAGAGGTAGGAATTTAACTCTTCTTTTTATGTTGTTATTTGTTTGTTGTGTTATGTGAATGGTGCATGTTTTGTTTTATTTGTTGGTTGGTTGGGTAGACTACCTTAGGGATGTTGTAGGAGAAGGCTATAGGGGATCCACGTGGGGGGAATAAGGAATGTCATTGGCATCAGAATTTTTTGGAGGGAGTTTGGGTTTGGGATCCACCATGGAAAAGAAATAGCTTGCATTTCTTACTTTGTGGGGGGCATAAGGAGGGATTTGTGGGGGGAATAAGGATATGTGTGGTGAAATTTATTGGCATTTTGTTTTGGTGGATGCCCAATTCCCAATTGGGAGGCATAAGTAGCTTCCCCCATAGACCTTGCTCTTTTGGATTACATGATCAAGCCCATGTTTTGATTAGAATGTTTTCAATTACAGTTGTGAACTACCATTTTGTGTTGAACTATGTTTTATATTGAAATGTGCATGTTTGAAAGAATGTTGTGTGTTGTGGAAGCCAGTTGTTTCCATGGGTTGAATTGCATCTATTATTGTGTTTTGGTTGGGGCTTGGGGGCCAATGATGAAGGAAGGCTTCTCCTTTCATTGGATGTCTTGGTTGGGTGGAGAGCATTTCCTTTCCCCCTCTTTTTTTGTGATCAACTTGGAGAAAGAGAAAATGTGCATGTTGTTGTCCTGGAGCAAAGGAAAAATCTAGTTTGACAATCCCTTGTGAAAACATATTTATTTTTAATCCTTTCCCACTTATTGTGGACGAAATTGTAATATGTATTTTGTAAGAAAATATGTATGTAATTGATTATGAAAGTGGATATTTGAATTGTGAAAGACATTTATATTTTATACTTAGGAAAGAAAGAAATAGAATTTTGTTATTGCTTTCAAAAATTGAAAGATGTAAGCTATATAATTGAAGTCAATAAATAATTGCAAGTTCATCTCTCTTTTGCATTGTTGTGATGAAGTTGGAAATATCAAATTATGATTGGAATCTTTGTTTAATTGCAAAGGAAAGAAAATACGTATGAGGGAATTATATTGCTTGTTTTATTTTGATAAATATATAAAATTGAAATCAGAGTTACATTTTGGGTATAAAATAGTTTGATTTAAGTCATTTAAATGTATTATATTATACTAGAAATGAAGTGTCATATTTGAAGGATGGATTTGATAAACAAATTTATAGAAATGGGATTTCTGTTAAAAAATTAAAACTAGCAATTAATTTTAATAAAAATGTACAGTTCGGACCTACACTTAAAAATCAACTTAGAATTAATATAATTTAGTATGCTAAGATATTAAGGAACTCAAATTGAAAAAGAACACTTAAGAAGACAAGTTAAATAAATGTAAAATCAAATCCAATCCCTCTAACAATCATTTTTCTGTCAATTGTTGGAAAAATGTAACTTGAAATAACTTGAGTAAATTCACCTTCCAAAAACACTTTAAACCCTCCCTAGATCAATTATCCATGTCTTTCTGGCATGTTGAGTGAAGGAGGAGATCCAATTTAACCAAATTTAAAAGTTGGAAATTACCAGTTGGCTTTTTAAAATCTTGCAGATCATTTTTGTAAAATTGACCCTCTAAAATTTATCAAAATATAAAATTTATGTTTCTTGTGCAAAGAGGGCATTGAGAGATTTCCAGAAAGTCCTTGTTTTCCCAAAACTGAGCTTTCTAACAAAAGTTATGACACTTTGAAGTTTTTCTACCTTGGCGGGAAAATTTGGGAAAATTTTCCCTGGTGGACCCACGGCCCAAAATATTCCCATTAAAAAAATTCTTAGATTTTTTTTTTTACAAAATTTAGGTTTGGGAAAATTTTCATCTTTTCCTCCACCAGACCATAGCCAATCAGAGGCTGCCATGTGTCCTCATGGGGTAGCGGTGGAGGCGCGGCATTTTCCTTTTTACCTTAGACCTTTTGAAAATTTTGGAAAAAAAAATCATTTCTCCCCGCCGGCCCGCGGCCTATCATAGGCTACCATGTGGAAGATTTGGGTGCTCATGGGGAGGAGGACCCTTTATTTTCTTTTAAATTTTTGTCTTTGGAAATTTTTGAAAAAAATTCCTGTGGCCCCGTACTCCACCATGCCTTGGGAAAACTTCCTCCCACGGACGCGCAAACCCACACACACACTCATCCCTTTCACCCCATCTCCTCCCTTTGGCGAGATTCACCGTATCCACCTACCAATCCACCTACCTCCTTCTCCCTTCTCTGCACTATGTAGTGTGGAGAATCACGTGTCCCTATCAGACCCGTGGGCATGTGGACACCAAATGGTTTTCTCTCCCTCTTGGGAGAAATGCCCCAAATTCTTCTGCCGCTCCACCCTTCCCTTTTCCCCCGGTGATGACTCTGAGGCTGCCATGTGTCCTTAGAGGACTCGTAGAGGCATGGGCACAAATGAAAAATTTCTCCCACGCAAGTATAAATTCCAAATGCTGCCCCACGACCCATCATCCCAAAATTTATCTTTTACCCCTGCTTGACATGTGTCCCTTTGGGGAAAATTTGATCCCTAAAGTTCGCTTGCTCATAAATTGAGTTCTATAAGGAGTTAGGAGGACTTATTTATATCACCGAAAAGGTGAGAAAATTTTCTATCCAATGGAAATAATTTAAGAAAATTTTGGAAGCATTAACTATGAGAAAAATTAAAATAAAACTTTGAGCCTGTTAGAGAGTGGGTATGGGGGTAAATTCCTCCCTAAACCTAACTGAAACTTCTAACCATAAAATGTGAACCTTATGACCTCTAATAATTGTTTTAAAGAAAAATTATGTTCTAGTAATTTATATTTGTTCCAAAACCTAATAGCATCAACTTTTTTCTTACAACTTGGTTGTGGAAACTTCTAATTAAAAAAAAATATTCCATAATTTTCTAACTAACCCTAGGTTGTTTCTTGAGTCTCAAGTGGGTTGTTTTAATGGGAATCACAATTGGTATCAGAGCAGTGGTTCGAAAGCTTGGATCATTGGGCACACTAGAAAACTTGGGACATGAAACTTAAACCTAACACACTTTTAAACCTAGAAAACAACTTAGCTAGAATTTGTATATTTTAGTAAACATGGAAGTTGTGTAAAACTTAGAAAAATGAACTAACTCTCACTTTGGTCTATGTAGGAGGCTCAGACGGAGTGAGAGGAACCTTCAAAGAGAATTAGACTCACCACCACCACCACCACCACTAGATCAGGGAGTAGCAGCCATCCTACCTCAGATTCTACATACCCACCAAGATGTTAATGTCGCTTTACGCGGAGGATTAGGAGGAGGACATGCAGCTAGTCATGACAGAGCCCCTTCTATCGAGGGTCAGGTATCTCCTTGACCTAGTGAGGAGCATAGAGGAGAGAACTCCCATGCAGAGTCAGCCAGAGTAGAGTCACCACCTAGGAGATAGGGTGACATAGTTCTAGAGCATAGAGAGAGGTCTTGGAGCCCTAGGCTTAGGGATGAGCATGCAAAGAGACCTAGAGGCCGCCAAACCACAGCAGTGGATCACATCAGGGAGATCCTAAATCTTCGACCATCACATTACTCATGTGAAACAAGTGGATCTCAGGCAGAGGCCTAGCTAGTGAGCTTGAGTGGTTGCTTAAAGCTTTTTCCTTGTTCTAGAAACATGAAAGCTTGTGTTGCAATCCATCTACTAAGGGATGGAGCAGGAGTATGGTGGAGGACAAAGGAGTAGAAGCTCCATGTAGATTTAGAGATAGTCATCTGGGAGTTATTTGAGGAGAGATTTAGGAGCAGGTATTTGTCACGGAGGTTCATACTACATAAGATCAATGAGTTCCATGACCTCTGACAGGCATCTCTCTTTATAGCAGAGTATGAGAGTAGATTTATGGATCTACTCCAGTATGTAGAGTATATGCAGGATGAGTAGGTGTAGATTCATAGGTTCATCTGAGGACTGAATTTAGAAATTGGAGGTGTTGTGTAGATCCACTTCCCACAGACATTAGCAGACACCATCGAGAAGGCCTAGATTGTAGAGGAAACTCGGGGAAAGACCTAGCAAGACCAAGTCTCGACCCACATACAGTAGATGTAGGACGATAGATCGAGGGGGTCAATACCCCTTCCTTGTGGTGGCTAGGGTACAACATAGTCATCCTTTAGGCCACAACAACAACAGTCCTGCCCACCTCATAGACCTCCATAGAGAGCTGATGCACAGAGAGGTCAGAGTATGGAGCCTTCTCATAAGGGTCCCATCAGGACACAGGGTGGACCCAGAGCTCAGTTATTAGGAGCTCACCATTAGAGACATCAGCAGACCATAGCTGGATCATTAGGGTCCACACCATAGGCCTCTAGGGAACCTACCGGAGGTGCTGCTCATTGAGGAGGATCATGAGGATGTTTTGGTTGTGGAGTTATGGGACACTTTGGAGAGATTGCCCACATAACCCTAACAAGGGTAAGGCACATATTTCAGAACCGATTGTTGGTTACATGTGACATAGACACAGGATTTATGTAGAGGTTGAGAATTGCCAAGCAGAGCATTAGAGCGTAGTCATTGAGACCATAGGTAACATTGGTGGTATTTCTACCTCTGTATTGTTTGATTCTAGTTCTTCTGATTCTTTCATTGCACCATATTTAGTAGAGTGATGTAGGCTTGTGGTAGTTAGGAAAGGTCTTAGTTGGGATGTCGAGATGGCTTCTGGAGCTAATATCTCTATAGAATCCTTAGTTAAGGAGTGTGTAGTGGATTTGGGACCTTTCACCACTACCTTAGATCTCTGTATCCTTCCTTTGGGCTCGTATGGAGTCATTTTGGGTATGGATTGGTTATCTACACACAGGGCCAGGATGGATTGTTATCACAAGACTATAGCTTGTGCAGATGATTTGGGAGTTGAGTCGGTGATCTCGGGGGTCAGGAGACCTATTTTTATTCACACTATCTCCACTTTGTAGCTTAAGTGGTGTGTGTGATGGGGTTTTCAGATGTATGTTGTTACAATTAGTAATAGATCAGAGGATGGGTCTAGCAGACCATCGCTAGATGATCATCCTATTTTGAGAGATTTTTCTAATGTTTTTCTAAGGGAGCTACCGGGTTTACCACCCCCATGTGAGATTGATTTCCATATAGATTTAGTTCTTGGAGCAGATCCTATCTCACGAGCACCTTATCGAATGACCACCCCAGAGCTCTATGAGCTCAAGTTGTAGCTTGAGGGCCTTTT
The DNA here is from genome assembly GCA_019776745.2 of Taxus chinensis. Lineage (NCBI taxonomy): Eukaryota > Viridiplantae > Streptophyta > Pinopsida > Cupressales > Taxaceae > Taxus > Taxus chinensis. The sequence goes on from CM034154.1 coordinate 390,830,398, forward strand.
GGAGAAAGGCCTTATCTACCCTAGTGTATCCCCTTGGGGTGCACCAGTGATCTTTTTGAAGAAGAAGGATAGACCCTTGCGGTTGTGTGTTGATTACCACCAGTTGAACAAGGTAACAATCAAGAATCGTTATCATCTTCCTTGTATTGATGACTTATTTGATTAGATGAAGGGAGCCATGGTTTTCTCTAAGATTGATCTTAAGTCAAGATACCATCAGCTGAGTATTTTGGAGGTGGACATTCATAAGACCACCTTCCACATGAGATATGGGCACTATGAGTTCACAGTGGTGCCTTTTGGTTTGACTAATGCCCCCAGAGTGTTCATGAGTTTGATGAATGGGGTATTCGGGAACTTCTTAGATCACTTCGTGCTTATCTTCCTAAATGACATCATTATATATTCATGTATGCATGAGGAGCATGAGGGGTACCTTTGCTAGGTTCTTCAATGTCTTCAGGAGAAGCAACTTTACAAGAACTTGGAGAAGTGTGCATTCTTTCAGACAGAGGTGCATTATTTGGGTCATATCATTTCTAGGGAAGGTGTCACAGTTGATCCTTCCAAGATTAGAGCAATTATGGATTGTCCAACACCCACTATAGTGATCGAGGTGCGTAGATTCATGGGATTAGTAGGTTACTATTGGATATTCATTCAGGACTTCTCTTGGATTGCACACCTTATCACTTCCCTTCAGAGGAAAGGGAAGAAGTTTGTTTGGTCAGATATATGCGAGCAAGCCTTCAAGACACTGAAGAAATTCCTCACCACAACACCTATTCTTGCAGTGTTGGATCCACAGGGTGAGTTCTTTGTTGACACAAATGCTTCCTTAGTAGGCCTTAGAGGTGTGTTGATGCAGGAGGGTAGAGTAGTGGCTTTTGAGTCTCACAAACTCAAAGATCATGAGATTAATTATCCTACCCATGATCTTGAGCTTTCAGAAGTTGTGCATGCTTTGGTTAGATGGAGAAATTGTATTCTTGGCAGGAGATTCATACTCAGGATAGATCATTTGAGTCTTCGCCACCTCTTCACGTAGCCCAATCTCAACGCTCGTCAACGACATTGGATGGAGTTGCTTTGTGATTATGACATGGAGATCAACCATGTGAAGGGGAAGTAGAATGTGGTAGTAGATGCTCTCTGTAGACAGAGACATGTGTCTATGGCCACCTCAGTGAGAAAATATTTGTGGAGTAGGATTCTTCAGTGGATTCCTCTTGATAACTTCTACATTACAGTATGAGACGAGATCGAGTCATAAAGACCCCTTGAGGGGAAGTTTGATGGTATTTCCTTAGAGGTAGATGGCCTTCTCAGGCACAAAGGCCAGATATATGTTCCCAAAGATGGAGGCTTGAGACATGACATATTAGTAGAGGCACATCGTGCACCCTATTCAACCCATCCTGGGGTGAAAAAGATACATGCCACCTTACGACAGTTATACCATTGGAGAGGACTTTGTCGAGACGTGGCCCAGTTTGTGTCACGATGTTTAGAGTGCTAGAGGTTCAAGGCCAAGCATCAGCATCTAGTAGGCCTTCTTTATCCTCATGTTATACCGGAATGGAAGTGGGACACCATTTCTATAGATTTCATTGTTGGGATACTGATGTCGATATATCACCACAATGCCATTATGGTCACGGTTGATAAATTGACAAAAGTGGCTCATTTTTCTCTGGTGAAGACCACTTATATAGCTAAATCAGTGGCATGAGTATATTTAGATGAGATTGTCAAGTTGTATGGGATTCCGTGGAAGATCATTTGTGACCATGATCCTTTGTACACTTCACATTTCTGGACTACCATGCAGCATGTCCTCGGAACGAGGATCAACTTCAACACAACATATCACCCTGAGATAGATGGACAGAATGAGCAGGTGAATCATATTTTAGAGGATATGCTCAGGATGTATGTGATGGATCAACAGTCTAAGTGGGAGGAGTACCTGTACTTAGTGGAGTTTGCCTACAATAATAGTTTTCAGAGTTCTATAAGCATGGCTCCTTTTCAGGCCTTGTATGGTAGAGAGTGCACGACACCTCTTAGCTAGGACAGGTTAGAGGATAGAGTATCTCTTAGACCATATCTTTTATAGGACATGGAGCAACATGTGGTGCTGATCAGATAGAGATTACAGGAGGCATAAAACAGGCATAAGAAGTATGTGGATCATCATAGGATCGATCATAGTTTTGATGTGGGCATGAAGGTGTTCCTTCGTGTCAGGCCATACAAGAGCCCTATCCGTTATGGAAAAGGTTCTAAGTTAGCTCCTAGATTCATTGGTCCTTTTGAAATCTAGGAGCATATTGGCCCTTTGGCCTACCATCTAGCATTGCCACCTAGCTTGTCTCACGTACATGATGTGTTTTATGTTTCAATTCTTAAGAGATATATTACAGAGTCATCTCATGTGTTAAATTGGACATCATTACAGGAGTAGGATCAGGGATAGGTGATGGTGGAGCCCGTTCACGTCTTAGATCACAGGACCCTGGTCCTTCGAGGCAAAGATGTTGATTAGGTTAGGGTGCAGTAGGATAGATATGATGAGACTACAGCTACATGGGAGGATGTTACTTCATTACGAATTTATTTTCCACATTTGTTCTAGTGACTTCCAAGAGGAAGTCGAGTCTAAGGGGTGGGGGATGTAGTGCCCACTTCCCTTTGACACCTTTTGATGCTTATTCTGATACAGTTGGTCACATTATGGACATTATTATGTTTTGATTTAGTATGATGTTAGACATTTGATCATAGATTATTGTTGATCTTGATTTGGTTATGATACATGATGATTATTAGAGACACTCATATGTGGATGATGATATATTATTTGACATGGATGTTTCATGGATGTTGTTTAGACATATGATTTTGGATATTATGAGTAGATCTACAAATGGATATTTTATGATGATGATATAGTTGTTGATTAAAAATGTAATTGATGTAGTTGTTACTTCGATGTGGTTGTGATTCACTTACTTAGATGATTTTTTGATTTTATTTGTATCATATTGGATGTTCTGATATGGCCATAAGGCCGAAGGAGGTATTTGTATTTTTCAGGTTAAAAATATCACCGCAAAAAAATATCGGTGGATCAGACAATTGAATTCTAGGTGAATTCAACAAGGTCACCATGGCAACTTGTTTTGTGTGTGTGTGTGTTGTATTTTGTTAGGGATTCCCATGGGGGGATTTCCTTTATGTGTGACCATGGGTTTGTGTATTTTATTAATGTGTTCTTTTATTATTGTTGTATGTATTTTATTAGTAATGTGTTCCCTTCTTTTATTTAATTAAATCGTGATAGATTAATGTGAGAAATCATATGATTAAAATTTCAATAAATTAAATTGGGATATGGGAAAGTAATTAGAAGAGTTGTTGGTTGTTTGTATTAAATATGTAAGGGTTGTGTAAGAGTTGTGTAAGTCTGATTTTGGAGTATGAAATACTCCACCTCCATGACAAATTTGAATTTGTCCTTGGGGGCTATTTTTGGAGGCTTGTGGGACAAGTAACACTTGTCCCATGCCTCTAAATTTAATTTAATAAACATACTAATGGTTGGAGAAGTGATTTGTGACTTTTATAATGAGTTTTATTAATCACATTGCTTGTTTTGGGTTGCACTTTGTTACATTTTATTTAATTTGGTGTCCCTTGAGGTGTGGTCTTTTTGGAGTGTGCAAGTAACTTGTCATTTTTCACCCACCTCTTTATTGTGCTTGGGAGAATGGATTTTTATCTTTTGTGTTTGAATTTAGGATGTGTGATGTGGCATCCTACATGGATCCACATCATCCTCTCTTCTTCCCTCTTCTATATAATTCAAACTCTTGCCTTGTTTTGGGTTGTTGAACCTTTTTGCATTCTTCCTTCGGGGCACATTTTTGTTGTTTGGAGCAATTGTGGATTGTGGAAGATTTTGGAGATAACTTCATACTTGACATTGATGTTTTGAACTGTGTTCTTAGCATTTGAATCTTTCTGTTGGAAACAAAAGTAACCATGGAGAGGTAGGAATTTAACTCTCTTTTTTATGTTATTATTTGTTTTCTATGTTGTGTGAATGGTCCATGTTTTGTTTTATTTGTTGGCTGATTGGGTAGACTGCCTTAGGGATGGTGTAGGAGAAGGCTATGGGGAAACCATATGGGGGGCATAAGGAACACCGTTGGCATCATAATTTTGTTGAGGGAGTTTGGGTTTGGGATCCACCATGGAAAATAAATATTTTGCATTTCTTACTTTGTGGGGGGCATAAGGAAGTCATTGGGGGGAATAAGGAGGGATTTGTGGGGGGCATAAGGATATGTGTGGTGAAATTTATTGGTGGTTTGTTTTGGTGGATGCCCAAATTTCCAATTGGGAGGCTTAAGTAGCTTCCCTCATAATCCTCACTCCTTTGGCTTGTATGATCAAGCCTGAGTTTTGATTGGAATGTTTTCAATTTCAGTTGTGAACTAATGTTTTGTATTGAACTATGTTTTATATTAAAATGTGCATGTTTGAAAGAATGTTGTGTGTTGTGGAAGCCAGTTGTTGCCATGGGTTGAATTGCATATATTATTATGTTTTAGTTGGGGCTCGGGGGCCAATGATGAAGGAAGGCTTCTCCTTTCATTGGATGTCTTGGTTTAGTGGAGAGCATTGCCTTTCCCTCTCTTTTTTTTTGATTAACTTGGAGAAAGAGAAAATGTGCATGTTGTTGTCTTGGAGAAAAGGAAAAATGCATTTTGACAGTCCCTTGTGAAAACATATTTATTTTTAATCCTTTCTTACTTGTTGTGGATGAAATTTTAATATGTATTTTGTAAGAAAATATGTATGTAATTGATTATGAAAGTGGATATTTGAATTGTGAAAGACATTTATATTCTATACTTGGGAAAGAAAGAAATAGAATTTTGTTATTTCTTTCAAACATTGAAAGATGTAAGTTGTATAATTGAAGTCAATAAAGAATTGCAAGTTCATCTCTCTTTTGCATTGTTGTGATGAAGTTGGAAATATCAAATTGTGATTGGAATCTTTGTTTAATTGCAAAGGAAAGAAAATAAGTATGAGGGAATTAAATTACCTGTCTTCTTTTGATAGCTATATAAAATTGAAATCAGAGTTGTATTTTGGGTATAGAATAGTTTTATTTAAGTCATTTAAATTTATTAGATTAGACTAGAAATGAAGTGCTATATTTGAAGGATGGATTTGATAAACAAATTTCTAGAAATGGGATTTCTGTTACAAACTTAAAACTAGCAATTAATTTTAATAAAAATGTACAGTTTAGACCTACACTTAACAATCAACTTGGAATTGATATGATTTAGTATGCTAAGATATTAAGGAACTCAAATTGACAAATAAAAGTTAAGAAGACAAGTTAAATTAATGTAAAATTGAATCCATTCCCTATAACAGTCATTTTTCTGTCAATTGTTGGAAAAATGCAACTTGAAATAACTTGAGAAAATTTACCTTAAAAAAACACTTTAAACCCTCCCTAAATCAATTCTCCATGTCTATTTGGAATGTTGAGTGAAGGAGGAGATCCAATTTAACCAAATTTAAAAGTTAGAAATTACCAGTTGGATTTTTAAAAGCATGTAGATAATTTTTATAAAATTTACCCTTTAAATTTTATCAAAATGTAAAATTTATGTTTTTTATGCAAAAATGGCATTGAGAGCTTTCCAGAAAGTCCTTGTTTTCCCAAAAATGAGCTTTCTAGCAAAAGTTATGACACTTTGAAGTTTTTCTGCCTTGGCAGGAAAATTTGGAAAAAAATTCCCTGGCGGGCCCGCGGCCCGAAAAATTCCCATTAAAAAATCCTTAGAATTTTTTTTTTGAAAAATTTTGGTTCAAGAAAATTTTCATCTTTTCCTCCACCAGCTTGCAGGTAATGAGAGGCTACCATGTGTCCTTGCAGGGTAGCGGCGGAGGCGCGGATTTTTCTTTTGCCCTTATACCTTATGAAAATTTTAGAAAAAAATTCCATTTCTCCCCACCGGCCCGCGGCCTATCACAGGCTACCACGTGGCAGCTTTGGGTTCTCATGGGGGGAAGGACCCTTTATTTTATTTTAAATTTTTATCTTTGGAAATTTTTGAAATATTTCCCCGCAACCCCATACTCCCGACCTGCCTTGGAAAAACTTCCTCCCGCGGACGCGTAGACCCACGTACGCACTCATCCCTTTCACCCCATCTCCTCCCTTTGGCAAGATTCACTGAATCTCCCTGCCACTCCACATTCCTCCTTCTCCCTTCTCCCTGTAACATATTTTGGAGTGACATGTGTCCCTAGCAGACCTGTGGGCGTGCGGACGCCAAATGGTTTTCTCTCCCTCTTGGGTGAAATGCCCCAAATTCTTCCACCGCTCCGCCCTTCCCTTTTCCCCCGGAGATGACTTTGAGGCTGCCACGTGTCCTTGGAGGACCCATGGAGGTGCTAGCATAAATTTGAAATTTCTCCCGCATAAGGAAAAATTCCAAACACTGCCCTGTGACCCATCATCCCAAAATTTGTCTTTCACCCCTGCTTGACACGTGTCCCCTTGGGGAAAATTTGACTCCTAACATCCACTACTCATAACTTGAGTTCTAAAATGAGTTAGGAGGACTTCTTTATATCACCGGAAAGGTGAGAAAATTTCTTATCCAATGGGAATGATATAGGAAAATTTTAGAAGCATTAAGTATGAGAAAATGCAAGTTGAAACTCTGAGCCTGTTAGAGAGTGGGTATGGGGTAAATTCCTCCCTGAACCTAGCTAAAAATTTTAACCCTAAAATGTGAACCTTGTGACCTCTGATAATTATTTTAAAGAAAAAGTGTGTTCTAGTAATTTAGATTTGTTCTAGAACCTAATAGGGTCAACTATTGTCTTGCAACTTGGTTGTGGATGTTTCTAATAAAAAATAAATTATTCCATAATTTCCTAACTAACCCTAGGTTGTTTTAACGGGCATCACAAGATAAATAACCCACTCCTCCCAAAACTAAATAAGAACTTAACGATGAGGAGGGAGAGATGGAGGATGTTGGTGGTCTAAATCATGGTGCAAGAAAGAAACCAACTACAGGTGTGAAGTTTCTATGAGAAGAGACTCCTCCAAGGCTAGAAGAAGAAGAGGTGAGGACTAATCTTGTGATTGAGGATACAAAAGAAGAAAAGAGCACAAGTAGCGCAAATGAGCAAGGTGGTAGAAAGAAGCTAATAAGAACCAAATCATAGGGTGGTGGCATGGAACCACTTAGGATTTCACCAAGGATTTCTCATGTGAAGTCAAGTCCAATAAAGAAAATAAAGAGAAGGAACAAGTATGTCATGCATAAGGAGAGTGAAGAAGAGGATGCATCTAATGAAAATGTGTGTAATACAATGACTTCACCCATAATTAATGTGGAAGGAGGGGAGGAATTTAGAGAAGATGAATCTCAACATGATACATGTGTGCATAGTGAGCACAAAGAGGAAGGATCCACTGGGGTAAATGAAGAAAGAGAGAAGAATGCATAAGAATGATCAGGTAACAATGGGGGTGTTTTAGATGAAAAGGGGGTAGGCTTAGATGTAAGTTCATAAACACGTATCCCTAAGGGTTGGTGGTCAAGAAGGAATGAAGGATAATAACTGATGAAGACGTCAAACTTGGGATATGTTAATGATTCTTCTAAAATCATCTGCCCAATGTTTTAGAATACACTTTCCCGTGATCAACTATATGTTTGGGAAATAATAGACCCTGAGGGAGGAAACTTGTGCACAAGAAATATGTTAAGCTGAATGATGAAAATACACATGGATGAACAAGATTCTTACATTAGCGAGGAAACATGCATAAGATTCCGAATTAAGAAAGCACCTAGCGTGGACCACATAATAGTGAAGCTCATGGAGTTTACAAATGAACGAGAAAGTAATTCCCTAACCAAGATGGTGGCAGAAGTGGCAAGGATGAATTTGAATAGAGGGGCCACACTTAGAAAATTGTTTTAGGATAAGAAGAATAAATAAGAATATATCCAATGCCTGACATAAGAAAAAGACAGACCAGAGCGAAAGGTCAAGGCTATCCTTCAAATGATAGAAGAGATAGGGGAATTTTTTTTGAAGAAACACCTACAGTACGAAGATCATGTCACTTGCATATTTCCTTCCATGATGAATTATCCTCAGTGCTTAGTGAGCTTATTGTTGAAGGAGGAATCAAGTATAATGGTGTCGAGCACAGAGGAAATAGATAAAGAAAAGGAGAAGGCTAGGAAGACTATTACGTGTCATATTGGAGTGTATGATGCCTTGTTACAAACAAGGAAGGATGAATTAAGGAATGGAGTATGAGAAATAAACAACTACGATGACCCTAAGAAAATCCTTAAGGCATACATAATACAAGAGGAGAAGGAGGTTATAGAAGCCAAGAAGGATGAGACACTGGGAAGAGAAGAGATACTGACAGAAATGGAAAATAAGCATGATGCGCTTAAGGAATCTAGGTACCCTCATGAAGAACACATCAAGGAATTGGAAGCACTGGTAGCATGCAAGATGGACTTTATGGAATGTATGGTTTCAGGATTGGCTACTGTAATCCAAAAACTAAATCACAAGGGTTAGGATATGACTCTCGAGGAAATGGAGAATTTAAGCGGTGATGTCCTGAAGAAATCTAAAAAGGGACTTTGAGAGTGGAATGAAGTGGTGGATACAATAAAAAAGGAGTACCCTAAACTCCTGCAACTAGCTAATGATTGATATGCATTGGTTATTCTTTCATTTTTCGTAATTCCTTCAAGAAGGGAGTAACTTGGTCCTTATTCTTTTTCTCTTTGTAGAGATAAATGTGAAACCTAATTTCTAAGGAAAACAATGTAATTAGTGTGGGTTAATGTTGTCTTGGCCAAATTTCCTTAGTATCTAGAGGGTGTACAAAATAGTGAGGTGCAAAAAGGGAACATGCATGCGTACGCAAGTATCAGTTGAAATAGGGAATGCCTAAGAAGGGAACAACCAGGACTTAGCTGATTTTTCATGGCATGGGATAAAAATAGGAAAAGTGGTTAGAGTGAGGCCCAAGTAAAGATAAAAGAAAGAATAATTCATGGCTAAGAAAGAGCTATTTTGGGACTAAATTGAAGTTCAAAGGTCATGCATGAATCAATCTAATAATAGGATTAAAAGTAGAGTTTATTTATAGATTAATCTATTATTATGATTGGTAAAAAACATACATTGCTTTATTGATGTATGCATGGATATGTTGAGCACGCAATCTATTTTGAAATGCATGGGTGGTGAAGGGAAAGTCCCCACCCTTATAAATATCGTATATACTCCATTTAATTCGAGATGGTTTATATGATAAATTTATTATGCTCTAGTAAATAGCGCACACGACTCTTTAGTGACTATCATTATGTATTTAAATTTTGTAATCTTTATGTTATGAATGGATCATTTTGGATGGATTTTGGTAATTGATGTATCTAAATATGTCATTCACATGGTGTAATTGATCTTAGTATTTATTTGATCTATTATGTTTCCTTATTATGTGTGTTTCCAATTGAATGTATGCAATGAGTTATAATGGGAGATTATGGATATTTCTAGTTATATTTCTTGTTAAGCATGCTAAAATCTTGTCAAGCCAATACAAAGGAGGTACATGGTAGCTTCTTGAACTTCAGGTAAGTTTTCAGATCTATCTGAATGAAGTGCTCACATGCCTAGGAAATCTGGTGGAAATAAGTGACTACATTTCACTTTCTTGTACATATATGTGATGCCCTATTGCATTCCCCATCTAACACTGGGGGCATGCAAGTGTATTTGTTTTCTTATACATAGCTTTGGAAAACTTGTAGAAAATCCCAAAAACATTCAAATAAACTTTTACAAAACCCTAAACATTTAAAATAGGTTTCTCTAGAAAACAAACCAAAAAGAATATAACATTATTTCATCACAAAATACTAAAACCATACAAAATGTTTCAAAACTTTCCCACAAAAACAAAGTAGTTTTTTCTTTAGTTAGTTTTCTGTACATAGTTTTATTGGATTTTTGTGTGTTGAATTACGCACTTTTTATATTAATTTTTTATTTTCTTAATTAGATTAATTCTTGTTGCATTGTTCATGTGTGTTTAGAGTAGATTTGATTAACTTTTTCTTGTGCTTGTGTTGTTTTCTTGTACATTGTTTGTTATTTTTTTATCATTCACATCATTTATATGATCACATATAACATCTATGCATCTCATCAAATAAAATTATAAGCTACATCATCATGGACATAAACATTAATATTTAGGCTAAGCTAACATAATATAATATCATCAGTGGGGCGATATGGATTATTTTTATCCCCCTCATCATAGACCATAATAAGAAGATGGGATAAACATCATATCCCCTAAATCACAATTTGATATCATAAACATGTTATAAGTGAAAATGTGATACTCATCATAAAGTCTGTAATTGTCATATATCCATATCAAATGTCAATGTCCATATACAAAAATTGTCTCGATGTACATCAGATAAAAAATATTCCATCATAGGCATGGATCAGAAAATATAAATTCAATAACAAACCAATTCATTAGAAAGGATCAACAGTGATACAGAGAGCAACTCATATGGAAAATTATGTGCCTTCATTGAATTGAGGGATATACCAAATAATCATATATAATTAAGATTGTCATGGATTTTTGTCATGCATTACACTAGGGCTTATCTGGCATCTAACTCACACTACCCTAACTCTAAGTAGGCAGGGGCATATGAACTGATGTAGAAGACTTGGAAGGCTTGTGTGACCTAGATATTGAGTGGCTGAAAATAATCTAACTGTATCACGGTTTCAACTATGGTCCCTCTAGTCACTGAAATTTAATATAGATCCCTATCATGAGATAGCATTTTGTACAGACTATTTGAAAGTCAGAGAATAGATCACATACTTCATTTGTCTTAGTTACATGACTTATTTCATCATGCTCTCCATATTAATGACATCTACTGACAGTTAATTTCCTCTAGTTAGTAATCTTAAGCTTATCTAATGCAGTTTTGGCACATGAGGTCCCTGTCAAATTTTTGTGCTTTGTATCGCTTGAATAGGGTAACCTGATCCCTCTCGGTGGTAACTTAATGTACCTACTGCCTCAACACAATTTGATATTGTTTTTTTTCTATAGGATTTTATACCTTCTTCACAAATCTCTGTCATTTTGGTTTGATCATATTACTTCAATAAATTCTAGTTGAACATTTATAACATGTTTACAATGTTTTTAAAAAAATGTATTACACTTGTAAATGAAATAAAAATCATCAATACAATTATTAAATTTGTGTACATCAGAATCAAATATTTATATACAATTAATCTTCAACAATGGAATGAGTTTGGATATCTACATATTTTCATTAAACATATTGTAAATGTAACACATATATAATTTTTGCACGCTCAAATATTTTATATACATATCTACCTGAGAATCCCATCCATCCCTTCTGTACATTTTTGTATATAAGGACATTCGCTTTAGAAACCAAAACTGTTAAGGGGGTATACCCTTTGATTGTAATCCATAACCTATGGTTACAATCCTTGTGACTATATATTTTTCCTCAGCCTCAGGCTTTCCTAATCTATCTATCTCTCTCTCAAATCTTGACCCTGAAGACCTGTTGCTACTGTTGTTATACTAGCCATCGATTGGGCAATATGGACACACGAGAATACGGATCAAAAATACTATAGCATACCATGCACCATAATATTTCATGGTCCCTAGTATGGAGCAGGTGCATTCCCTCTTATCCCATAACTAGGGGACAACATCTCAATAACTATCATGTGCCCTTCGTTTTTAGATGCAAGCCTCGCAAGGTTAAAAGTATCCCATGCATTCTGTGCACATCGTCGCAATTTCATATGTTAGAAATACCCTTGATCAGAACAAAATGATCAAATATTTACCCTGTTAAGGAATTAGGGTAGGGCATGACACCTTCTCCAGCAACGAGTCTTTGAATGTAGAGATCGACAATGTTGGGATCTACCTTGTTTATGGCATTTGTCTGAACATACATTAGATGTGCCCAATGAGAATACGAAGAAAGATCGTTCGGTGAACATCCACAGTTGTAGATCCTCTGCAAACCATGTGCTTGCACATAATATCCTCGTCTCTCTATGTGAGATCCATTATTTTCTCCGCCACTATCTCTCGATCGACTACAATGCCATATTTCAAATCGGAAATGCTCTACTCAATAAAATTACATAACATCAATTCTTGATGCCCGAAAATGATTAATGGGCCCCATAAGAGAAATATTTACATGGCATTGGTATGGTCACATGCTCCTCATACCTCTATATGTGACCAAGTAAAAATCTAGTAGCACATGTTTGTTGTCCTTTTCTATGTAATGACCCCCAACCTTAAATACCTCTACATGTCCATGAGTCTTTGTACCACTCCTATCAAGTTGATTGGAACATCATGTTTTCTCGAAATTGTTGGAAGGCTAGTAAGTAACATGTTAATTTTTAGGTCAATAAATACATTGGTAAGTGTGTAATACACTCCGATCATTACAATTATTTTGTTAAATACATTGCCATACCCCAGGTTTACAGAATGTCCTAGTAATGTGAAACAAGTGTATATTTTTTTAATGAAAATAATAACAATGTATTGTATATCATATGTAACCAAGCTACAAACCATAACAACTTGTTAAACAAATGTGAGGATATAGTATACATGCCTTTAGTAATAACAGTCATCTCACTAGTCGTAATTCTAAATGTCATGATCTCGTTGTGCCATATCTCTGCCAATGCAGTAAGAAGGCTATGATCCAACATGATACGTGGCATATATGTAATTTAAGATAACCTAGTCACCTCTAAAATGTAAATTAGTCCTCGATACTCTCATCAAGAGAAGTTTTTATCATATGATCGAAGGTGTCCATGTCGATCATGCACATCTAAATTGTGTAATCTTACCAAGAACATTACCCAAAGTAAAAAATTAATATTAATTCTTCTATAAACACATCTTCCTAAGGTGATCTAATTACTCTTATATTATTCTAGTCATTCCTAAGTTCGTCTGAAAATCTTCACAAAAATTCTAACCAGCTTCTAAAATCCAAGTTTTTCACTAGTGCACCCTTTCTTGCACTAGAATATCCCTTTTATCACCAACACAAGCCTATGATAGTGCATGCCTGTTGATACTAACTCTCTCATTTTGACACTTGTGAAAGCTTATGCTGGCATGCACGTTTTCAAGTTGATGCCTTAATTTTTAAATTACCAAGTGAATATACCTAACAAATCTCAACAATCGATTTGACACCAATGAAAACTATTTTAACCCTGGTGGAAGATTTGTAAGGCCCTGTCATGTGTTATTCATTCCAAAAGTGACTGTGCTAGCATTCTACATCCATACAATCTTCCCCCAAGGTCCTTAAGACTACAATAAAGGCACTCTAAAATTGTTATGGTATTATTTTTAGATTCAACAACTTTACTCATCTGCAGGGAAACTCCCATATTGACCTCGATCTTGACCCATACTACGGGTCCTACATCTCTGAAGTGGTGCCATATGTCTGGGACACCAGGTCTAGATTTTGATATCTCAAAAAAGTCTTAGATTGTAATAGCAAATTATGGCATCGTGATTGATTGGTATCCCTCCTGGGTGGTGGATTTATCACCATCCAAGCCCCAATTCATCACTTTTCGTCACCCCCAAGGGAAAGATCACTATTCTTTGTTTTCACTATAGGACTAATTTTTTCCTCATGTTGAGCATGTACCGAAATAACATGATGACTTATTTCTTCTTAAATGAACTAAACATCCATGCTTTTCTAGACCCTTCTCAGTATTTTGGGATGCATTAGTTTATAGCTTTCCCAACGTGCTTCATCATTGTAGCCGAAGAAGCATAATTTTGCTTCTGTTGTTTCATATCAAATTTACTTCTCAACATCGTCATTAGGAATGTGCATACTAGCTTTACATCCAAAAAAATTGAAGGTTTGTAATCAGTGGATTTAAAAATTACCATGACCATGGACTTTCTGTGGTGTTATTTCATACAAGAGTTGGTAATGGGAACTTTGCTTAGTAGCATAAATTGACTCATTTTAGTTAGACTTCAATGTCCTTAAACATGTTTTCCTGATAAACCTGTATTGTTAATCATACATTGCACTACTATCTCATGCATAGTACAATTGTAGATCATCTTTAACAACACCATTCTGATGTGGTATATGAGGAGGTTCCATTTGCCTGACTGAATGTCATGTACCCTTCCTTGAAAAGTGTTGATCTCATTTCTTGGTGTACTTCTCCCCCTCACATTTTAAAAGGAACGATAACCAAATCGTACCAAGCCAAGAACACAAATGCTAATTAAACACCACGATCAATAAGATGAAAGTAATTCTTGAGAATAACTTCTCATAAACCTTTGCAAACAAATGAGTAGCAATATCATATATTATTATAGAACTCAATGAAATACAATGAGGATGGGCCTTGCTTATATAGGCAAGGAATAACAATCTAAGAACATGTCAAGGTCGTAGATCAAGCCATAAATCAAGGAAAGAACTAGTCATCAAAGAACTAGTTAAGTACTATAGATTTATGAAAGAACTAGACATCAAGGATCTAGTTTAATACCATAGATCTAGGAAAGAACTAGTCAATACTATAGATCAAGGAAAGAACTATACCTAACAACTAGATAATATACCCCTAATATATAAATAAATAAAAATATATATCCACACACATAAGTGGGTGAGGATAAATACAATAAAGGTAGATAAAGTACCTAGGTGAACAAGAGCTAAGGTAAATACCTACTCTAACACCCCCCTTAAGTGAATCTAGGGGCCAAAATAGAAATGGCATGTCCACAGTATGAGTCCCGATAACTAGGCCTAATGAGGTACTCATGTATAATATATCCATGAAGAAATCTCGAACCAAAAGAAGGACAAGAATTTTGTCTATAAGGAAAGAGAAAGAAGAAGAATAAGAAGGAATATGTTCTCATGAACACCCCCCAAGAACAACTTTCTGAAACCCCAAGCATTCCACGCAACTCAAGGTAGCGAGGTGATGCAAAAGGCTTCGTAAAGATGTCTGCAACATGTTGCTAAGTTGGAATGTACTCCAAGCAAAGAACACCATCCTGAATGTGTTGACGAATGAAGTGGATGTGCATTTCAATATGCTTGGTTCGTTGGTGCTCAACTGGGTTGCAAGAAATGTGAATTACACTTTGGTTGTCACACCAAAGTACAGTCGGTGAATCCTATTGGAAATCCAAACTTTGTCAATAACTGTCGAAGCCAAAGAATCTGTTAACTTGTTGTAAATGCCACCCTATGCTCTGCCTCTGAAGATGAAAGTGCAATAACATGTTGCTTTTTACACGCCCAAGTAGCTGGAGATGAACCAAGACAAAAAATATAGCCAGAAGTGGAACGTTTTTCATCAATAGAACCTACCCAATCTAAATCTATATACCCAACCAACTGAGTAGAACCCCAAGTGTAGTGTAGGCCAAACTGGGAAGTTCCCTGCAAATATAGCAAAATCCTTTTAGCAGCCTGCTAGTGACTACTATGAGGAGAATGTGCAAACCGAGATACAAACCCTACTGCAAATGAAATATCAGAGCAAACACGGGTCAAGTACATGTCCCAATCAACTGCCTATACAATGTAGGATCACAAAGTGGTGTGGTACATGTGGAAGTAAGAGTAACGCCAGAATGAAAAGGAGATGGACTTGGCTTGCAATCCGCCATATCAAATCACCGAAGAAGATCATGGGTGTACTTTTGCTGACTTAAAAGAATCCCTGAATCTGTCTGAGAAATCTGCAAACCAAGGAAATAATGCAATAGCTCAAGATCTGTCATGTCAAACTGTGTAGAAAGAGCCATCTGAATATTCTGAATGTGGGAAGAAGAGCTGTCACTAAGTAACAAATCATCAACATACAAGACAAGTATCACAATATCCTCACCAACATGCTGGAGATACATTGTATGATCAGAGTGGCAACGAACAAAATTAGTAGATAGAAGAAAAGAATCCATCTTTTCATACCAAGCCTGAGGGGCTTGTTTGAGACCGTAGAGAGACCTTCGGAGCCTATAAACAAGAGAAGAATCCTGAACAAATCCAGTCGACTACTACATGTATATTTCCTCTTGTAGATCTCAATGTAAGAAGGCACTCTTCACGTCCATCTGGTATATGGGCCACCCATGTGATGCAACAATAACAAGTACAATGCGTACAAAATCCATCTTGGCAACATGTGTAAAATTCTTAAAGTAATTAATACCTTAAACTTGTAAAAAACCCTTTACAACAAGACGAGCCTTAAACTTATCAATGGACCCATCAACTGCGTATTTGGTTCAGTATACCTACTTACATCTAACCATATTTCTTCCATTAGGAAGAGATACCAAATCCCAAGTATGATTCTTCATCAAAGAAGAATACTCAACTGTCATCACATCATCCCACTCATGTATCCCATGAGCCTTTGAAAAATATTGTGGATCCTCAGAAGCTGCTTGACACAAAAGTCCAGAACATGTAGAATGTGCATGATGATGCCTAGTGGGTGGAAGATCCTGTTTGAAAGGTATTGCCTCAGAAAATGTAATACGATCCCACTTAGGCATAGTGACAACATCAATGGGAATAGGATCCTCAATGGCATCTATAACCTCCTCATAAATAACCTAAAAGAAAGGATCCTCTAGATGAGATGATGAATAAGAAGGAGGCAAGGAAGAAGATGAAGAATCATGAGGAGTAAAACACTCATCAAACTGAACATGTGTTCGAAAAAGAATGTCATGTGTATCAGGATCTAAAAGTCAATAAGCTCTCATTTCCTCACAATACCCTACAAAGATAAAGGGTTTACTCTTCTTATCCAAAGCTTTCATTTTCTTCTTTGGCATAAATGCCCAAGCATGGCTCCCAAAGACTCCAAAAAATGAGACATCAGGCTTAGTGTTGGACCAAGATTCCTCTAGAGTCAAATCAAGTGCTCTGTGTGGTGTGTGATTCTGAATGTAGTTAGCACAATTAACTACTTATTGCCCAATAGATAGGAGGTATATCTCTAGAATGCATCATACAGTTAGCCATTTCCTTCAAAGTTCTATTCTTCCTTTCTACTAAGACATTCTATTGTGGAGTATGAGGAACAAAATTTTGTTAAATAATGCCTTGAGTTGCCAAAAGTCAGAAAAATCATTGATGAAGTACCCCCCCATTATCAGAATGAAGGTTCTTTATGCTACTAGAAGATTATTTATCAACCAAAGATTTGAAGACTTTGAAGTGTAAAAAAAAATCACTTTTTTACTTGAGAAAATAAACCCAAGTACGCCTCGATAAATTATCAATAAATGTAAGTGCATACTTAGCTCCATTGAAATATGGGGTAGGAAAACCCATCAAGTCACTATGCACAAGCTCAAGTGGTGAAGAATCTCTCTTAGATAAATTCTTAGGAAAATGATCTTGGTGTTGTTTCCCTAATTCACAACCATGACAAACTCCCTCAAGAAAAGAAGCTCTATGAAGACCATAGACCATCTACCATACCATGAGTGCTCAACTCCTTCAAATATCTATAATTGAGATGTCCAAATCTTTCATGTCAAAGCTTACTCTCTGAATTTGCATGAGAAAACAATCCTGTCCCTATAGAAGAAGTGTCATCAAAACCCTCAAAGTGATATAGTCTATAACTATGATCAAAAATACCCTGGGCAACCAGTGAATGAGGCTCCAACAAAGTTCATACTTCTGCTCCCTGTGGTGTAAAAGTCACTATATTTCCTTGACCAGAATGAAAAATTTGATATACAGAAAGAAAATTTGTAGTGATGTTAGGAACATATAGTGCATCTTAGATATTTCCACCATCAATTTGTATATCACCTTTTAACTCAATAGAAAGAAAAGAAGAATCTCCAACCTCAATTTTGGAAGTAGATATCAAACCTAGAGAAACAAAAGACTCCTTGGAAGAATTCATGTGATGAGAAGCACCAGAATCCATAACCTAACTGCCTGCAAGTGGTGACTAAGATATTCTAACAACATTAAGTGCTTTTCCATGTTGATTAGAAGGAGGTGGAGTGGATATAGAAATTTTATGTTTCTTGACTGCATCCTCTAAGGCTTGCATTCACTTATAACACCTATGTTCTTCATGATTACTACCCTCACAAAAAGAACATGAATGACTAGACTTATTCTTAGATTTAGAAGACTCATTGGGTTTTGAGTTGTTTTTTTTGGGTTTAGGAGAATTTTGAGATGGAGAAGGTGTGGATTTGGTTTTACTGTTTGGTTTTCCCTTGCCCTTAGGATTAGATGCAACTAATGCCTTTTGAGAGGTGGAAGACTCAAGGTGAGACAATTTGGATTCTTCCCTAGTAAGTCTTTCACAAAAATTTTCTAAGTTAGGCATTTTGAATGTGTCACCTAAGGCATCCATGCTAGAGAAGGTAGAAGCAAAAATTTGGAATGGTCCTCTCAACTTGGATAGAATCAAGTAAACACACTCTTCATCTTTCTTATCTCTTCCACTCCCCTTCAACTGTGTCAACAAATGCTCATGCATGGCTCTCATATGATCCACCTTACCAAATAAATCCTTCAATTTCTCCCATATTTTGAAAGGAGAGTCACACTTTTCCAAATGAAATAAAATACTATCACTTACATAAGTTCCTATCAAACCCATACACTCATAAAATTTACACTAGTACTGATACCATAAAATGAACAATAACCAGATCGTGCCAAGCCAAGAACACGGATGCTAATCAAACATCATGATCAATAAGATTAAAGAAATTTACCAGAATAACTTTACATAAAAATTTCCAAAAAAATGAGTAGTAATATCATATATTATTATGGAACTCAATGAAATACAATGATAATGGGGCTTACTTATATGGGCAAGGAATAAAAATCTAAGAACCAGTTACAGTCATAGATCAAGCCATAAATCATGGAAAGAACTAGTCATCAAAGAACTAGTCAAGTCCATAGATTTATGAGAGAACTAGACATCAAGGATCTATTCAATACCATAGATATAGGAAAGAACTATTCAATACCATAAATCAAGGATAGGACTATACCTAACAATTAGATAATATCTTATAATATACAAATAAATAAAAAGAAATACCCACACACATAAGTGGGTGAGGATAAATACAATAATGTACCTAGGTGAACATGAGCTAAGGTAAATACCTACTCTAACAACACAAATGATTTTTCATATGACCCATGTGTCCTCTGTTTATTCACCGTACATGTATCCTTTCTTTAGGTGTCATTATTAACCCTTTTTGTTAACTTTAACATTTGGGAATTGAAGCTTGATAACAAAAACATTTGTATAACTATCTTGAATGTTGTTTATTTGAGTACCTTTGTTGTTACTTGTTTTCTTTGTTGTTATTCTTGTTTACTTTCTCATATTGCATTACGTTCTTTATGTTACATTGGGTACATCTTCACATTAAATAAGGTTGTTCCCAAACCAATTGGTTCATTGATTACAATGATGAAAATATGCGGCTCTTGAGCCAGCTTGGATGAAAGTTGTCTCTCTTTTATTCATCTCCACATTTCGTCATCACAATTTTCTTCTATCACAAATTTTCTTCAAAACCACCTGGGGAAATATGGATTATATTTATCCCCCCTCCCCCCTAATTTCTTCTACCCATTGAAACACTGACATTTTATTTCCCACTCACTTACATTGCACACTCTCCTACTAGGCTTGTGTCTAACCTCTTATTTCCTTCTTCTTTTTTGATTTTTAATCAACATCATCCATCATCCCATTGACACTCGAGGGGTCATCCTTTATTCTACTAATTTTTCTTCCATTCCTTCAAAATTTACTTGTCTATAATTATCTACTATCTTTGAAGTGGTATCACTTGCATTACATCATCCCAACAAGGGGAAAATGTAGACACCTAAAATTTTCTTACTCGGCTTTAATACTAATATTGCACTAATTATCCTCTTTCCCATCATTTACATTATAATTGGTTAATTTCCACTAATTGACTAATTTCCCCCTCCATTTTGGTCAATTAAGGACACTTTATTAATTAACTAGCCTTTACCCCATTCTAGATGCTGATTAACAACACTTCGTTAGTCATAATCCTTTTTAAATTAATTAATTAACTATCATTAGTTAATTAAGCCTTTGTAGCTTTGTATTTAATTAATAAACCCTCTTATTGGTTAAATCCCTCTTTTGAATCATCTCAATCCTACCTATTTCCCTCTAAATCACCTTCAAATAACTTTGTAAGATTATCTTTACCTATTAATTAATTCTAGTTGATTAATTAAATCATCTCCAACTCCAATGAGTTGCTAATTTTGATCGATTCCCTCTAATCAAGCTTATCTCTTCTAAATCTACTTTATCTTTTATCCCACAATCACTAGGTTTCTAGCTTCTCCCAAATGGGAAAGTTATATAAATGACCTACCCCCTTCCTTCCAAACTTACACCATGCTTTGAATAATGATTATTGCAGGCATATTAATAGAGCATTCTCTGCTATTAAAGAATCTTGTTAATCTTTACTTCATTCATCCTCTCTTTGCATTAGAGTAGTAAAGGAAGATTCATATATGGCCTTGTAGCCATTTTGGAGAGATCCTTTCCTCTTGTGAGAGATAGCCATACTTTTATCTCTTTGTGATCTTAAGTAGCAACTTACAATTCAAAAGGCATATCCAACTTAGCAAGAATTATCTTGATTTTTTCAAAGTTCCATTTGGATGCATTAGTTTAAGATTTTTGTATTGCACAACCTTATCTTGATGTCAATGGTATATTATCTTAGTTCATTTAAAACTACTTGGTGTTAGTTTACTTTTATTTAGCTTAGTTATTTTATCATACATACACACAGAAAAGCCAAGGAACAACCTATATCTTCTGTTGAATATGAGGAAATAAATATTGGGACAAGTGAACAGCCAAGGATGGTGAACATTGGAAAATGTTGTTCACTTAATCAACACAAAAATTAATGAACTCACTTTAAGAGGTATTTTTATGTATTTTCATATTCATATGATGATCTTAAATCCTTTCAACCAGAATCCATACAACACTATATTCCCTTAAAACCTGATGCAAAGGAATTCAGAAAAAAGTAGAGACAATAAAATCTTAAAATTTCTAGATCATCAAATAAGTAGTTGAATAGTTACCCAATTTTTACATCATCTTCTCTATCCATCACTCAACATAGATAATAAACATTATGCCATTGCAAAAGAAGAGTGGTAAAATCTGCATTTGTGTGGATTTCTAAAATTTAAATTAAGTTTCCCTAAAAGATGACTGCCCTTTGTACATCATGGATCATATCTTGCAAGAAATAAATGATTTTGAGGTTATGTCTATGTTGGATGGATTATTTGATACAACAAAATTGAAGTAGCTAAGGAGGATCAGTTCAAGACAAATTTCACTACCCCTTGGGGCACATTTGCATATCAGTGTATTCCCTTCATCTTAATCAATATGGGTGCTACTTTCTACAAGGTTATGGATTTATATTTCAAAATTTGAGAGGGAAGTGCATAATAGTTTATGTGGATTATCTCATGGTATATTCAAAGAAGAGAGAGGAACATTTGGAACAACTGGAAATGGTATTTGCCTACTGCAGAAAACATCACATCTCACTTAACATGAAGAATTTGATCTTTTGTTTTAAAAAAGGAAAATATCCTTGGTCATATTGTGAGCAAGGAGGGTACAAAAATTGATCTGCAAAGAGTTTAAGCCATCCAAATATTGTCTCTACCCATGAATAAACCTAGTGTATATTCTTTCTTCTGAAAGATAAATTTCTTAATAAGATTTGTTCCTAACTTTGTTGAGCTCACTAAGGAAATTATCAATATGATGAATCCTAAGGACTATTTTAGATGGATTAAGGAAGCTAAGGAATATTTTTAATTAATCATAGGTATTTTTATAAAGGAACCCACTTTTTTTTATCTAGAATTTAACAAGGAATTCTTTGTTTACTATTACACCTCTAAGCACACCATCTTAGATGTCCTTATTCAAGAGAATGAAGAGAAAGTTTAATCACCCATTGCATCTATGAGTGCATCATTAAAGGCATACAAACTCAACTATTGGCAATATGAGAATCATGTTTATGCGGTGCACAAGTCTTTAATTTTTTTTTATGTTTTATCCCTTGAACTTAAACATTATTTTCATGGTCCCAAGCCCAGTTGTCAAGTCCATTTTAATGTAGCAGTATCATGATACAAAGATAGGTAATTGGGTATCAAAATTCTAAGAGTATGACCTTGAAATTATACCTTCTTAAATAGTATAAGGCAATGGTTTTTGTGAACTCCTTGCTAGAGAAGAATGGGAAGATTTTTCCACTAACTATGATTGTTTGATCAAAGACCTTACTCTTGTGCTCTTCGTGAGTACTACCAATCCTTGGTATTTAGATATAACATACTTATTGACCTATTGTAATTTTCCCCTAGGTCTAGATTACAATAAAATATGTACTCTCAATTTGAAAGAAGATAAGTATGTCATTTGGGAGAACATATTGTATAAGAAAGGATTGGATGGAACCTTTGTAAGGTGCATTGTATAAGTGTAGAAAAAAAAATATTTTCAAAGCATGTTATGATCAAGTATGCAGAGGATATTTATCAACATTGGTAGTAGCTCAAAAAATATTGAGAGGTGGCTATTACTAGCCTGCACTCTTCCAAGATGCCTATAAATGGGTAAAAATGTGATCCATGCCAACAATTTGTAGAAAAACCAAGGCTAGAGCTCACTAATTTTCCACTCTCGCCTATGATCATAGAGGAACCCTTTCAACATTGGGGTTTAGAGTTTTTCAATGCATTGAATCTAAACTCCATTTTGGGTCATATTTATGTCCTCACACCATAGATTATTTCATGAAGTGGGTGATATTCATTCAACCAAGCATACCAACTCTAAGACGGTGTGCAATATCTTGAAATAAAATTTCATTGTCAGGTTTGAAGTGTCAAACAAGATAGTAGCTAATAATTTTATTTTCTTATCCTCTTTGAGTTGATGGATTTTTGTTACAACCATGGTATTTCACTATCACACTCTATTGATTAGTACTCATAAGTAAATTCCAAGGTGGAGTATAGTAACAAAAACATTATTATTTATTATTTGAAAATTGATGGATGCTAATAAAACGAGATTGGCATACAGAAATTTTATGATGCATTATGGGATTGATCAGATAATGCGTAAGAAGGACTATTCGACACTTCTCCTTTCCAACTACTATATGGAACTTGAATCTCATATTGTAAATTCTCTAGAGCTACATGTTTTTCAACTCGTAAAGGTAGTATAAAATATATAATACACAACTTCTCATCGACAAGAGGAAGATTTGTTACTTAGCGATAAATTGAATGAAGAAATATAGGTATTCGTTTGATGTACTGAAGAAGAACCAATAAAAAGTAAAGAATATTTTTTTTTATCAAAAGGACACAAGAATAGAATCTTTTGGATTGGATACCTTGTCCTACTCTAGGACAAGAGGAAGGATCCCAAAGGAAGCCATGGAAATGTTTGACTCTCTCTGGTATTATTTCCCTTTTTAATATAAGGACACTTATGTGGAGAGAATACATACTATCTAGCATATCTTGATGGTACCCCCATTGATAGTTACGTTACATGGTGGGAAACATTTTGAAACTCTAGAGGTAGTAAGGGTTGGTTGTTCCAAAACCATGTACTATAGTTTTCCATTTCTGTTATATGTTTCTTTTCCTATTTTTGTGTGTTTTCATTTTCTTTCTCATGTTTTTTTTTGTTTTTTCCCTTGTGTGTATATATAACTTGTATTAGTTGGTGAGGAATTACTCTATTATCTAATTATCAAGGCAATAGTATTCTTAACCATGAGAGTTTTGAATTCCTCCATTACAAATTATGATCTATGTCCCCAAGTTAGAGATATTTTTTTCGTGTTAAATGTATACCATGCAAAATTATAAATTTTGGTCATGACAACCAAGCCCCCACTTGAAAATTTCCTCTCCTAGTCACTATAAACCCTTCCTCTAATCCATCATTTTCCATTGTAACTTAATCCTGGCATTATAGTCTAAGAGGAACATTCTAACATGATTTTAAAGTGTGGTTTCAAGTGTAGGTAATTTATACATAAAGTGGATTCATGGTAATGTATGTTGAGATCCAAGGTCCAGAAAAAATATCCCCGAGGAGGGCGTAGAAAGGGCTATTTTTTTACCATTTTACAACTGGATGAATATCCTTTATAGAGGTGATTATCAAGGGAAAAAACTTGTCATACGGAAGTGGTAGAGAGTGATTATTGAATGCATATCCAAGATATTTTAAAGGAGTTCTTTAGATCTATGTGATGTTGGGAAATTAAACAAGCAAAACATAAGGTTATTACGGGTGTAGGGGATGTCATACCTCAAAAGAGAAAGTTGACTTGTCTTGAAGATTCTAAGAGTTCCAAGAGGAGTTAGAAGATAAAAAAATATTTAGTTGAAATATATTTTAATTATCCACATGATTGACATATCATTTTTTGTCCCAAGTCTTTCAAATATTTTCCACAAACAACTAAGTCACTACAGCTACCTGTTTGAGCCATGAAGAAGTGATTTACGGGACCTGAAAAAATCAAATTTCAAGGTGGTTTTTATTTTCTTGATAGGTAATATGGAGTTAAAATAATATTAATAGGTTTGACCATTCAAAACTCCATATTTATGCTCCTGAGGTAGAATAAACACTCCTAGTGTTCTAAAATCTCGAGTTGGCAGGAGTGACATCAACAAATTGAAAAAATGATTGAGTGCATTATTTTAAAGCTTGCATTGTCCATTTAAAATTTTATACCAATGGTACATAAGTGACATGAGGTATGAATATGATTTGCTTCCCCCCATATGCATCTGACAGTAGTTTCATCGCTTAAGTGACAACTTGTGTTGTTAGGATGAAGTATGTGAAGTGTTTTCCTTACTCAACCCAGGTCCCCTCTCCTCATGAGTTTAGATGACCCTTGGTTCACATTTTTAGGGACCTGAGTGTCCCTTGCAATTTTCCCTTAGTCTCAAGGAGAAAAGTGCAATGATGGACACAGAAATTGTGCTCCCCCCAATATTCTAGAAACTCTCTTCGTCACACAAATTGAAACACACATCTGGTTTTATCCCTAGGAAGTCCTACAAATATAAACTTTGTCCCCAACTCTAAGTTGTCCCCTCATCCTCATGTTGTCAAGTACCCATGGAAAAATTTTGAATGCTTATTATGTCCCCCTCACATTTTCCCAACAATGTAAGGGGGAAATGTACATGCAGTACATGAAAATGCACTCTCCCTCTCCCAATCAATCCCTTGGTCACATGTGAAAAACCAACTGTTAGCATCTCTCAGAGAGCTCATTTCCATCACCTCTCTAATCTCACTCCACATTCCACCACAAGCTTACCACTTGTCCAAGATATTGTGTAAACTGAACACTTCCTTTCCCATATTTTACCTACGTGTACAACCTCATTTCAACCTACATTTTAAGGTGCCTCCAACCTTGGTCTTGGCCTGCTGGGTTAAAATTGAGTTAATAGTGTGCAAAGTACAATGTAATAAAATTCAAAACCAAAACACTTTTAGGAAAATTACATGTTTAAAGGCTCTAATTTTTTCCCATAAAACTCCATTATTTTCCATGGAAATTTTGTTGGATTTTTTTTGGAACCTCAACCTTGAAAATAAGTTTTTGCTCATTACTCCATTACCTTGCACCTGATGTCCATGAAACATAACCAATACATTCCTCCTGAAGAAACCTTCACATTGATATTAAAATCATCACCACTGATGATCTATATAATTTTCAGCATTTAGAATAAATTTACATCCCCTACACCTTCATTTTTCATATATACAAAGTTCTGGAAATTAACAATCTCTAAAAATTGGAGCAGAAGATCCAGAGACAAAACATAAACTTTTAAGACCAGTTTCATTCCATTCTAAAACCCGAAAGTCCCCTTTTTAAAAATAGTAAGTTATGGCAAGTCCTCTTTGTCTAAAAATAGTAAGTTTCAGAAACAAAAAACCTTCATTATATGTGTCACTCCTTGCAAGTTAAAAACATTAAAAAATGGCCATTTTCAAAACTTACTAAAAATAGCCATCGAGAATAGGACGTCCTAAAAATAAAAATTGTTGTAACTGTAACTGAGGTCAAAATTTTCACATCTATTCATTTCCCATTTGTCTCATTTCTTTTCATATCATGAAGATCAAATACTTAGGCATGTAACCAATTTCCACTTTGAACACTAAGTATCCTAATTTGAGGAATAATGTTGTAGCCCACATGGACCAGGAAGATTTGAAGGAAATGATTTTGAATGAATGATGGGAACCAACAGAGGATAATATATTCTTGATTGGGATATTCAAATAAGGTGGTCATCCTCTATCTTTTCAAGGTACTCAGTTAGTCCTAACATGAACACACCACTATGATTCTAAGTCCAGAACAATTAGGGAAGACAATAACTTAATCCATGTAGTTCTCATAATGAAGGGCGTGTTTCAATGCCTATGAATTACCACAAATAATAACATGGTTACCATCAGCAGATAATTTTTTTCATATGAATGGGTGAGGATAAACTCATACTTGAAGGGCCTAGTAGTTGGATCATGGCTTAAACAGGGAAAGAATCCCTCCCTAAGTATGTGTCTCAAAGTGAGTTTCATGAATCATAATTTAATGTTATTGTCCTATTGAGATAAATTAATTGGGGAAGATAAACAATGAAGGATTTCCAAGATTATGATGGCTCAGTTCCTTCTAGTGGCTACATGAAGGAGATCAAATGGGGGACTGGGGGAAAATCATAAGTAGCAACCTTCATCACCAATTTTTGTAGTTTCCCACCTCTAATAATTTCATAATAAAATTCTTATCTAGTGTACGCCCTCATCTCTTTCACAATACCCTTTTGAGGCATATCCAGATACTCCTAATATACCCAAAAAAATCACTCGGTGTATGAGAAAATATCCATAACTTACACATCATTGGGAGAGTAACTCTTACTATTCTAGGGTGAATGATGCATTCACCATGTGCATTATATGGTTACTCAAAGGAGATCCCGAGATAATTTCATCCCAAGAAGATGGATTAATCAAGAAGTATGGAATTAACTTCATCCAATTTCCCACCTTCACCTATAAAAGGGTGAAAGGATTTTATATTACTCCTCATAGGATATGGAGGTATCTGGATGAGAAGATCATCATGTTTTAATTGTGCATGTATTTGTCCCATGTAAATAGTAGGTACAAGACTACTAAGAATAAAAGTGTTTCTTTTCATATATTTCTGGGAATATATCCGTACAATAATATCATAGATGTGATAAAAATTGAAACATCTTTTGTTGATCTCAACTTGTATTCCTACATATCTTGGTCTAATCTTGATATTAGGAATAATCTAGAGACTTTCATCTTTCCTGGATTATACCATGTTCCACAAGTTGTGTTGGACATGTGTCATTGTTATTGTCTTTGATGTCAAGTTGTATTGATATCAAATGTATTCTTGGTGTGCATAGGAGGGTGCATGATGTTTTCATTGATTTCAAATGAGGTCAAATTACATTAAGGTTGATTGGTATTGTCCTAGTATGTTGTCATAAGGTGTTATATTGATGCATGGTTCAAGAAAGAAAGGTTTTTTGTATGATATCTAGAGGTGGTCAAAGGTTTCTATTATGTCTAACATGTTCAGATATATGTGTCAAAGGTGTATGTGTGTCCATAAGGTGATATCAAGGTTATTTTTAGTATGGCATGGGTTAAAAAGAAAGCCTAACTAGGCCTAGTCCTAGACCTAGTGCAAGTATGGCATGAGGTATGAAGCAAATAAGGATAATAAAATTCATTTTAAGCATGTGAGGATAATTTTGACATTGTAGATTATGTGTGGAAGGTGTACAAGGTCACAGTTCAAGTGTATAGTGCATATTCAAGGTTCTCAGAGGAAAGTGCAAGAAAAAATGGTGAGAAAGAATGGGCAAACCAGGTAGCATGATAAGTTCTAGATGAATTTGATAATGGATAAGCATTGGTAATATTTAAGGAGGTCATCCCAAAGGTGTATGCAAAGTTTCATGTCAGAGGTCAAAGGAGGAAGAATGAAAAGTTTTTTTGAGCTCTACCAAGCTCTCAAAATTGTCTTTCACATCTCAATGGTCAAATTTAAGTATTAACCCGCATGTGTGTACTCTTCTTGGGGATCTAGGTTTTTTGGATGTTAGGGAATGGAGATAAGAATATTTTCCAAGTGTAATGGGTTCATTTGGTCTTCAAACTTCTATGAACCATTGTTAAGAAGGTAAGTGGGTTTAAACCCTCCGAAAGCCCTAGTCTGATAGTGATGAATAAAATATGAAGGTTTTGGTATCCAAATTACATGGGAAGGATAGTATGATTCTTCATGCATGAATATAATTATTTATATCTCATTTTTGCATTGGTGACATGTTCCAGGTGTGATGGTAAGTTATAGAAAAACCTCTATTGTGTGAATATTTTCATGTACAAGTATGTGTTACAGGGTTCATGAAGTGAAACCAATTGATTCCTAAATATTTGGATGTGTTATATATTTACATGACAAGATTTATCTATGTTATGTGTAATAAATTGGTGAAACATTTCTCCCAAATTTTCCTACCGTTAATGGCCTAAAGAGTGCAAAACAAGTCATGGAGGTCCAAGAGGTTTTTAGTAGAAATGCATGGTGTAGTAGTGAAATATGAGCATGGATATCTTATATATTTTTGACATCATGTGTTTGGATCATGGTTTATTCATAAGCTATTTATTTTAGTGTATGCTCTAATGGCTTAATCATCCCAATTAGGCTTATCAAGAAGGCTTAAGGAATATGTATGCAATATCAATATTATTCATGTAACATATGTATCTGAGTGTTTGAGCATGTTGGTGGAGTTTCTAGTGAAGTATTACAAGTGATAGAAGTGTCTAGAAGTTTCCCTAAAGATGTTAGAGTTTGAATAGATCAAGACTGGTTCTTGATACCTAATAGTATGATTGAAAAATTTTAATGAAGGAATTGTTTTGGGGTCTTATACCCTGAATTTAAGGTTCCCTAGAGTCTTATGAGTTACCTTAGGTCAAGAAATTTCTATTGATATGCCACATGTGCCTTGGAGAAGAGTTTTGGTGTGAAAATTTGTTCTCTTTTGAGGACTGATAAATTAGGTGCTTATACCTAATAGGTGGTGCTTTCCAAATGAAGTGGTATACACTAAAGATGGATAGAAAAGAGTTATTCAAGCATGAAGATGGAGTATAGAGGTTATTATTGAATTTTTCTAATATTATGGATTCATGATGAAGCTAATAAGGGCCCTTGAAGTCTAAGAAGGTGTCGTTGGAGTGAAGACCTAATTTTTATGCCTAATTTAGCATGTTTGATGTTATAAGGCGTATGCTAACCTAAAGGGTTGCGTATTACAACTTATTAATGTTTGTAATGAGTCTTTATATGTTTTATATGAAAAAACTTAGATGGTCTAATGGTATTTTCTGAACTATAGTAGCTTGTGGCACGAGTCATGTATAAAAGTAAGTTTTATTTTTTCATTTGAGGTAGTTGAGAGGAATTGAGGTTTGAGCGAGTAAGAGTAGTGTGTAAAGAGGTTAGAGGGATCTAGAGTAGAGTAGAGAATATGAATGAGAATTTTGAAAGAGCATAGGAGTAGAGCTTCAAGGTCATATGACCTAATCAACACTCATAGGTTCATGCATAAGCTAAGAAGGAGAGAGAGTAGTTTAAGAGAGTTTTTAGTGAAGAAGACTAAAAATATGATCATAATCAGTTGGTTGAGAAACAATATCATCAATTTATAATCATATTCATGTGTCTAAGTGGATGCTTGGTCATATTGGGGGTTGTATCCTCCTTGTAGAGTGGGTTCTCTACTAAATATGGTTTTTTTATCCTTGTGGGGTCATTTCTCCTTGTGAAATGGGTGCTTCACTAAAGGAATATTTTGTATTGAGTAATATATACAAAACTGTGTGAATTTATCATGTGGTTGATTATATGTGCATTGTTTCATGTTATTAATGTTTAAAGGTTTATAATTGTGCATGTTTTATTGAATGAAAATTTTAAAGGACTAATTCACCCCCCTCCTACTCATTGTGCTTCCAAAAATTTGAGGATTATTAGATAAACTGCACCTATGACATTGAGGTCAGGAAACTATCATATGCAAATGACAGTGGATCAAATGAGAGATTTCAAGTTTGATTGGTTTGTAGATGGAATAAAATATGATGGGTGAGACCTTTTTCATCCTAAATATTAAGTGGAGCAATATACCCCTCTAAATCCTACTCCATAAAACATCCGAGAGTAAGGTAACATCAATGAAATAATCATGACATTAATTCATATGTCAGTCATAGGTCAAAGGATTCGTTAAAATGAAATATGGCTTCTTTCATTGATTTTGGTGGCCTTTTGTCTCTTTTTAGGCAAGTATCTCACACTTATTCTCTTAAGGCATCTAATAAATCCATGGGATCTACTCATTCAAATAAATATTCTAAGAGGAAACTTGTGGAAACATAGTACAATGAACTTTCTCTCCTTAGAAGGATTCACAAGAGGGAAAATATCATTGAAAATATCATTGAGCCCCTTGAATTAGAATAAATTGATCTATCAAAATCTCCTATCCATCCTCATAATCTAATTGTTTCCTTCTCGGTAGTTAAATCACTCATCTTGGGTAGGTTATGATTCTTTTTCAAGAACTTGGAAATTATCCTATGCCTAACTTTGTGTCCACACCGGAGGAAACATTCCCATAAGTATAAGAGTTACATGGAGGTGATTCAAGAATGATTCAGCAAACCATAACACCTAATTTTGAGTCCATCTCAAAATACATCAAGACCAAGTGAACAAAGAAATCACAAACAACTTCATATGTCTTCACTGGGGCTTCTAGATATCAATATGCGGAATTCACACAACCAAAATTTGTAAAACACATGGGGATAAATGACATAAGATAAATATGAGATGACCATGGTTTCCTTGGTACAAGCTAGGCATGAGGAATATGTGCACCTATTCTAAGAGTTTGCATCCCACTTGATTTCCAAAAATGAAGAGAACAAACATATTATAGAGAAATTGACAGAGCATATGAGAACCTTTGTTGTATTTTTACAATCCTTCCTAGAACCCAATGTCATGCCACATACTTTGGAAGATCCTATCTCTCCCACTAGTATTTTTGATCCTCAAGTGATGAAGAGATCTCAAGGGTACACCATGTAAGGGGGAGATAATGAAAAATGTTTGGAGAAGATTATGGAAAAGAAAATGTTACTACTACCTAAAGTTATCTCTTTATATAAATTTTCCCTTTCCATTGTTTCTAAGGTGAAAATGACCAATGATGAGATTGAGAAAGGATAGGCCCACTTGGATAGTGTTTTCCCATTGGTGTTTGAGATGGGTTGTATGAATTCTCACTCTTTAGTCAAAAGGAATGTATTCACTATTATATCAAATAATTTTTCTCTCATATGGTATCGCACAATGAGTTATAGATATGATATGATAAAGGATGTATCTCATAACTTAATTCTATTGTAGATCATATATCTAAGATCTTGGGAAATGTCAGTAATAGTGTGCAAAAGCTCAAATCACCTCCACTTAGTGAGCATTCATACTTGGAATAACTCCTTAATTCCTTCCAAGGAGATCCCTTCTCTTTAAACAAAGATACTTTGGAATCCCTTGTGGAAATTAGAGGCTTAATCTCTAATACTTCAAAACATCATCAAATCTAGTTCAATCAATTCAATACTTAGATTAGTGGTTTTGGTTGTGTTTACATTCCACAGGAAGAGAAGGTTGCACTCATAACATCTCATTTTAGTAAGGAAGTGAAGGTTAAGGAGTTCATTCCAAGGGTATTTCCTTAGAGTTCTCCAAGATATGGATCTTCATCATTGAAAGCTTCTTCATCTTCAGATTGACCGCTCTCTTCTTCTCTCTCTTCTTCCCTATCTCTCTCTATGTTCTAATTATTCACTGTGAATTTAATTTTTTAATTTTAATCTTATTCACTTAAATGACTTGTTAATTTGACATTGTAAAATTTCTCTTTCATTGATAAGAAATGGGATTACATTTATTCTGATGGGAATATGAAAGGTCGCAATTGATAGGGATGTGGAAAGTCATGTGGGGGAGATGAAGATACATATTGTAAAGATATATATTGGGGTGGTTTCTCCACTCCAAGGGGTTAATAGCTATTCTTATCTCACTACAAGAAATAAGTTATTTAATCTATTTTCTTATCTATGCTCCTCTACTTCCTATTTTCAATTTTGTAAGCATTGTAATATTGAATAACTAAGAAAGAGTTTTGTATCTTTGAGTAATAAATCAATTGAAATTTGTTCCTTTTATTTGTTAATATTGTTATTACTTATATGTTTATGTTCTTAATTTTGTATGTGAACCTACTCTGGTTAATGTTAGTGAGATTTTCAAGTTCCTATTCATTACATTAACTCTCCCTCTCTCTATTATTATCTCCCCTTCACCTCTCTCCAAACAAATTCCTTTCTTTTATTCTATACAAGAAATTTTACATATGTTTAATGGAGTATTCATGTGTGATCCCTAGTTTAATGGCCACCACATATTTTACATTTCCTGCATTCAATAAATGGGAGCATCCCCATTCCCAAGAGAAGGGACCTAGTCCTAGAGCGTTGGTGAAAAATCAATTATTTTCCCTTGCAAAAAATTATTTCACCAACACATACACGCATGTGTGTTCTCATGGTACTTTGAGGTGAATACAGGTTATCACATGATACATAATGCTTAAAATTGTTCTGTAATAGTCCCACTAAGGCTCCTGAGGGTATCTACATTCCTTACTTCTCTATATTTAGGTTTTATCATTGCTATATCTACAACTTTCATTACTATTTTTAGTTGCATATGCTATGACATACTATCAATTTTTCTAACATGATAATGGGTTCTTAATGTGTAGAATTTGTCTTGCAGGCATAATCACAACCATGGTTATATGATTTATTTTTAATTAATGTGTGTATCTTATTGTCATTATTTATAGGCTTTTCCCTATGCTTGATTTCTTGTTTACTTGTATGAACTTGAATGCCTTGAATGTATTGTGACATCATGAGTTGTGTGACATGTTTACTACTAGCTACTACATTAATCCCTTGTCTTATTTTGTGTTTTGAATAGTTTATATTACATTATGCCATACTTTCTTCTTTTTAATACTTTTTTGTTGGCTTATTCCCATTGTTATGTATTTCTCATGGTTTTTACCATGCATATTCCTTTTTCTCCTACAAGCTTCTTTCTTCAGATGTGCACATCAACTTTATCTTTCCTTGTTTAGGTCGTTCTCTCATTGGTTCATCTCACACACCCAAAATGAGTGGGTAAATCATCGGGTTATTATTTCACCCTCTCAATAGTCTAAAAAATAGACATAAATGGTACACAATAAAATTTGACCAAAGAAGAGCTAATAAAATGGTTCAAAATCAGGTTTGGGCCAAAATCAATGCAAGGGTAGAAGTGACCAAAGAATACAAGAATGGTGGGCATTATTGTCTCACTTTAGTGGTTATATCCTAGGGGGAATAGGTACATTACAGGTCAAACAAGTTATCAGTGACATGTTTTATCAATATCTAATAGAAGATACTCAATTACATGTTATTATCTAGTACAAAAGGAATAAAATCAATGGAAAGTTTCATACTTTGAGCAAGGGAACTAATTAGTTTAATTTATTATTTTATGTCTTTTTCTATTAGTATCAAATAAGGAGTGAAACCCAATGCATATGTAGGATAGTGTTATTCTTGGAACAATGTGTCATCCATGACTATTTTCTATTGGGTTTGTGACCATATGCAGTGGTACTTATCCATGGGGAAGTGATCATAGGTGGAGAGAAAATCCTACAACTACCCCAACACTCTTCCCTTGGCAACAGAACACCTAAATCCTTAGTGTGCTGACAAGATGCCTGAATCCTCAGTATATTCAAATTAATTTGAGAAATGATTACTCTAGACTCTTCCAACTATCTCCAAGGTAGCAAACACATATGAAAAATTCTTTATCTTCTCTCATGACATTATAGTGTATTTTATCCTTAATTCATTTATTTTTCATACACACTTATATTTTTATTTCTCTAAGTCAAAGTTAAATTTCATATACCATGACCATTGACTACACTTTTATTCTTTTTCAGATCCATTCTTATCCCGAAAAAGGTAACACAAATGGAACAAGGAGAAATATAAAACACAAGACACTTAGGAAAATGAGATATCCAAGTCACAAATGCATGCATCATTTCCAATACACACACAAGGTAATCCTCAAGGTTCTCATACCCTCTTATATTCCACAATGCACATCTTACAATCTCCATTTGGCATCCTGTCGACTACAGTCTTCATTCAACATGTTATCAGTTACAACCTCCTTCATCTCTCCATAAGGTACACTCTTTCTATCTACTTTATACAATCAAATATTCATTCATCAACATAAAGTGGGGGAAATGTAGACATGAAATCACACACTTATTAATGTTACATCACACCTCTATTATGTCATTATATGTATGATTCCTAAGCAAGAAAGCTAGACAATAACAACACTAGTTTTGGTTTGCATTTTACAATGATTTATCTTTTTATACTTTCGTCCTTTCCTTTCAGAACCATACATTTAATTTTTTACATTTCACAATAAGTAACCCAACTCAATGTATTTTATTTCATCTCCAGAGCCTCTCAAACACTAATGCTATAAGGAATAGGAACACCCAGGTGTTATTGTCCCCTTTGGGTGCTTATGTCCTCCTTTGCTCTTGTCTTATGTTTTAAAATTCCACCTCAACCTTGATCTTTTCTAAAACTTCTATTATCACTTTGGGTCATATTTTTCATTGTTAATGATGAAATTCAAGAAAGGGAATCATATATATACATGAATTACTTACTAATCTAAGGGGATGGAAAATTTGGGATATTAATTTTTATATGCTACTTGGGTAAAGAATAACATTCAAGGACTACATTTAAGTTGCATAATTCACTACATAGGAAGGAAAAATTCTGAGTTCCTCCATACCCATTCATCTTGGAGGAAAATTAGTTGTATCCTACTATCTTTATGCTAATAGCACAAGGGAAACCTATCTTCAAGTGACACAATTATATCACACACACACACAAGAAATAAATTGATTCTGAAATGTAGTTCATTGATTGGTGATAATGACATTAGGGTGACCATCAAGGTCATTTTGAATCAAGTATATGCATATTTTATTCCACCTAATATGTGTTTGAGCCTTGTGTAGGTAACCAGGGCTTGTTTTGAAGGTACATGTGTGACAATGAAACCCTAAAACAAAGTCAAAGTGGAAAAATTTAAAGTGAATGTGAGATTATCAAACCTTGAAAACATCAAATTCAAACTCACTATCAGGAAACTAGCACCCAATATAGACATCAGTGCCAGAGTGGTCATGTCTTCTTCTGGGTTCAAGTTTCTAGAAGACTTACAAATCTCTATTTTTGACACAAAGCATATACAACCCAGATCTATCTTGTTCAAGTACCATTCTAAACCATATCCAACACAAACAATGAGTTGATATCTAAATCACTCTCATCCTCTCATTACTTACATTTTCTTGCCATTTATGTTAGATCTTGTATATTTTTGATATTATCTGATTGATCTCAGTCCTCTAATTAATATTTACATTTTATTAAACCACATGGGACCTATGTGGTATAAATTCCACCAATTTCATATCTAAATGACATGGTTTTCATTTCATAATTATTTAATTTCCATCAATACATAATAATTTATACTAAGCAATGTACCAATTTCCAAGTTGCCCAGTAATGATCTCATCCAATACTCAATAGGTTTCAATATCATTTTTATAAAGTAAAAAAGTATTCAAACATTTTTCACAAGAATTGGTCGTTTGACCCATTCTCTTGTATTCTCATATGGTTTAACTCATAATAGTTTCCTTTAAACATCCTTTATTATATTTTGCATCATTATCTATTAGGTCATCCATATCATCACTATTAATCTCATTCATATAAATTTATGCACCTCATCTATTCAATTCACATGTCCGCTATATTTTATTTTCCAAACATATTTCAAGTGTAGAGATAGGTATCTATATCATCCTAAAGGTTATACAATTTCATTTTTTTATCTAGAGTTAGGGAGGTATACATATCTTATCAAAGGTTTTCATACTTCTCACACTAGAGATGATCAAGCTTGCTAATGTTAACAATTTAAAATCTTGTTTTTATCACAATAATAATATAAGGAATAGATCAACATACAAGCCTCATATTTAAGTACATTATCATAATATTTCACACTCTTTATAATGAATATAACATTTAAATGATTCAAGTTTCGATCGTAATCCCAAAATACATTCTTTTTATGTTTATAATTTGAGAACACTAAGGATATTTGAGTGTTTTAAATTGTTGTGTGAGTTTGACTTAGTGGGTTCTACTTTCATACTACATACCTATTGCCATATCATGGTCACAATCTCCAGTGTTACATTAACTATGTCATAGCTTGTATTAAACATGATACTTTTAATGTTACGCTAAAATCACAAAGCATAAATACGATCATTATGTTCTCCTTGTCTTATAAATTCCCTAAATTTCATCCATAATATAATCTATATTCATATTTCATAATCTTGGTTTGACATGCATAATAATATAGTTCCCAATTTGTTCTCACTCCATATTATACATTTCTTTATTTCTAGTTTCATGACTAGCTCCATAAGATACAATAACACTCTCGTTATAAATAGATTATGTCTTCATATAATAGAATCATTCTCCCTATAAAATCTATGTATGGAAAACTACACTTTATGGTTAATACTACTCCGATTGATTTTAATCCCCTTGTAATTGGTTTTTGATTAATTTGTTGGTATATCTAAATAAAACTAAATTCATATTTAAATATTATATCTCGTTAAAAATTCATTTATAATTATCACTAAAGCCAATAACCTATGGCTATTTAAATTTCCTTTGTAATTATAGGTATTACATGGTTTAAATTTTAAGCATAATTTGTAAACCGTGTTAGTTTGGAACTATTATCCTTCCCATTATTAGGGTACATGACTTAACCATAGAGCCACTGCATACTAACATGATGTGTGGACCATGTGATTCATTCATTTCTATGTATATTAACCTAACTATAATCCCTGCTAGAATGTCATCAATCTATGTATTATGCCTTGTCCCCTCTATCATCCATATATCCCCAAAAATTTGTGTCTCCATTTTATGCTTTACAACCTCCCTTTTATGCTTTACAACCTCCCTTTTATATAATTGGTGAGATCTTTTACATTTCCTTTTTTACGATTTAAAATTTTCGTGAAAATTTAATGGATGATTAATATTTACAACCCCTCCACTTATTTGTTTATGTGTGGCTATGATTAATATTTAGCCATGCAATGTCTAATTTGGGCTCCTCTCGTATCCATTCAACTTAGCATGCTTCAACGTGAAGAAGGAAAGAAAAAGGAATAAGAAATATCAGTGGTAGACTATGGTGTGGGGTCATGTTTTGTATTTTTATGCTCTTGACGAGGGGACAAATTTGTTATCTTCACCAAGCCTTATTCTTTTTATCCTATATGCACCAAAAACAAGAATATGTAGGTGTATAAATTCAAATGCGTTACAATTATTTTTATCATTGCTACGTCAACTCACTAATCCCAAATTATTAGCTCTATGGCTAAGTATGTATAGCTTGATGGGTGTGATTTTGGTGGTGGTTTTTGAGATGTCTTGTTATTAAAAAAAATTCAAGGTGAGATCGGCTTCGACATTTCTAAACACCTTATCTCCCTTTTAATATTTGGTGGGAATAATCTCATACGCGCTATGAAAGTGCTAAAATAATTATATAAATACAAACATTTGTATAATATAAATTACCTAACAAGGTAATGTTGTTGTTATGTAAGTGGTGATGCATTTGGTGGGATGATCTACGAATTGATAAATCAATGCGAGTTGGCTTGTTATTAATGTATTTTATTTTCAATGAGAGCTCGACTTTCTAACCTGATGACAACTCGAAATTTCTCAACTCTTTATCTCTCATTGAATATTTGTTGGAAATAATCTCAGACGTGCTATGAAAGTGCTAGAATAATTATATAAATAAAAACATTTATATAATATAAATCACATAATAATGATGCAAGATGCATGATACATTTAGTGGGCTGATCTATGAAGTGATAGCATATTTTGGAAAGTTGGCTTGTATAGTTGAACAGACATGGTTGTGGCTTAACGTGGCATATTCTATGAGCTCGGAAATGCAACAAAAACATTGGGTTTATTTGGTTAGTATGAAATGTAACATGGTTTGATATTGCAAATTAATGAAATGCAACTTGGTTTGATAATGTAACTTGTTCATAATTCTACTCGATATTAAAAGAATCAATGTAAGAAATGCTTGTGTTGACTTTATGTCTTTTAAAGAATTTGAAAATTTTTATAATAGATCCTTGTAATCTTTCTTGTAATGAAACCAATGTTATTTATTTTACTATGCCTATTAAAAATGAATTCAATGCACCTATTTAGGTTGTACTTTTAGATATTCAGTATGA
This sequence comes from Taxus chinensis, assembly GCA_019776745.2. Taxonomy (NCBI): domain Eukaryota; kingdom Viridiplantae; phylum Streptophyta; class Pinopsida; order Cupressales; family Taxaceae; genus Taxus; species Taxus chinensis. Next base: position 390,869,565 of record CM034154.1, read on the forward strand.
TTTTAAGCATATAATTCTTAATGCTAAACCTATTGTATTACTTCCTACTCGCCTTAGAAAACATTGTTTACCTATGGGTACTATTAATGGAAAACTAGAACCTCAAAATGAGCATCTTATCACCTATGTTATCCCTCAAGAGATTATTTCCCTAATACATGTTGTATGTGATTTACAACATAAGTTGCATGCCTTATCTTTAGAAAGAAAATCCTATAATGCTTAGATTGACTCTAATGCTATATATGGATACATAGAATGGCATATGATTTTCCAATCAACCTTCCCTAGAAACTTTATTATGCCTAAATTTTAATCACCTTAAGAGATACAAACTTACCTTGACTTCCTATAATAATCACCATTTATTACTAAAAGTATTTTCCTAAATGATTTAATTTAAATAGAATTAAATCTTATTTCATAATAACTACTATAATGAATGATATAAAACTGATATAATACATCAAATGGACAAGAATATAGTATGAAAATATATGAAACCCTAAGAAATAGGGAGAGAGAGGGTGACTTATCTGATTCCATGAAAACTGGAGATGATTTAGACTGGGAAACTATCATAACAGACTGGAAGCAATGTCGTTAAGGCTCACTAGAAGTTATGTAACTCAGAGATGTGAAGTACATACGTGCCTATGGGGGATAAGAGTTCCTGAGTGCTAGTGATTGTTTTGGCTACTAGTGTCTTATGAGGTGCTTAGGATCTGATCTTCTTAGGACTAGAGGAAATTTTTTGTCAGTCTTCCTTTGTCACTCTAGTTTCACGCTAATGATGTTGGTTGTACTTGTAACCTACAAAATAGATAGCTAGTTACACATGCCCATAAACTAGATCAAACCTAATAAATAAGATGCAACATGGGGAGTTAGTCTAACCCTGGAGGTCACCCAAAGATTGATATTACGATTGATTATTGCAATCCATCTCAGACTCCATGTAGTTCTTTGTATATGTGTTTTTAATGATGTCCTAGGTTTCCCTTGTGCAAGTTACACTATGATAGCAGGCTAGATCTAGAATGATTCAAGTATGTAAATGGGTTCAATGGAATAGAATAGACTCCCCCTCCTATGTTGTGTATGTAGAGTGATGTATCTCTTGTCCCTTTAGTGAATGTGATATATGAATGATTTGTAATTATCTTTGTGGCTTTGGATGCAAGCTTATGTGATAGTAGATAATGCTAGTGATTGGCCCTTGATTTAAAAGAACTACATAGGTATATGTGTGTGTGTGTGTGTGTGTGTGTGTGTGTGTGTGTGTGTGTGTGTGTGTATGATTCACTTCTTTAAATTTTGTAATTGACAACTGAAATGCCGACCCAAAGTGATAAAAGCTGACCAAGAAGTAAAAGAGACCTAAAAGGGTAAGAAAAGGATAAAGAAGGTCAGGAATGCTCATGAGGGATAAGAGAACTTGGGAAATTTTTTTCTAACTGGGCGCTAGTGTCTGAGGCCATAAAAGATAAATCATTCAAGGGTTGTAAGATGTGTAACACAAGAAATAATGCAAGATATAGAGCAAAAAGGTCAAAAGGAGTTGTCAACCAGTAGTTTTCTTACTCAAAAATCATGTATACATTAGTATGCTTTAATACCTAGAAATGTACCCAAGTGCATAGATTTTGTGTCTACATTTCCCCCCACTTTATGTTGTTGAATGAATACTCGATATCATAAAGAAGATAGAATATGTGTACCTTGTAATCTTGTTGATAAGAGTTTTTCCAATAGCGTGCCAAGTGGACAAGTGAAACTTGAAATGATCATAATGTGAAGTGTGGATACTAGGAAGGGGATGTAGACTATAAGGATGAAGTGTATGCATAGTAGCATGTGTTGTTGGAGCTTTTGCTCGCTATTGTGGGATACTTCTTGTTTTTTGTAAGGATGGACCTATAAAAGAATAGTAAAATAGTAGTCAAAGTCCAATATGTGAAAAATATGAGTAACGTAAGTATAAGTAAAAAGTGTGTAAAAGTAAAAGGAAAGTGTGCACCTGAAGTATGAGAGTGTAGGATAGAAATTTTTCTATTTTATTTGGAGATGTTGTGGTTTTAGGCATCTTACCACTAAGGATGAGGTTTTTGGGTGATCTCATGCCAAGAGTGAGTTTTTTGGGTGATCTCATGCCAAGGATGAGTTTTTTGTGTGATCTCACACCAAGAGAGAAGTTTTTGGGCGATCTCTTATGAAGAAGTTTTTTGGGTGATCTCACTCCAAGAGATATTTTTTTAGGTGATCTCACGTTAAAAGTGATTTTTTTGGGTGATCTCACGCCAAGAACTAGTTTTTTTGGTGATCTCACACCAAGAGAATAGTGTTGGGGAGACAAGTCTAGTTTTTTCTCCATCCATGATGCTTCCTAATAAGCACCACTACATATGGTACATCTCTGATTTTTTCCTGTTGTTATTGTTGTTCATGTTATTCCTATTGTAATCCGTTGTAATTGATAGAATACATTCTGTAATTGGAGGCAAGTGCATACTATTGGAGAATTATGTTGTAAAATGTTGGATATTGTGTTGAACTGATAAATTGACTTTTTTCCCTCAGGGAAACAAGTTCCCTGGGGGACAAAAGTGCCCATCGCTGCTGTCTAGGATTAAGCACTAGTGTCTACTTTCTATTTTTGGTCTAAGTCAGATTGTAGATCATTTTGTGACTATGTTCTTGTGCCAATTATGTATGTGTTGTGTTGATTTGTAGCTATGAGCTATTGTGAGGGTGTTTTGTTCACCCAATAGATTCCCCCTTGTTTGGGGTGCATGTGAATAATGTATGAGAATTCATCCCAAAGGAGAGGACCTAAATATGATATGCATATCTAAGTGTGGATATCTATAGGGGGTAGCAAATGTGCATGGTAGAAACCAATTGACGTGCTAACAAAATGAACTACTAACAAGTATTAGTAAAAAAAAAGCTATCATGCATTAGAAGACAAGTATTAAGACAAGATGGACAGAAAAAATTAGGTTGCATACATGGGACATCACTCATAATGTCATAAGACAATCAAGGCCAAAACGAACAAAATCATACAATGATCAAACAAAACATAGGGCATAGCCTGCAAACAATAGTAAGCAAAAGGTGAAAGATAGCCATGGTTGTATAGAATCATGTAAAGAAAATTCCACACATGAAGAACCCATAAGCATGTTAGAAATATAAGTTGTATGCCAAGGCATTTTCTAGATCAACGAAAAGTAAGTAGTAATAACAAGAAAGAGTAAATAATGTAACAATAGAATTTGTAATGTGTGGAGTGTGAGAGTAGCAAAGGTAGATGCCCTAGGAGACATGGATGGACTATTAAAATAACAACGTCGAGCATCATGCATCGTGTAAAATGATGTGAAGGTATTGCATTCACCTCAAGATACCAAGTGAATGCTTATGTGTATATAGAAAAATATAATAACATAACAATAATTTGGCTAGCATAGTAATCAAAATGCAACATGTAAGTAGTAGAAGCTAATAAGATTAAATGAAACCAAGATATGTAAATTTTGCTTGAGTTTGATGGTGTGGTGTGATATGCAAGATGCATAGATGACGGGAGAAGTGTTTCCCCTAGTAAATGTATGTAAGGTTAGGCTCATTTAGAATTGTTCCCTCAATAGTCAAGAATGATCCATATAACTAGAGTGTGTCATTGGGTAATGGACAAGAAGTATTCAAACCAATGATATGGTGATGCTCGAAAATATAGTGATGGAGCGTAGTGCAGGAGTGAGTAGCTAGGATGTGATAAACGAGGTTAATTGATGAATAATGCCCTCAAAAGTCAAGTGTGAACCATGGCACTAGAGTGTGTCATAATTTAATGAAGGTATTTTATGTGATTGAGAATAGATGCTAGGAAATATTTATAGTGAAGCATGGAGCATGATGTATATTAGATAAGATATGAGTAGATGATAGAGACAAATAGTGATGGGGGGAGAAATTGTGATGCCCCCAATTTTGTATATAAGGATCTTCTAGAAAATATATGTGATCATCGTGAGCAATAATAGCCAAATTATGTATAGTGTACAAAAGGATGTATACCATATATAGAAAGTAGTATGTGCATCATGAGTAGAAGGATCCATTAGTAATCATGAGTAAAAAAGCATATATGGAGTAGCATAGGATAATGGATAGGTGTAGCAACATGTGCACATAGTGTAGATAACAGAAAGTTACTAGAAATATTAAAGTGAATTGCAAAACAAGAGTAATGTATAGATGTGTATATGAATAAGATGGATAGGCAACTACTGACTAGAATATGAGACTATGGGGGCGGGGGAAACTGATGCCCCAAAGTGTGTAAGTGATGGATATCTATACGATGATGTGATATAGACCATGTCATGGTGGTGGAGTTTTAAATGTGTTCCGACCATCAATATAAGCATTAGCTTGATCAAAAAGAGGAACTATATGTTTAGTTGGAGGAGGATGGTTAGGGATCTCAGCTTATAGAAATGAAATTGGTTGGTCTTCCTTTAATGGTGGTTACTTATTTAGGATTGGTAACACGACAGATGACTTAATAGGAGGAGGTAATGGGGAAAGTATTTGTAAAGGTGGTATGATATTGGGTTGGATAGGTGGATCTTGAATTACCAGAGAAGGAAAATTAGTAATTATGGCATGATGCTCACTAGAAATGGATGAATCAAATTAGGGGGGAATTGGGTTTAATTAAGTGGAGATGAGTGCAGAGAAGAATGATGAGTACAAAATGAAATGAGACCCTTACGCTCCAGATGCTAATTTTTTTATAAAGCATAACAAATTTTGTCATAATTCCCATTAATCCCATGCCAATTGTAATATGGCCTACTTTTTTAGTGAATGACTCGATGATAAGGGTGGTAGTGAATAGGTAAGAAAGTAATTAAGTTATTATTGAGTAGTGTGAATAATATATCATGTTTTATATCATTCTAATATAATTGGAGAGGTTTTTTTATGGTAATATCTTGACCTTGCTTGTATGGGCACATGTAATAGACATGGGATCAAGATGAGATGTAGAAGAATAAATAACATGGGAATGATAAGTAACCTTGAGATGTTGAATTTCAGATATGAGGGATGTAATCGCAGTTTCCATAGCTTGAAATTTGTCTTGAAATAATTGTTTTAAATTATGAATTGATTTGTTGTGGTATCAGGACTGATGGGGTCATTAGAGAGATGATTGAAAATGCCACTTACTTGTACACATGGCATATTGCGAGGGAGGTACATAGTGTTTAAAGAATTTTGGAGAACATATTTGCAAGGTCGGTACATTGAAGTAATTCATACAAGGATATTTGAGGAATTTTAAGGAGAGATGAAAGAAAAATAAATGTGAGAAATAAGGATCCAAGTGTTAGATCGCGAGTGGGGGTTTACCAATTATTTAATTTAAATAGAGTTAATATAATTTCATAGTAACTATTGTAATGAATGATATAATGCAATAAATTAATGAGAAAAAAAACATGCAAATATAAGAAACCCAAAGCAAAATAGAGATAGGGTGACTTAGCTGATTCTGTACAAATTGGAGATGATCTGGACTAGGAAACTATTAGAACAAACTTGAAGCATTACCGTTAAGGCTTAGTGGAAGTTCAGTAACTCAGAGATGTGAAGGAAAAAAACACCTATGGGAGGAGAGGAGTGCCCAGGTTCTAGTGGTTTTTCAGGGAACTAGTGTCTTCTTAAGTGCTTAGGTTATGATCTTATCAGGACTAGAGGATCTTCATTGTTAGTCTTCATTCATTTCTTTGATTTCTCTCTAATACCACTTTCATAACTGTAACATGAAAAATAGATAGATAGTTGCACATGCCGACAAAACAAATCAAACCTAATAAATAAGATGTAAATGGGGATTGGAATTGGCCCTGACATTCACCTGAAGAGTTATCTTACGACCAAACATTGTGTTACATCTCAAACTCCATGTAGTTTATTGTGAATGTTATTGTAATGATTCCCTAGTTTTCCCTTGCGCAAGTTACAATATAAGTGTCCTGAGACACAGAATACTCAAAATATGTAATTATGTGTAATGGAATGGAATAGAATTCCCCTCATATTTTGTTTGTATATAGAGGATTGTATCCTTTTACCTTGAGGGAGGTTGCGATGAATGAGTTTTTATGCTCGGTGTGCCTTAGATGGTGTAAGATTTAGGTGATAGGCTAGGAAATATTGATAGTGAAGCATGGTCGCATTATGTATATTAGATAAGATAATGATAGAATGATAGAGACAAATATGATGGGGGGAGAAATGTTGATGCCCCCAATTTTGTATATAGAGGTCTTCTAGAAAAATATATGTGATCATCGTGAGCAATAATATCCAAATTAATGTACTAGTGTACAAAGGGATTTTGAATCCCATATATAGAAAAAAGTAGTATGGTGCATCATGATTATAAGGGATCCATTAGTGAATCAATGAGTAAAAAAAGCAATATATGATTAGCATAGGATATGGATAGGTTGTAGCAACATGTTGCACATAGTGTAGATAAGAGAAAGTTACTAGAAAATTAAAGTTGAATTGCAAAACAAGAGTAAGGTATAGGATGTTATATAATAAGATGGAATTCAACTCTGACTAAATATTAGACTATTGGGCGTGGGAAACTGATGCCCCAAAGTGTGTAAGTGTGGATCTCTAGACGATAATGTGATATAGACCATGTCATGGTGGTCGGAGTTTTAAATGTGTTCCGACCATCAATTAGCATTAGCTTATCAAAAAGAGGACTCTATTTTTTAGTTGATGAGGATGGTTAGGCTCTCAGCTTTATAGAAATGAAATTGGTTGGTCTTCCTTTAATGGTGGGTTTTACTTATTTAGGATTGGGTACCACGACCGATGACTTAATATCAGGAGGTAATGGGAAAGTATTTTAGGTGGTATAATATTGGGTTGTATAAGGTGGATCTTGATTACATAGAAGAAAATTAAGTATTATGGCCTAATGCTCACTAGAAATGATGAATCAAATTAGGGGGAATTGGGTTTAATTAAGTGGAGATGAGTGCAGAGAAGAATGATGAGTACAAAATGAAATGAGACCCTTACGCTCCAGATGCTAATTTTTTTATAAAGCATAACAAATTTTGTTCATAATTCCCATTAATCCATGCCAATTGTAATATGGCCTACTTTTTTAGTGAATGACTCGATGATAAGGGTGGTAGTGAATAGGTAAGAAAGTAATTAAGTTATTATTGAGTAGTGTGAATAATATATCATGTTTTATATCATTCTAATATAATTGGAGAGGTTTTTTTATGGTAATATCTTGACCTTGCTTGTATGGGCACATGTAATAGACATGGGATCAAGATGAGATGTAGAAGAATAAATAACATGGGAATGATAAGTAACCTTGAGATGTTGAATTTCAGATATGAGGGATGTAATCGCAGTTTCCATAGCTTGAAATTTGTCTTGAAATAATTGTTTTAAATTATGAATTGATTTGTTGTGGTATCAGGACTGATGGGGTCATTAGAGAGATGATTGAAAATGCCACTTACTTGTACACATGGCATATTGCGAGGGAGGTACATAGTGTTTAAAGAATTTTGGAGAACATATTTGCAAGGTCGGTACATTTGAAGTAATTCATACAAGGATATTTGAGGAATTTTAAGGAGAGATGAAAGAAAAATAAATGTGAGAAATAAGGATCCAAGTGTTAGATCGCGAGTGGGGTTTACCAAATTATTTAATTTAAATAGAGTTAAATATAATTTCATAGTAACTATTGTAATGAATGATATAATGCAATAAATTAATGAGAAAAAAACATGCAAATATAAGAAACCCAAAGCAAAATAGAGATAGGGTGACTTAGCTGATTCTGTACAAATTGGAGATGATCTGGACTAGGAAACTATTAGAACAAACTTGAAGCATTACCGTTAAGGCTTAGTGGAAGTTCAGTAACTCAGAGATGTGAAGGAAAAAAACACCTATGGGAGGAGAGGAGTGCCCAGGTTCTAGTGGTTTTTCAGGGAACTAGTGTCTTCTTAAGTGCTTAGGTTATGATCTTATCAGGACTAGAGGATCTTCATTGTTAGTCTTCATTCATTTCTTTGATTTCTCTCTAATTACCACTTTCATAACTGTAACATGAAAAATAGATAGATAGTTGCACATGCCGACAAAACAAATCAAACCTAATAAATAAGATGTAAAATGGGGATTGGAATTGGCCCTGACATTCACCTGAAGAGTTATCTTACGACCAAACATTGTGTTACATCTCAAACTCCATGTAGTTATTTGTGAATGTTATTGTAATGATTCCCTAGTTTTCCCTTGCGCAAGTTACAATATAATAGTGTCATAGACACAGAATACTCAAATATGTAATTATGTGTAATGGAATGGAATAGAATTCCCCTCCTATTTTGTGTATATAGAGTGATGTATCCCTTTTACCTTGAGTGAGTGTGCTAGATGAATGATTTTTAATGCTCTTTGTGCCTTTAGATGTAAGATTAGGTGATAGTAGATAATGCTAGTGCTTGGCCCTTGATTTAGAAGATGTAATTTGGAAGGTGGTGCTACTAAAATTAAATTCATTAAATTCACCAAGTACTGCATGAGTTGACACCAAGATAACCATGCTCAATACTCAAATATGTAATTATGTGTAATGGAATGGAATAGAATTCCCCTCCTATTTTGTGTATATAGAGTGATGTATCCCTTTTACCTTGAGTGAGTGTGCTAGATGAATGATTTTTAATGCTCTTTGTGCCTTTGGATGTAAGATTAGGTGATAGTAGATAATGCTAGTGCTTGGCCCTTGATTTAGAAGATGTAATTTGGAAGGTGGTGCTACTGAAATTAAATTCATTAAATTCACCAAGTACTGCATGAGTTGACACCAAGATAACCATGCTCAATAATTTAGTCAATATCCCACCTGTAGTTGGGTCTTTAGGTCAGGTCTTAGTTTTAAATATTAGGATCTTGTCTAGGTTTAGATCCCATTTTTATGTAAATTTTCAACCTTATCTTAGGTTGATGTTATTAATTCATATACATTGGGTTATTAATAGGTCCCTTAGTGTATAGTCTTACCTTAGGATAGATTATTTTAGGCCTTCAGAACATTAAAATAGCCTAACAATTTTAATAGAATCACTATTAGATCAGGCAGTAATATGACTACAATAAAAGGTGCTATATAACCATTTCAAAAGATCTTTGAATCAAAAAGTATGAACATATAGTATGTCAGAAAACATTAAGAGTCCAATTCAGACTTATCCATGTTTTCATTAAGTCAAACATAAATATGAATTAATGGATACTATGTAGCTTGTAAATATACTAAGCAATGGACTTAGATAAAACCCGATATTTGAATGAAATAATATGATCACATGAATGTGATATTAAGTTCCTTATCATGAGTGTGTGGTAATGTATTACTACATTCATATGAGTAAGATATTATGTCTCTTAATTTGAAAGTATGGAAATAAAATTTCATGATTGGAATGGTCTTAAGTAATGATTCTTTAATACATAAATTCTATATAATACTTAAATGCATTTTGAAAATGAGAGATCATAATGAAGATATGTTTAATTAAACAACTTAGAATTAAATTATAAGTAAATAAGGATGTGTGCTTGTGTTGAAGTGTTTGATTATTTTGATAAGAATATATACTCGATAAAAGTATAACACATACCTAAACACATTAGTTATGTTTAAATAAACTATTCCTAATAAATCAAAGTAACGAGACATTGTATTAATGCAGCCCTATAATTTTTATAAATAAATTAGGGTCATGATACGTAATTCAATTAATGGGAAATGAACGCTTAATTGATAAAGCTTAAAGAAGGCTTAAATCTACAATCTTGAACCTAATTTGAAGAATGTTTAGATCCTTACTAAAGGGATTTATCATAATGAACCATAACCGATCCTTAGGCACGACACCAAACGATTAAGGTAAACTTGAGTAGGATTAAAAAGCTAGAAATTAAAGAATTAATGAACTTGTTATGTAGTTTTGTTTATTGGAGCTAAGTGGGTTGTCACAACATAGTAGATGCTACAAAGTACCCACTTAATGAAGTAGGTTATTAAGTAGATACTATGGAGCAGCCAATATGGTGTGACAATCCACTTAGCTCCTCTAAGCACAACTGTCATAAGTTGGATTTCAAGTCACTTTTCTACACTAAACAGTGACAAACATATGTATGACCTATGGCCAATGTCAACTTATGTTTAAAGGTGATGAAGTGGATTCGAATCGATGTAATTCGATTCAAATATGATTTATTACCCTTAGTCACCATAAGTAGATCGTCAACACTAGTTCATGGGATTTGTCCCTTTTTAGCGTCTAACATGGACTTAGAAGTGGTTAAAAGAGATCAAGAAATCCTAATCTAGATAACGGTTTCGAGTGGGGTGAAATACATATTCCTTTCGACGATTATGTCATCTAGGAATAAAATCATGGTAAACATGTCTGTAAACTTTGGCCAAAGTATGATAAAATGCTAGTTGTGTTGTCTTATATCACTTGATCTAAAGTTGCGTGATATAAAATGAGTATCAGTAACAAATAATTAGATAGGCTCTTTATACATTAACACTTTATTGACCCTTAATGTGTACAAAAACTAGAATTATACTTAGTATACACATTGATATAATGAAGTATGAGAGATTGGTTTAATACCAAGTCATGAAATGAGAGATCGGTTTAATACTGAGTCATGAAATGAGAGATCGGTTTTATATTGAGTCATTACAGCTACATATGGTTTACTATTATGTGATGGATTAACAAAAGAATACTTGTTCTAAATTATGTGAATTTAGAACAGTGAACATTATGTTTTAAAAAATCCCCCCTTTTTATTGAAGTCTTAAATGAGGATGTTACAACTAGTGTTTGGCCCTTGATTTAGAAGAAATAATTAAGTATGAATATAATTCTCTTGTTTGAATTTTGTAATTGAAAACTGAAATGCCAACCCAAAGTGATAAAATATGACCAAGAAGTACAAGATACCTAAAAGGGTAAGAAAATGATAAAGAAGGTCAGGAATACCTAGGAAGGATAAGAGAACCTAGGTGCTTCTATCCTAAATGGGTGCTAGTGTCTGAGGCCATAAAAGATAAATCAATCAAGTTATGGAAATGCTGTAAGATTTGTAAGACCAACAAGAATTCAAGACATAAAGAAAAAAATCCAAAAGGAATTATTAACCAATAGTTTTATTGCTTATGAATAATGTATACATTAGTATGATTTAGGACCTATAAAGGTACCCAAGTGCATAGATTTTGTGTCTACACTAAAACCCCTATAGGTATTTTGACATATTAGTTTGACCACTTACATAGAGGATCTAATTAATTGTTTAGAGATTGAAGAGTCCTTACTCATCCATTTTATTGACAATAAATGTCCTAGAAAGCTTATGAGTGTTTTTCTTCTTTGTATCTGGAAACTCTATGTTTTTTGAAAGTCTAGTATACCCACCAATGTACCCATGTGTTTGTGAATACAACAACCTTTGTGTGTTAGTTTACACCTACCCTCTACGATGTACTATAGCATTGTATTGAAACTAAGGTATGTTGGAAGCACAACCACTAGGGGTGAATCAGTTGGCATTAAAACATTCCTTCACTTATTCATTAATCATGAACTAGTGTTAATGATTATATGGTTGGTGATTAGACACAAGAGAAAATGAGAACACAAGAATATATGGACACCAGATGTAAGTGATAACCCTCAAGGGGAATAAAACCTAATAAAACAATTATTTATCATAGAGATGATTCAAATTTAGTTGAGCACCAACCCTTAGGTTTAGTGAGGCGCCAACCCCTCAAGGAGCACCAACCCCTAGGTTTAGTGAGGTACCAACCCCAAAAGGAGCACCAACCTTATAAGGAAGAACCAACCCTCTGGATGGCTTAGCACAAACTAAAGCCACCTAATTTTTTTTCACCTCTGAAATGTTACACCAACAACTAGTGATGACACTATGAAGCTCTCTTTCCTTCTATCTTCTCCAAATAAAACTTTCTTGCTAACTCACTCAAGCACTTCTCCACCAAGATGATTATTACTAATGACATATCTCTTCAATATTTGATCACTCTATAGAACATCATAATATATTATCTTTCATCTCTTTATATTCACAAAGTCCTCTTTCACAACTTCAATCAACCCTCTAGCTTGCACTATCTCATACTCTCTCAACCACTATAAATAATCCTAACTAGCTTATATACATGACAAAAGCCCCAAATACATATAAGTCAACCATCATAAGGAAAATACACTTAAAAAACATGATAACCTCATAATAGCACCATAAAAAAGACCACTTAGGTCAGAAATAACATCTACATACTCAAATACTTCATTAGGACTCATAGAGGCCTAATACATCCAAACAACTCCTTCGCCAAAAATAAGACCTCTTGAGCTAACATGAACTTCACCAAATATCTAAAAACACTTATACATGTTTTCTAAGTCCACTCCATGCCTCCTACAATATTCTTAATCTTTTCACCACTATCTCATGAAATAAAGCCATCATTAGTATCAAATGTTCTCACTAGGTCTGTGATCTACAAAACCAGTCCTCGAAGATGAAGCTGAAACACTCATCAAATAATCTCACCCATGAAATTATGACACATGAGTAGAAATATCATGACCTCAAGGTCATCATAAAATGTTTGTGATACCATCATTCAAGTCATCCAAAGAACATATGGAACATTTTAGTGCTAAAAATAGAGATTGTTACCCAACAACAATAAAATCACAAATATACTTTCAAATCTTTGAATTTCATCCAAACATGGTCACAAAAAATAAACCATCAAAGTCAAAAATTCATTACAATATTCATCACAAACCACTAGTACCAGATCAAAGTAAACCACATACTTTAGACCGACTCTAAAGCATTCAGTTTAGATGTTGAAGAAAATAGAATAGACTTCAAACAAAATTTAAAGCACTTAGGTCGGACTCTGAAGGATGTGTTACATCAGTTGGCCAACACTGTTGGTCCCATACTAAGACAAACCAAAATAAAAATTTGAAAAAACTTTAAAGCATTCAAACAAACTTTGAAAAGACTCCAAAGTAGAAAACAACACTCTGAGACACTTATGAGTGTCTTTACACCTCATCCTTGTGCTCTTACCATGCTCAAAGAGCTACTACAAATTAGTAATCCACCATGACACACCTTCCTCCTTCATGAATACTGACTATACCTCCTAACCAATCATCTTGACCATGCTTGCACCATTAATGGTGGCCACCTCATGACCTCATCACTCTTTCCCACCTACAAGATCCTTCAACACACTTCATGACATCCCACAACACTAAAATACCTCTATAACACTCCTACAAGCCACAATACCTACTCAATACACCTTAATACATCATGTCATCTCAATATGACATGTCAATAATTAAGGACACTACTAATCAACCTCCATGTCCCTTACCTCTTTGATATCAATTATACTTAAGAAATTAATGAAAAAATCACTTACATCATCACACTTTGACATCGATGATAACACAATTTCAACAATATTCCCCTTTTTCATTGATGACAAACCCATTAATGGAAAACACTTATATCTTATTCTCCACCTAATTTACTCACATGTGTCATCAGCTCATTCTCCTATTTTTGCATTAATGACAAAAAACATACGTGTAACTTATTATCACATTAGGCTCACCATTTAGCTGGAAACATCAATCAAATAAAACAAGGTCCATTTGACCTCTTCATTTCTTGTTTTGTCTCTTTGCAATCATAGCTCCCCTTTAACAAATGCATACCTTCAAATCAATTTTCATACCTTTTTTCTTGAGATAAAATCAAAACATTCTCCCCCTAAGACCATACATACCTTCTTCAATTTCTCCCCTATATTCTTAAATCTTATCAAGTATTCAACATGACTTATTTATGTCCCCAATGAATCGAAGACTTGATTTTTCACTAGCTAACTTATGACTACTCAAAATATCATTTAAATCCTTAGATATCTTCTCCAACTTAACACAAGTCTTCAACTTGATAAATGTTTGATTAAAATTATATTTTAAGGACTTCATATCTACTTCAAACATGATATTGTCTTCTTCTTTATTTTTTAGGGATTCTACTTTAGTCTTGAGCTTAGTACACTCTTCTTTTTTGACCTTGAGATCAATTGTCAAAACTTTAACTTTAGATTTTAGCTCCTTAATGATCTTATTATATACACTATCCATGTTAATGATTTCTTCTTCATACTTCTTTGATTATTTGACCATGTCACCATTTAAGGCACATACCTACTCCTTAAGAAATTTGAAAATAGATGTTAACTATTGATTCTTGTTCCTTAACTACATAGCCATCTTATGCTTTAAGGATCACCTCAAGCTTGTTAATCTTTATTTAGAGGCCCTTCTCCAATACCAATTATTGGAAGAACAATCATTGGGGGTGAATCGGTGAGAATTAAAACATTCATTCACTTATTTATTAATCATCCACCAATAATTCAATTCAACTTAATCATTAAGCATGCATGCATCAGTAACATAACCATAGAAGATAAAATGAGAACACAAGAATATATGAACACCAGATGTAAGTGAAAAATTCGAAAGGGAAAGAAAATCCTCCAAAGAAAATATTTATTAGAGAAATGATTTAAATTTAGTTAATAAATAACCCAACAAGGAGCACTAATCCCTAGGTTTAGTGAGGTACCAACCCCACAAGGAGCATAAACCCCTAGATTTAGTAGAGAACCAACCCTACAAGGAGGAGCCAACCCCCTAGATGACTCAACACTAACTTAATCCACCTAATTTTTCTATCACCTCTAAAATTTTACACCAATAAATGATTATAATACTATGAATCTCTCTTTCCTTTTATCTTTTCCAAATCTACCCTTCTTGCTAACTCACTCAATAACTTCTCCTCCAAGATGATTAGGCCTAATTACCCATCTCTCCAATATCTTATCACTATCTAAAACTTCATAACATCATCTCTACCCTCTCTTGATGGTCACAACAACCTCATCCACATCTTCAATCATCCCTCTAGCTCACACTTTCTCATACCCTCTCAATCACTACAAATAAGCCTAACATTTATATTATATACATGAATCAAGCCTCAAATACATATAGGTCATCCATCATAAGTAAAATACACTTAAAACATCATGATAAAATCATAATAGAACCATAGAGAAGACCAAATAGGTTAAAAATAGCATCTACAAACTCAAATCCTTCTTTAGGACTCTTAGAGGCCTAATACACCCAAAAACATCCTCCAAAACCGATACCTCTTGAGATGACATGACCTTCACAAAATTTTTAAAACTAATTAGACATGTTGTCTAAGTCCACTTCATTCCTCCTACAATATTATTTATCTCTAAATCACTATCTCATGTAATGGAGCCACCATTAGGATCAAATGTTCTCACTATGTCTATAACCTATAAAAACGAGTCCTCAAAGATGATGTTGAAACACTTATCAAATAACCTCAACCTTGAAATTATGACACATAAGTAGAAATATCATGAAAAAATTCTTGTAACACCATCATTCGTGTCAACAAGAGAACATATGGAACATTATTTTAGGGTAAATATATTATTACCTTAATTAATTATGCATTGCATAGTTAGTTTGTTTATTTATTAATTGTCGTATGGTTATATTTAATTATAACCATATATTTTGTTTTATTCAACATATGTGAGTTGTTGTATTGTTTTAACAATACTATTGTTTATATTGGTTCATAGTTGTACTTGTGCAACCCATTTATTTGTTTGTATATTATTGTCCAATATGTATAAATATTGCAGCACATATTTTGTAATTTGATTTAGTTGATCAATAAAATACTACAGGATTTCGTCCCTATTTTACATTTAGTACTAGAGCTGGTTGAATCTCTTATCAAGGTTGGAGAGAGGTTACAGAAGAAGAAAAATCATGGAGAATAAATTTACATCATCGGAGATCTAGTGATACCTCCATCAGCTTCCCAGATCTCCCTGCAGTCCCACAACCTTGTGTGTGACATCCAAGTAAACGTAAAGTAAAAAAAAATTTGCCTTGGTTCCCTCTGCACCAAGAAATTTTTTTTCTTGGAACTCACAAAATTATATATATATTCCCCATTAGGGGTTTTGCATCTAACTTCATAAGCCTATTTAGTTACTGCTTCATTTAGCAGTCTGCTATATTTGGAGGAATCAAGTTGAATTTTGTAGAGGACTCTACCTCTGACTGAGCTGAGTTATATTTGATATTTTCATTGAACTCTCCATCAAGCTATTCTGATCGATCTCCTGAGCCATTCTACAGTTTGATCAAACCGTGTTTTATAATATTTACAAACCGAGTTTGCATTGGAGAATTCAAATGACCTCCACTGAGCTGTGCAAAGTTCCTGGGAGTTGATTTTTACAACTGACCGAGCTATACTTCATTTCATGTGAATGAATCAAGTCATGGGTCTCATGGAAGTCAATATTTGCAATTTTTGAATGTGAATCGAGCCTACATGGGGAGTAATCGAGTTCGATTCACCATACAAAATGAGCTCCCCTCCTCACGACCCAATTTCTTCACTAAAATCTAATCCGAGCCCCTAATCAAGCTGTCATCCAAGCTCTACATTTTTTTATGACCGAGATGTGTTTTTTACCACCAAGCTTGCATTCAAGGTAAAGCCATTATAAAATAAGCTTGATCCCACATTATAATCAGGGTTCCTACGGGCTGTGCTATCCATTCTGGCCCTATGTAAAGTTGATCCTACCTCCACCTTCAAGTTGAGAGCTCTAGGCCAATGATTGTGTCATGTTTTTGGAACAAGCAAAGCCATCCACACATTAGACAAGACATTCCAATTTGATTTGAGCTCCCAGCCCACTGACCTATAAACAAACAACCTACACAAATAATCCAAAGCAGTGTTGAAAGAAAATCCATACAAGACCTACAAAATCATTAAGCGATGGTTATTATCAGAAGGAAGAGAAAAGAAAACAAAATAATAAAGCATCAAGGGGATAAAGGACTCCAAATACATTTTTTACAGTGAAAACCCTAAACACCTTGCCACCTCATCACAAGCCACGTGGATCCTTCCTCCAGCCATGTCGCATTTTTCAAAGGTTAACATTTTTTACATTAATTTAAATTTTATTTGTTTCATTTCATTCCATAAGTACTACATACACCAAGGTGGATAGTGCAAAAGACTTGGGTGGGTGAGGTTTGGGGTTCGACCCCCCCACCCCCCCCAACATAAAAAATTTCAATATTGGAGTTTAGTGGAAAATTTGGAAAAATCGCCAATATTGGAGGAAAAACTAGCGGAAAAACCTTAGCTAAAGCATTATTTATAATTAAAACCATCACTAAACTTAGCAGAGAAAACCCTCTAAAGGGTCAAAAAAACAATTCTCCAAAATTGCTCAATTTTTTATTCTAGACAATTTTTTCCAAAGGAGGGGTAGCTAAAAATAGACTTTTGAGCCACTTTTTTACATTTTTTGCTAACAAATTTGTATTGGGATTTGAAGGCCACCAGAGCCCCGAAAAACAAAAATAATTTTCCTGCCATTCAATTTTTCAAATTTTTTGAATGTAATTGTATGCTTCAGTATATTATACTAATTTACAGGTTTCCATAGTCAACCACAAACATTGTAATTGCTCAAAAATTGGTAGAAAATTGTGATAAAATATAGTGAAATTTGGCTCTAAAAGACTCATGAGATCCTAGATCTCATTCATAGCATTCGGTATATATAGTGCCTCTGGGAAGCACTTACGGGTAAAGTCGTTGCGACTACTACTACACTCAACACCTAATATAGTTGCAACAATGTCATTTATGAATCAACCCTTTAAATTGACAGGGAGTAATAAGGACATAGTACACACACTCTGAGCCCTCCCATTCATCTACGAATGATTTCAAGACATAAATCCATACTGATAAATTATCAAAGTATATAGCGAATTTATGCATGCATATAAGGATATTTATTTGAGCCGGTGTCAATAATCACACAGACCCCTTTCAGTATTGTCTTAGTACCATGTATATAATTCTTTCATGTATGTTAATGCATCTTTCATGTAATTCATGGTATATAGAAAGGGTGATATTATTCAATGTACCGACAGTTTTATCTAAGATGAATGTTAAAACAACCCACTTGAGACACAAGAAACAACCTAGGATTAGTTAGAAAATTATGGAATAATTTTTTTTATTAGAAGTGTCCACAACCAAGTTACAAGACAAAAGTTGACCCTATTAGGTTCTAGAACAATTATAAATTACTAGAACATATTTTTCCTTTATTAACAAATATCAAGTTCACATGGTACAAATTTTAGGGTTAGAAGTTTCAGTAAGGTTCAAGGAGAAATTTACCCCCATACCCACTCTCTAATAGGCTCAAAGTTTCAACTTAATTTTTCTCATACTTAACACTTCCAGAATTTCCCTAAATCATTCCTATTGGATAAGAAATTTTCTTACCTTTCCGGTGATATAAAAAAGTTCTCCTAACTCCTTCAGAAACTCAAGATATGGACTGACAGAGTTTAGGGTTCAAATTTTCCCCAAGGGGACACGTGTCAAGTAGGGGTGAAAGAAAATTTTTGGGATGATAGGTTGTGGGGTAGCGTTTGGAATTTTTCCTTACACGGGATACATTTCCCATTTTCACCCATGCCTCTGCAGGTCCTACAAGGACACGTGGCGGACTCAGAGTCATCGTTGGGGAAAAAGGGAAGGGTGGAGTGGCAGAAGAATTTGGGGCATTTCATCCAAGAGGGGAGAAAAAGGAAGAAAATTGACACGCAGGTCTGCACGTCCGCAGAAGGATCTTCTCTGAGGTAGGATAGGAGTGTGGGGCCGTGGAAGGTTTAAGGGAACAACCCACTTTTAATGAAGTGCTTTTCTCTTTAGAAGTTATCTTTGAATAGGTAACATTGAGTGATGATCTTCCACAAAGCCATTGTCAGGTTCAAGGAAGTAGCCTCCTTTTCTCAACTACTTATGAAAGAAAGATGCTTTTATGAGTGCATGTATGTTTGGGAGGAGTGAGACTACATGATATTTTTGATGCTCAAGGATTTGTTCTTAAATTCTATCTATTTTAGATTGCAAATCATCTTCTATGTTCACCCATATTGTTGATTTCTAGTTTAGCATCTCATCATTACCACAAGGCTGATTTTTGGTCGAATTTCTTGAATATTCTCAGTGTCTCTCTTTTCCATGTTCATTCTTATTGAAAAAAAAATAACAAGAGGTATTGAATTCATCTTTTTTTTCTATTTCATTATGAGATGTTTAGACATTGAATGAGGAATCAAACATAGTCTCATAATTATATTGTATGGACATAGCATGATTCAAGACTTTGAGACTTAGCTTGGGATCTTTCGTGTCTTCCACAACTTCTTAGATTTCTTGCAAGGATTCCTTCTTCAAGACCGTTGAGATCTCACCATCACATTCATTTGAAGAATCTTTGTTTTCAAACTCGATGACATAGTTTGAAGAAATTAATCCATCATCCCAAAGATCATTAAACTTGATTGCTTCTTCATCATGGGAGACTTCATCTTCAAAGGAATCAAGGAGCTTTGTTTCAATATTTTCATCATTCAAAGATTCTTTCTTTTCAAATAGAAAAGAGAAAACTTCACTTTCATCAACATATCCATCAATCATTATCTCACAAGGGACATCATATTTTTCACATTGATAAAATTCATCAACACCAATTGTTCAAGTATTTGAGAATCCAACACTATATTCATACACATCTTGTAACTTCATGGCTCACATTAGGAGTTAAAGGCTGAGTTAAAGATATTCCTTCTCTTCCATAACTCTTAGTAGTTCTTACATGGATTCTTCTTTAAAATATTTCAAAGGCTCATCACAAGTTTTCCTCTCTTCTACCGAGATGGCATGATCAAGAAAATTTTCATATTAGAATGGGAAAAAGAACACCTCCTCATCATGGAAAAACACATTGGCTGGATTTTAAGCTTGGAACTCATCAATAATTACCATGTCTTCTTCATGGATCACATCATCTGGAAATTCAGGGCTTCCCTCTTACAAATAAATACTTCTCTACTCTCCTTCATACTTAATAACCCATCAAAAAGGAATTCTTGATCCTATCAGGATAGGAATTTCATCCTCATATTTGGATGTTATGAAGTAGCTTCCATGTCCACTATCTTCATAAAAAATATCAGCCTTAGGATCTTCTAATTTGTGCACTGTATACTTCATTTTTCTTGTTAGCAAAAAAAATTTCATTTGAACCTTGACTAAAATGTTTACTGAAGACCAGTTCATTTTAATTTCTCCTCCCAAATTTGTACAGAATTTTTTTATTCAATAACATCCCATATGATGTCGTAATGTCCACCACTAGGATAGTCAATAATATTTTCTTTTCAAGAAAATTAGCTAGACAAACTTAGGCATATTTTATTCTTCCCACAAGTGGGAATTCTTTACTTTCCATAGAATAACACTAACCTTTATTCTGTGTCATAGGGATACCAAGATCATCATCTACTTTGATTAGCATCATATTATCAGAAGCACCTGAGTCTATGATACAATTGTTCAATTGGTAGCCTCTGATAAGAAGAGAAAGATAGAATGGTTCAATATTATCAGTCTTCGATGTGCTTAATGCTAGAATGTTTTGAGATGAAGGGGAATGAGGAATTAATAGTAAACATTTAGAAAATGGTGTGATAGCATTGGGCTTTGGGTTACTACCTTTGATAAACCTGACTAGTTTATCAAACTACTCTAGATGGGTTTGTAAATACTCAAACTCAAAAATTTAGACCTTAAAGCATTTTAGATGGTCTATGATATCAAATGAGGAAGAAGTAGATATCTTTGAGGTGGTGCAAGCTTTAGGAGGAGGAGACACTACTTTGGAAATAGAGGCAGGATAGGAAAGTATTGCGAGCTTATTGGGTACCTCTAAAGTTTACTGGCTTTGAAGTAATATTAGGATACTTGGAAGAAGATGTTTTAATAGATGTATATTTAGGATACTTACTTGTTTCAGCTTAGGTCTTCTTGGCTGCAATGAGTTCTCACTTTTCTTTAGCAAATTCCATAGAAGGATGAAGTAAAACTTCTTTATTGATTGTTTTATTAGGTAGAGTCTCCATGGGAGGATCTGTATATATTTTCTTCTTTCCATGGCAGTAGTGGGAGAACGTTTTTTGGGGATTGAGTATAAGTTAACACCACACAAGATAATCTTGATACATCATCTTCTTCACTTTCATCTCTAGATGAGTACTCAAAGTGCCCAATATTAACATCATTAATTTATTCAAGTTCAAGCCCTTTCTCTTCTTCTTCACCATATTCTTGTGCACCGCAGGTTGTGTTGATAGGGGGAGTCTCTACAATAAATATTTGGAGAGGTCTTGCAATTCTTATTTTATTATGAAAATTAATATCTCTTGGAGCATATCTCAAAGTAATTTGTGCAAGTTGTTTCTTGAGTGTAATCACATCATTTTCCAATATTTGAAGTAGGGGGTTTGCAGAGGTAGAATTAGAACTTTGACCTTTTTGTTTTCCACTGGGATTTTTTACTTTTCTATAAATAATCAAATTATCCTCTACTTCAACAACATACTCATGATTCCCTATGAGATTATTAGGAAAGGATCTGTGAAGTATGAATCCTATGTAATGCCCACACTTTACACACAGTATTACAACAGTAAAATAGCATGATAATTTTTTTTGAATCACATAGCTCACTACACACAACACAACAAGGGATCCAAGTATAGAAACTTGACTCGCATACGACAATTACATAAGTCATCAACTCACATAGACACATGAAAACAAAATAGGCATGTTGATGCCACACTTTTTCCAATGAATGATTGCTAGTAATGACCCAACTACAAGAAAAATGACTTCAGGAATGGCAAACCCACAACACATCATTTCTTTAATTTTATTTTAGTTACGATAAACATTCCAAGAACATTATTGTGCAAGGATAAATTTCTCATTTTTCCACCTACAAATTCTTAAGTTCATTCTGCAATTAAATTACCGTTCGACCCTTTTTAGATGGCTTCTTAGTCTTTACAAAAAATTTCATAACTTGCATACTTATTTGACATAATTCAAATGCATATAAAATACTTAATTATCTTGTTCTTATGTTAAGAATATTCTCCTCAAACATAAATTCAATGTCTACTTTTTTACTCTTACAACTCAAGTGAATGTGACTTGGTGTCTATATAGCGATATTAGGATTTAACGGAGATTTAGATACAAGATAGATTTTTACCAAAAACATTCCTCAATCACGGTATAGTTATTTCCCTACCATAGTTATTCTAATTCAATGACTTGTGGAATTCCATTTTGATTTATACATGTATTTTGTTTTCTTGAAGGTTGATCACACCAAGGCAATTCATATTCTTTGAAATAAAAGAATATATTTAATTGAGATATAAGGTCTCCAAGAGTGGCATTATTCTGAACCTCAAATCTTGTTTTTACTCTTATATGCTTTATTTTCTATGTCACATTATGGTCTTATTATTAGCATTGTCTTGAAAAAGGAGTTACGAAGTGTTTTTATAACCTCTTGAAAACATATATGATTAGAAGACTTGAAGCTACACACAAACCCTAAGTTAATATCCGAATCAACTGAGGTTTAGATTAATTCCAACCTCACCTAAGGGTCTACCCCTCAACTAAATATGAGTTTTAAGTGAGAGGAAATATTTATGCTAAACCACCTTCAAGAAAGGACCAAGGTGTTATGTTGATAGAAACCAAGGTAACACGTTTAACTGAGCAGAGCTAAGGGTTTCAATAACAAGATTTTAAGACCTAGAACAACTAATTCATAACCTCCATCTATGTCATCTGGATCCAACAGGGATTTCATTCGATGAAGAAATTTAATTTTAAATCTATCTTCGGAAGACAAGGTAGTCCACTAAGATACGAACGAGGAGTTAGCTCTACATGCTCCAAATAAAGTTTGACTGTATCGCCCCTATCAGGAAGGTTTATGAAAATGTCACTAACCATACTACCTAAGATGATAAACCCATTCTTGGGCTCTTGTTTACTCAAACTAGGAGGTTCCATCAAGTGCAGAGTTTAATTTCATTCTACGGTTTCAATGTCTTCTATGGTAAGGGGTATCACACATGAAAACAAGTTATGCTCTGATATTATACAAGGGGTAGGGTGTTTCGATTAAATCTCTTTATTAAATTTACAAATAATTAATGCACAAGATGACTCATTAATCATTTATTGAACAATGAGTATGCACTACAAGATATTACTTCAAATTCTTTTACATTATATATATATATATATATATATATATACCAAACCTTTTTACCATGTGTACTATGAATCAAATTGAACCTATGATTAAATACACATTTCCTAGATATCCCTAAAAACTAGCATCTCATACATATTAGAAAATTATCAAATATAACCTTCTGTAACATGAAACTGCATTATACATATATTCATTTTACAATGAACTATGTAAATTACAATGATAATTAATGAATTATGCATCGAATTGTCACCATCATTCCTACAAAACCACGTGAGCACGAAATTAGTGATAAATCACTGACATGGCATCCACCTTAATCTAACATAATTAACATTTCTCAGTTTCTCATTTACATATAATAATAATTACAATTTTCAATCGAAAGAAAAGGTTTAGAGGCATGTAATTCATTACATTTCATTTCACTTCATTTCGTAACCTAGGAGAGAGAAGGAGAAGGGAAGAGAGAGAAAACATCATTTTGTCAAAAGTTCTATTTCACACAAGTTACACTATAGAGTTTTTTAAACAGTTATATACATGTGTCAAAAGTTTCCACAGTGGTTTGGCAACCTGACGAGGGTCCCACAACTTTCTATTTTTACATTTTCTTACTAGCTACAATAATGTTCAAACTGAGCTCGAAGACTAAGAAACCACTTTCAAAAGTAGTCTTCCGATGAGAACACACACCATGATTAAATTTCTACGTGTCCACTTATATACCAAGAGTTCATAGCAACTGACAGAATTTGGAACTAGCGAATGATTTACATTTGGTGGCTAGTTTTCCGAGGCCACTGGTCGTAGTTGGCCCAGTGAAAATGAACAAAAGTTAGCTCGAGGGCTTAGAAAACCACGTCCAAAATTGATGTTTGATGGATGAATGTGCAACGAGAAACTTCCTACAAATTTCCGTATATAAGGATAATTCAACAGAGTTGATGAAACTCAGAACTAGAAAATAGTCTTCAAACGGCGACAAGTTTTTTGAAGCCACCAGTCCTAATTGGTCCAGTTTGACCTTGTCAAACTGCGACCAGAGGCCTACAAAATTCCATTGTCAAACTATCCAGAAAAGTGTTTTCCCTAAAATGAAGGTTCTATGTAATTTTCTAGTAAAAACACTAGAGTTTTGTGAAGACGGATAATAATTTATCTATCCAGGTTTCAAATGGTGGTTCAAAATGAAAGCCAACTTTCTAGATTTATCAACTTTCTACTACTGTAAAACAGTGTAACAGAGCTCCTATATGAGCGTCAAAAAGACCACATATGTTCATTTGGGATCAATCCAAAGGTTAAGGTGACTCGTCACATAACAAGGTACACAAATGAATCTTAGCATCTCATTTTTAGAGTTACGAAGGGTACTTAATGAGTCCCCAAAAAATCTAAAAAATTATCTATTTAAACAGGGAGATGGTCAACATTATTACTGGGAAGTCAATTTTGTCTTGTCAATAAAACAATATTGTAGCTATCTAGTTGTGTAGGAAGTTTTCTAAATCACCTCAGAATGAGGGTGGAAGTTCATGGTTTAATACAAATGAGTTATTTTGACTTCGTGAGTTACGACACGACATTTCATTATTTGCAATGAGTTGATATAAACAATTAACTGTATTATAATCCTAATATTTTAAAATTATATTAAGTTGCAAATGAAAAACTAAAGTAAGAGAGTTATGAAAGATGAGGGGAGGTGAACCATGCCTAGAGAACGAAGCTGGTCGAAACTACCACGATTTGGTTCAGCATCTCCCTTAAGCATTTTGTCGAACAGATCATGAGCGTCTGCAATTTTTTTACCATTTCACCTTTTCTAATGAACCCATTTTTCACCTAACCAACAATAAAATAACATGTTTAAATGGTGTTGGCCAATACAGTTTGCAGCTCCCTCAAGATAGCCAGCATGACTAAAAAATCCATACACACCCGCAAATAATCTTATTACAGGCACAATACAACAAGAGTTGGTCATGCAAATACTAGAAATCCCTCCATTGGAACTACAAGATTTTGTTTAATACAAGAGAATAAGCTTACATGTTGGGTATATTCCATACGACCAACAGATCGATGTCCAACCTGCTCAACCCACCTTTTAGCTGTAGCACCTTGGATTGCATGCAAAACATGGGAGAGTAATACTGGAGGAAGGTGAACTACCTGAACAAAGTGCCTCAAAGAGATGTGGTCCAAGTAGATGTCACAACAATAGGATGAGAAAAACAAGACCTACAACAAAAAAAATGAACTAGATAAACCATGACCAACTAACCACCGCTCCACAAGGTTCATGCAACCAACCTCAAGAATCTTACACGTCTTCTCACACAAGGCTCCACACTATAATACTTCACGTGGCTAGCAACATGGCGCTAGTAGACTACAGCTAAAGCCAAGGCAGAGGAAAAAAAATGTCCTAGCCAGCACAGAACTACGCCCAGCCTCCACAATGGTTTCAAGCCACCACCAAACCATACGCATGGTGTTTTTAGGCTAAAGAGAAAGCCAACGCATACAAAACAGTGGGAAAAACAACTGGGTATATAACCAGCAAACAGGAGAACTAATTACAGGCTGCCATCATGAACCAGGGAGGAAGAAGAAAACAGTGATAAAGAAAGGATAGTGCATTAGTAAATGCATTTCAGACTACACAAAATGAGGCACTAATCCAAAGGCGCACATCCTCCCAGAGAATTCCTTCACCCAAAGCACCACACAACTAGGGAAAAGTGCATACCCAGCCACTAAAAGAAAATTTGTAGAGTGGACAGATTTTTTAAGTTTCATTAATACATGCCTTGGGAAAAGGGAAAACAGTGGCTAGCTCCCCTACTAGCTAGATCCCAACATGAAATTCCATGGAGGAGACATGATGGGATGGCAAGTGTTCCACCTCCCAACACATGCAACCAAAGACCAGGTCTTTTCAAAAAAATAAATAAATAAAATAAAACAAGGGTATTACGACCACTATGGGAAAGAATAAATGGTGAGGTGGGTGGATACCTCCACAAATTAATAAATACATGTTTTAACAGCAAAATTTATATTTACAAGGCTTGCAACAATGCCTCGACAGCTAAAGAGGAACGTTAAACATTAACATGAACACCACATCCTAAACAATGGTGCCACCAACAACAAGCTTCTCTTACACGAACCGAGGCTCGGTCACGAGAGCAAACAAGGATGAAATAAATAAATAAATAATAGCTTAAAGGTAATCCATAACAATATTGATAAAAATTGACACTAAAACAAATGATCGTAAATCAAAAATTTAAATTAGAATATTATTATTAACATTATTTTAATGATTTTATGGCTAAAAATAATTATTATTATTATTAATCATATTAAAGGCGACAACTAGGCAAGCTTGAAGAAGCGAGAACAAGATTTTCCTTTAACGGGATAATTGTACATGACACTACAAGGTACACAGTTTGGGGTGTCGACAATGACCCAAAAAGGCAAGAAGGAGAGGGAGGGTGCAAAATCTTCACTGTGACAAGGAAAAAGTCAACAATGGTCAACGAAGGCACACACACACAACCCTCCCTTGCTTAGCAATAGGGTTGTCATGTCAAGAACTGGGGAAACATCGAATGGGGCATTACATCCTACCTCAGGAAATTGGGCATTGATGAATAATATCTTCACATTGTCATCAGAAGGCATAATTTTAAAAGGTATCCTCTTGAGAAACTTGTTGTAATGAGAAAAAAGTATCTTATAGTCTCATTGGGATCTTTTTTCATTTGAACTAGTTGGATTAGGATTTATTGACAATATTCAGTAGATTTAAACCTTTCTTCAAAGATAGTCTTGATTTCATCCCAACTAGTAATGGATCTAGCTGACAAAAGATAAAACCACTATGTTGCCTTATCTTATAGATATTCTACAGACAACCTCACTGATAGATCCTTGTGTTCTAATCCTAATAAACCACATGTTGTGATGAATAATACAACATGTTCTCTTGGGATTTGTGTGTTATCACTTCTGAATTTAGGAAAACTCTTACGATATCCCTTTGGTAATTCATGGATTGGTGCATTGAGGGTGATCATAACTATGTTTCTACCCCTTGGAAAAATTGGCAAAGGCATCTCTCTCTTTCTTCTACCATCCTTCTTAATCTTCTACTTCTTTTAGAAATTCTTTTTCAAGATCTCGAAATTCTATGTTTAGTGGTGGGTGCAATATAGGAGAATCAAGAGGATTTTTAGGAGGAGTATCAATAAGAGTTTGAATAGTATTTATGATTTTTTCTTTCTAATTTTGTAGAGCCTCAACAGAATATTAAAAAACTCCTCTCACTCTATCTAATTTGGTATATATTCTATCATCCAGTTTTGGGAAATATTGGATTCAACTTCGAGGAGGATTTTTACTCACTCTTTTTTGTGGGAATTTGGAGTTTCAGATTTCTAATTTTCTTTTTTTGATTTTTTGAAATATGCATTATTTTATGGATTTTTTTATTTTTATGTTGGGTGCAGAATATGCAAAACCTGCCCCACAATGGGCGCTAAAAATTGTTGGTGAAATAATTTGTCAAGTGGAAAAATTATGGGATTTAACTAACACTCTGGGACTAATTACCTATGCTTGAACTAGGAAAATACATTTATTCAAATCAAGGAAATGAATTGAAACTAAACTAATTTATAGGGTGTCCTAAAGACCAGGAATCACACATGAATACTTCCCTAAACATGTGGCAATTACTTGTATGAAATACACGGGAATAAATTTATTAGTGAGGGAGATACGAGAGGGAAATATGAGGGGGATTTTAATTAAAAAATAGAATATATGATTTCATTTCATTAAAATATGAACACTTCATTTTCATCAATGAGAAGAAACCATTCATAAAGAAATAGGAACAATCAACAAGAAACACAATTTTTTATTGCATCATGTTACACAATTTATAATGCTCATGGAGTACAAGTTGAGATGGAGATAGAAGAGTAATAGACAATAAATAGAGGAAACAAAGGCCCTTGTTTCTAGAAAGACAATTAGATCTACTAAAAAATAATCAACCATCCCTTTACAATGAGGAGTTCATCTCATTCTATATATTTACAATGCATCTCTTCATCTACCCCACGTGAATTTTTATATTCCCATTACAAGTGACTTTTAAAATTCCATTAGGAAAAAAAAAATAAGTCCCCTTTTTATCATTACAAAAGGGAATTTTACATTGAATAAATATTACATAGTCACTTTAATTAATATGACAAAAATTCATGATCACGCACAATGAGGAATTATAATGAAGGGAATAAAAGGAGAGTGAGAAAGAATGAGAGAGGAGAGGAAGAATGCTCCAAATCATGGATGAAAATGCCTTCACCTTCGATGAAGAAGAGAATAAGCTCTAAAAGTGATGAAGATAAAAACTTGAATCACGATGCCCCTCCACTATTATTTGGTGATGAAGAGCTCTGATGAATGCCTTTGAACACTCTACTCCTTTTGAAAGCTCTCGAAATGAGGAACTTCTACAACATTTCTTGAACACATAAAGAAGAGGAGTTATGGGAAATTAGAAATTAGACCAATGAGAGGGAAATTTAATACCATGTAATATGATGAAATAATTATTCCCTCACTATAATAATCCTTCAAATTTTGAAACACTACAATGCCTCCCAAAATTCCATGTTCTTGATGTAACTTTGAGACCATAGCCTGCATAATTCAACCTGATGATCTAGAGACTTGGGGAGATGGATGAATCCATGAGATGAGGTGAATATTACCTCCATCATGTAAATAATGAAGGTGATAATATGTATGAAACATGATTTCAACTTATTATCAACACATCGGGAAACGTGAGGAACACACCGAGACTAGAATGTTCCACTGTGACAAAAATATGGAACTGAGAAGGATCTTCTCATGCTAGAGAAAAAATCCACTTTTCACCATTTTTAAAGCATGATTTTGACCTCAATGAAGGTTTACATTAGTGAGGAATGTAGGATGAACAACTAAGACCATTTTGATCCTTTTCTAGATACTTACTATTTTTAGTAAGTCTTTCATGGCTAACTAGTTTTGGCCATTTCATTGAATTGTCACTTTTGAGAACTTCTATTTTTGGGGAATGAACTTAAGGTATTGAATCCATTAACCTTTAAAACCTAAAATTATTAGTAATTTTATCAAATTAGGAATTACAAAAAATGGACATTGGCCGCGAGGTGTCATATCGGACCGAAAAAAGGTTTCTTAAAATTCTACTTCTTACTAGAATGCTTTGCTCTAATTTTAAGGTGTTTTCCTCTTCCAAATGTTTGTGAATTTAAAAAGAAAACTTACAGGTCTACATGTTCTTCATCTGAAAGGGTAGAGTGATGGAAAATAATATTCCTTCATAAAATCAATAATACATATTTTCATGGTGCAAGAAAGTATCCGTTGCAAAGATAATTTTTCAAGGATCTCATGCTTTGATTTTTAGCTTGTTTGGCTCTCTGGAACTCTAAATATCAGAGGATGAAGTTTTACATGGCTGAAATTTTCTCATGTCCACAAAATTTGGAGTTGGGGAATTAATTAGGTCATAAAAATACTCATTCTAATGACATTTATGTAGGAAGCTTCAGTTTGAATCTCATGGCAAATTGAGTAAGGATTTGTGAGATATGAGTAAAAATGTGTTTCAGGCATGGGGTTTCTTGGAAAAATCAAAGCATGCACATGTAAAAATATAATTGGAGGGAAAATATATGTTAAAATGAGCTTGAAATTTGGCTAATTTTGATTTAAAATTTTAAAATTTAACTATGGTTAAGATAGACTCACCTTTGATTCATTTTCACATCATTTCCTTAACCCAAGTTGAGCGAGGCTGAAAAAAATCCAAATTGGGAAAGTGAGCCTCCATAGCACCTTACCACATTTGGTAAGTGATGAAATAGTGTAAAATTAGTTACATAATTGAAAAGTGCAACATGGGGTCATCTCGCATGGAGATGGGGACTAGTTTGCATATTGAAGTGAGTTGTTAACAATTTTCTAGCATGCAAGTTATAAGCTTAAGTGCCAGGATAGAGAGGGTTGCCAAGATGTCACACTTTATTGCACCTAATGAAAATTTTCACCCAATGAAAAGGTGAAATTTTTCTTTCAGCATTGTAAACTGTGTCAAGGGGTGTTGGGTCATGAGGATGGGGCCATTTCAAGCGTGAGTGTAAAACCTTTCCTTAGCCACCAAAGATGTCACTTAAGTGACGAAAATTAAAACTTGACTTCATCCTCCCTTGGGGTCACACTTTCTTGCACCTTTACACTAGGTGAAAAGGTCAAAATTTTATTTCATGCTTGAAAATTGTGATAAGGACACTTATAGTAAGTCTGCCTTCACCAACATATGTTAGAAATAGACTTGAAGGAATGATTTCCACCCCTAGAACATCCCTGAGATTTTGGTGGGAAAATTTTATATGATTTTGACTTTAAAAAACCTTATGAGATCAATTGTATAATATTTAGGAGAAAAATATTCCTGCAATTCAAAATTTACCCCACTTTTTTATTCTCGTCAAGTCTGTGTGTCGAAAGCTCAAACTACCACCGGAGAGAAACTTGCATTTTTTTTATAAACTATCACATATTCTATATAGGATGTTGAATTCAATTCAATTTTTTTAATTATTTCCCAAATCCATTTGGAACTCCCATAATTCTCATTTTAATC
Organism: Taxus chinensis; assembly: GCA_019776745.2. Taxonomy (NCBI): domain Eukaryota; kingdom Viridiplantae; phylum Streptophyta; class Pinopsida; order Cupressales; family Taxaceae; genus Taxus; species Taxus chinensis. The sequence goes on from CM034154.1 coordinate 390,900,887, forward strand.
TCCACCAGCATCATAAATCTTCATTTGCACTGTTAGCCCAATATCTCAAAATCCTGACAACAAAATCTCCCAAAAAAAATTAAAATTTGAATTAGACCTTTTTTATATTTCCAATGGGTTTTTTTTTTACTTCAAAAAATTACTCGAGGTTCCCACAACATCTAGAACAAGCTCTATATAGCTTTGTAGCTACCTTTATTTCCCTGCACTATGCTTTAAGTATCCTGGTGTTGCATTACTTATTCCCAAACCGGTTTATTCTTGAAAAAATTACCTAAAATGCCTCTAATAATATCATATCTCTATCACAAAATTCTTGTAGGAATTATCTCTTCTTGGTTCAACCTTGGGGATGTTCATTAGGAGCCAAACTCCTGAAAATACATTTTTTTAGGCCTCCAGGAGTAATTCCTTCAAAGTGGATCACCATGAACCCATGAATTTCTTCCCACAAGTTTACCTGCACATGAAAAAAATTTAAAAATATAGTTAGCACATCCATCTTGGCCATGAATGGGTTTACATAATCATATATTAGGTTGGAAGGAAGGTTTACATTACTTTGTTTAGGGATTTTTAAGTGTGGGCTTAGTTTTCATGGAAAAAATATTCAATTTTTCATGCTACGCATTTAGCATGACAACAAAATGATAAGGCTATGATATCCAAGGTGAATTTTTATAAGGAAGGATTTGCATTGATGGGAAAGTTGTGATAAAATGATAATTGGATAATGGCATGGGACCATACAAGAATGTGTTTGATAAAGGGTGATAAATCGTGAGTGATTATTTAAATCACCGGTGATCAAAGAAAAATCATCATTTCTTACATGGATCATTGGAAATTAGGTAGGTGGGAAATCAAATATATAAGGCGTGGGGAGATTCATTTGAATCATTGTGTGTTTGTGAGATTAAAATTCTTATAGCATTGTTTCTGTGATTTTGAGTTTGAGTGAGCAAGATGGAGGTGGATGAAGTTAGAAAGAGATGTCAAAGATGGAGAGGATAGGTTAGTGGTGTTAGAGGCTACCATAGCTCGTTTGGAGGATGATAAGGTCACATTGGTAGTTGAGAGATATGGGTTAGGTCAGTAGCTTGCCACTATATAGGAAGATCTTACTCAATTTATAACTGAATGTGAGCAATATTGGCAACAAAGAGACCTTCTGAAAGTCCTATGGAGTGAGAGGTACTTATGTTTCAAGGGCTGAGCTATAGATATAAAGGGATCATGCTAGTGGTCATATGAGGCCTCATAGTAAAGTGAGCTTAAAAAAATACCCATCATTATGTGAGGAGCTTAGATACTGTGATGAGATAGTATGACGGATGTTACCCGATGGGCCTCGCTATTCGGTGTATTTGTCACAGAGGAAATAGGTGTCATCAGGTAGTGTTGTGAGTGTCAGCTAGATTCTGAGAGGTCTAGATAGAGAACTTGATAGAGGTCCTAGTAGTGATGAGGGGAACAATTCTTGAGGGAGTTTTTGGTTGAAAGATATTCAGTTTACTCAGTAGATATGGATGTGATGATATTTTGATGTATGAGGCTGTCTTGAAGCCTATGATTTTGTATATTTTTGACACATGGGGTTTTTGTGACCCATGACGATGTATATCTATTTTTCTATTCTCATATATATATGATTTTTATTTCGATTCATGTGATGTTGATTAGTTTTAATGTTGAGTTGTATATGAGTTGTGTTTATGAGATGTTTTTAGATTATGATGTTAGATGTCTAGATGTGTACATTTGATTTGATATTTTGGTTTTGATGTTGATATGTTGTGACTCCATATATATATAAAAATGTGCTTCAATCATGGTTAAGAACAAATTGCCAATTACTTTTCTTTTCAATTGGATTGGGTACATGTGTAATGTGATGGTAAATACGATAATGCACTTAAGGCCTTACAATAATTGTTAACATATAACTAATAATAATTAGTCACATATGAGATCTTAGATATAAATGGAAATGAGTTTATATACCTTATTATGACACGAGAAGGGTTGATATGTAACTTGTATGGGAGAGTAGTTATCCTTTGATGGTTTGTAGGCTTATGCCCCAATTATTGTCTTATTGTGCAAATTGATTGATGTGGGAAGTTTTCTTATGATGGGAAAACCGATCAATGCGGGAAGCTTTCCTAGGATTTTTTTGATAGTAGACTTTGATATGAAGGTTGATCAATGTGGGAATCCTTTTGGTAATGATACGAGTAGCCATTCTTCGAGGGAGTGATCTATATTTTTTTATTTTTGATAGATAGCCATCCTTCGTAGGATTCTTCTATATTTTAATTGATATTTTTCTTTCGAGGGATCAATATTCTTTTGATAATATGATTAATAATTTTCCTTCGAGGGATCAATATATATTTTTTATAATGTTCATCCATAGATATTCTTTGACTTTTTTATTTCTACGTAGAGGGTAGACCTAGTAGAACATTCTGAGGAAGGCAAAATAAATGTATACAAACTACACATGTGATCCCTTAACATGTTTTTAGTTGGTAGATAAAGGGTAGCTAAGAGTAATGATTATGGGGTTCCTACTAAGGAGAAACTTTTCAATGTGAATTGTAACATCCCTATTTCATTATTACAAAAGTAGGGGAATTTGTATTTATATATCAATGTTCACTGTTCTAAATTTAGCATTTAGAACCACATTTCATTTGCTAATCAATCCTACAATAGTAACCATATGTAGATGCTATGAATTGTTATAAAACCAGTCTCTCATATTTCATTTCATTGTATACTTTATATACTTGTGGTTCCATTTTTTTCATTTAAGGGCTCATCAAGTGTAACTGACCAAGGGCTTATCAAGGTACTTGTTACGAATACCCATCTTATATCATGTACCTTAATTTGATGAATTTAAGACAACGCAGATAACAACTTGTGATAATTTGGCCAAAGTTTCAAACATGTTTTCCATACCTATATTCCAAGACAACATACTCGTCATGAAGGAATATGTATTTCACCACACTTGAAAATATTATTTTGATTAGACTTTCTTGACTTATGTCAATCCTTAACATTCCAAAATGGCCTCAATTAGAGGAGTTGAATGGATTATTACATCATAAAAACTGCTCCACAGTAACCACCTAATGAGCCCCACCATTAGATGGGTATTGTGTAGCAGTGGTTATGCTACAACACCCCATTAAGTCCCATAAATCTAAACCTCCCTTCTTAACAACTTCATTAATCCCTTTAATTCACATCTTGTAAATCCCACCCTAGTTTTTTTCAGCCATCAGGTGTCATTCCTAAGGACTAACTCGGGTTCTATCAGCATTCCAATAAGGAATGTTATGTTTCCACTTAAACCAATAAGAAGGATCTGTAAATTTATTTCTGCTCATTACTTATTCTCTTTTAAGTATGAAATTTCCTTTAGTTGATTAGGTATCTTATAAACATCTTATTAATATATTGAAGGGAAGCAACCACATACATTCAAATATACTTTAGGAGCATTTGAGAGTTCATTTTCTTGACTCCGAATAGGTTCTATTCTTTCAACCCACAATATTTCTCTTGAATTAACATTCATTTTCCTTTAATTTATTCAACTATTTGAACTATTATATCTTAGTTAAACATTATACCCTAAGTATAAATCACCTGTGATGGAAGGGTAGTTTGCATCCACCAACCTGTTTTAAGGGTTCATTTTGTTGCCAAATAGTGAACAACCCCTTTCTTTTTTTCAAGGTTTCATAACATAATTACATTATGCATGTAAGTCAAATATGAATCATATTTATGACTTCATCATTGTAGTAAGAATAAATTTGTTCTTAATGCCTTAAGGGTTAGTTCAAGTTATGCATCTAACCCCATTTTATCATTCTTATCCTTTCTTAAGTATAATTCCATTTTATTATTGTACTTAATTTGTCATTTAGGATGGATAGATTGCATTATAGTATAATCACTTAGATATCTTTTTCAAGGTAGATTCTTATATGTACTTAATGAGATTAAGTACACTTTGTGATTATGGCTAAGGTTTGAACACCTTTACTATTAGTCATGCAACCCTTGCTTATTTTATAACATTCCTTATAAAATAGCCATACTAGTATTATCTCATAATGATGTAATTAAGCTTAGTCAATCATAACTTAATTTCCATAACATGTAACTTGTTTGAATATAACTTATTCCTTACTATCTTGTTAAAAAAAATCAATAATTAAAAGTTATAACAACCAATAACTATTTCATAGTTAATAAATTCCATTTATACCTTTCATACAAGTCATTCACAAAAGACAATGCTTCATGTCTATCCCCTTTTTTCACATATTCAAAGATCAACATTAATATTCCTTATTTTAAATAGTAATATGAATTTGGTAACATTTCATATAACTTTCCCATGATTATTAATCGATTTCAAGAAGTAAAGCAATGGATATCAATTGATTCCCTACAAGCTTACTTTCTAATTGAAAGAATTATTAAACTGAAAACATCATTTGCACACAACTAAACTAGTCAAGAGAGAATGATTCAAGCAACAACTTTATTATTTCCAGAATAAGATGTCACTTCAAATAGACAAGAAGTAATTAAATTCTTTCAGTAGTTTATATAAATGACCTTAGGCCTTAAAAATTTGTTCATAAGAATAATTCATTAAAATAAACATAATCTTTTCATCAAACTACATTTCTTCAATCAATAGAATAAATGCATCTTTCCATAAGTCTTCCTCTTTTCCTATTTCATGAAATTTATCTGCAAGATTGTTAACATATGTCAGTTCATTTAAACTAAGCATGATAGGAACTAGATCATTGAAACCATATGTTCTAACTAACAACTTCAAAAGGGATCATTTCTTACTAAAAGAAATCAGTCAAGGGTTCATAAATATTTTTTCCTGTTTGAACGCTTCCAGAAGTACTTTACTCAAGTGTATCAAAAAACCCTGTAATGTTAGCATCTAACAATCCAATCAAGTCTGACTCCTATCAACTAGAATATATTCAACAAATAGATTTAACATTCATCCATTATTCATCCAAACAAGTAACCAAAAACTATACAAGTATACATTCTCACTTTAAGAAATATCATACCAATAATGCAAAGCCAAGTATACATAACAACAAAAGGGTAAGCGTGATTAGAAATTCCTTAATTATGTAGCCCATACTACATGATTAAAACATTGTACTCGGGTAAAAATAATTACATTCAAGAATGAATTCAATTTCAATAGTCCTTTAACCTATAGGTTTGATAAGAATGATGTAACTGAGAAGAGAGAATAAACTAATGACACCAATCTCTCAAATCCCAAATCCATTTTAGCTTATCATATAAAGCAATCCATACCTTACCCACTTGGCTTCAACCAATTGAAATGTATACAAGTCATTGGAATACACTATATAAATAGTTATTGGATAATATTATTTTAAATCAATCCAAATATTCCATACTATGACTAGTATAGGACCATACCTAAATAGACACGTCATACATGCTAATGAATGGAATGATTCAACCAAGTCAAAGAAGGATCAAAATCAAACAACCTTCCAAACTGACTAAATGATACCCTAGATCATCTTTGTATGATCAAGGATCGATAAAAATTTATATCGATCAACACACAAGAGCAATTTTAATAAAGCATCAAACTGGTCCAGGTCAAGGTTATCAACCAGAAAACCTAACCATAAAAGATAATTAATAACAGTGTTCAAAACTTAAACATACCAGAAGGTATAATAGTTCAACATACCATTTATACACTAGAATTCTAGATGAAGGGCCTAGCAATTCACAGGAAAATCCACAATAACCCACAGGTAAACATGAAGCTTCCTGAATTCAAAATAATCATAGTTACAAGTCAAGCTTACCACAAGACCGCTTCGTATTATTCAATCAAATGCTACACCATACCATCGATCGTGACAACATTAAAAGATGTATTATTCACCATGATGAAGAATAAGAACCCAAAATTCTTACGACCATAGCAATGGGTAAACCCTCCACGGTTCAAAGAAACAAATCTGAATGACTAAGTCAAAGAAAAGTCCTGTGACCAACTTACACACAACCGTGAATGCATTCTATCATGGTGGGTAAAAAATATACCCAAAAGTTTTAAGTTAAGATCTAACCCAACCTTGGTTATCAAAACTCAATAACCCTTTCCAAACTTTTCACATAATAATACAGAAATGTTGATACCCAACTAGTTTTGGATAAAAACTCACCCACACGAGGGTGATTAAGAAGTAAGAGCCCATTGAACTCAAATTTATTTATTTTTAATAGTTTGAGGATTCAAACCATAATAAAAAAAATAGAACCAAAAGATTAGATAATAATATCATTAAATGATACCGGTCTAACTCAACTAGGTTCTTGAGTTCCACCTCGAACCACAAACACAGGGTCATTATTTAAAAATATATGCACATACAGTCCTACAATCATAAAAAATAAGTACACATAGATCGATAAGAACACTAAAAAATTGATTTATAATTTACATGTTCCTGCAACTCAAATATCACACTTATTATTTCCATTACAGTCATGGTGAGTTCATTTTAAAACACCCAAAACAATCATGTGAAAAAATCAGTATTTCAACCATGATAAGAACAAGTATACAGTTGTAAGATCAAAATCAGTTCCAATACTACTTACCAAATAAGAGATTCCATTTTATTGTGTAATAATAAAAACCCATAACCCCAAAATGTTCTCTATTGTAAGTAGAATCCTTTCCTGAATTAATTAGAGAGAACAAGTTTTTACAGGCAATTAGAGCCTATCATGCTTGGTAGATATTCCTAAAGTCTTCTTCCAGTTACCAAGTTTCTTGCTCAAACTCCCATGATAGCTTCTATAGTCGAAGCAATCAACCTTCACAAAAATCTCTCCACCTTCCTACTATAATCTCCCCCAATAATTTCTCCATGAAACAAAGAAGTATATAATCGAAAAAAATCAAAAACCTATTCAAACACCCCCAATATCCATATGTAGAGTGAGAAAGGAGAAGTAAAATGACCAAGTGGAAACCTAACAACAATATTACCTTCATCGAATTTGACATGTTTTCCCCTAGGAAATTTGGAACGGTCTTGAACTCATTAATGCTTAAACAAGACAATCTGTCTATCCTGCTAAACCACTGGCCTCCTCCAATTCCATTAGCGAAGACACTAACCTTTCAAAATTCAATGTTTTCTAACATTAGTGTAAGTTTTTAGCAACTTGCTAAATTTAAAATTTCTTACCGCTAAGGAGTGGTAGTGTCCACCATTAATGCCCAACAATAAAAGCTCCAGTACATACAAGGGTGGCGGAAATAATTAACTCAAACCTTGACCATGCTTCCACAAAATCTGACTAGGATTACCTTAGAGTTAGGTTCCATACCCCTTTCCCAAACATAGGTTAGGGTTTAGTTGATAACTTAGAAATTTATATCAACTTAGCATAAGTTTAAGATTAGGTTCCCAATCCACCACAATTAATTCATATGCCTTAGGTCTAGGTTAGACCCTTTGAAAAATTTAAGTGTTATTAAAACATTAGTTATAGCCTAGGTCTTTAATAACTGCCACAACTGAGACCTTACCAGTTGAGAAATGTTTTTTTAAACGGAATAGTGTTACACGAACCAGATTTTAAACACTTTCCATCCCTCAATACGGGACTAAAATCATAGGCAAACTGGAACAAGTCACCAATATCAATTAGTATAAAATTGATAATCCATAAACAGATGAATAAATACAATTTCTTACATTCAATCATAATTGCAGATCGAATTAAGAGAATTCTTGGGATCAAAGAAACTGATCCAAGATACTTTCTTAATCAATTCTCAATAATAATAAATAATTATTCCTAACTTAGAATAATTTTCCAAATTACCATCTTACCCAATAGTTCTAAGATGGGATTCAAACTTTCCATAAGTTAAAGACGTCCAGTTCATTTCACAAACCAATTAAGTAAACATCATAATTCAAGAATACATTACAAATAAATGGAGGATTAATTACACAAATATCAACTAAGATAAACATTAATCTAGTAACATGATTTAATCAGTTCTACATAACAGAAAATCAAGAAAAATCACATGTCAACATTGCAATCCACTCCATAATGATCAAGTATAGATGGAATAATTATAGAGGTGTTACATGAAAGATGCAATGAAAAAATCCACAGTGCTCATCTTTAAGGTTGTGATTTATAGGATGCTAACAGTGGACCACATGTATCCAAATCATTACTATAATGAATGGTAGGCTAGTGATGGAATAAGATCTTTGACATGACTAATTTCATGATGGTAGACATGTTAACAATAGAAAGGCTACAAGTGCAAGGAATTCAAATCTTCATTTTCAGGTTTACCATCAAGCGAAGCTAAATGATAGGCTCATGACCCATACTTGTGAATGATGACATATGGATTGATCCAGTTAAGGGAAAACTTTCCATGTTTACTCCTTTCTAGAGTATTGACATTTTTATTCTCTTTGAGGACAAGATCACCAAATGATTTAATAAAAATATCTATAAAATAGGATTTTAGAGTAATAAATGATGTAAAATTTCTAATATACACTAAGATGCAAGAAAATAAGCATGTAAAATATAAAACCCTAAGAAAATGAGGGAGGTAAGAAGACTTAGTTGATATCCACACAATCTGGAAGTGATCTGGTAAGGTTAAAACATAGAATAGGATGAAAACAACATCATAACTTCTCTCTATAAATTCTAGACCTTGGGAATAATACCGAATAGGGGCACCTGGGTGGTGATGACTAGATCTGGGTGCTTACAACTATGAAAATGTTCAGAAACTAGTTTCTATTATGCCATAAGGGTTTTAATATTGATTCTTATTGTTCACTTGATATTCACTCCTAATTCACCGAAGGTACCTGTAACCTGTAAGAAAGAAGTTCACCTATACATGCCCATAAACCAAATCAAACCTAAAAATGAAAATGCAGAATAGGAATTCATACTAACCTCGATGGTCACCTCGATAGTGAATGTATGACTGATCATTGCACTACATATCAAAATCCGTGAAGTTCTTGTTTGTGTGTGTAGGATTGGTGCCCTAGGATGCCCTTGTGCAAGATACACTAGATAGCAGGATAGAATTACTTAATGATGCAAATATGTGTATCAAATATAATAAAATTCCCCTTCATATGTTGTATATGTAGATTATATAACCCTTTTCCATCGAATGGATGTTAGATGGATTCTTTGGAGTGAATTTGATGCCTTTGGATGCAAGCTTAGGTGATAATAGTAATGCTTAGTGCTTGGTTCCTATTTTTTAACACATAACTATGTATTTATATGATTCCCTTGTTTGAATTTAATAATTTATAGCTTGAAGTATGACCCATAAGTGAAAATGATTCCCAAAAGATAGAAGAGACCTAAAAAGAGTGAGTAAAATAAGAAAGGGTCAGGGGTGCCCAGAAGGGATAAGAACACATATGCACTATTTTTTGGCTAGGAATCGATGTCTGAAGCCATGAGAGATAAATATGTAAAGTTTTGACTAGGATGTAAGGTATTTAAGACCAAAGATAGGGTAAGAAACAAAGAAAAGAGGTTAAATATAGTTGTCAATCACTAGTTTTATTTCTTATGAACCATGTAAATGCTAGCATGTTTTTAGGACCTAGAAATGTACTCAAGTGAATGATTTTGTGTCTACATTTTCCCCCACTTTAATTTTTTGAGTGAATAATCAATAACATAAAGTATATAGAAGATGTTTGTACCTTATGATCATGTATAGAGTGTAATCTATAACGTTCTGAGTAGAAAAGTGAAATGTGAAGTGATTGCAAAGTGAAGCATGAAGGCTAGGAAAGGAAAGTGACCCTAGGGGTGAAGTGTATGTATAACTTGTACCTATTTGTTTCTTGTATCTTTTGAAGTAGGTTGCTTATTTTTGCATATTAAGGATGGACCTAAAAAATAAGAGTTAAAGAGTATTCAACGACATGTATATGAAAAATCTAAGTAAAGTATGTAAAAGTGTGTAAAAGTAGTGATAAAGAAAATTGTGCACCTGATGTTTAGGAGTGTAAAGGATAGAAAGATGTCATGAAATGTTGTGAAGAGTGAGTTTTTTTGGTGATCTCACGTAAAGAGTGAGTTTTTTAGGTGATCACACACAAAATATGAGTTTTTTGAGCAATATCAAGCCAAGAAAAAGTGTTGGGGAGAGAGCTATAGTTTTACTCTCCTTTCATTACTCTACCCTCATAAGTACCACTATAGATGGTACATCCTGATTTAGTTCCTATTGTCCTAAATTATTTCCAATTATATTGATTGTTTTTATTCAAGGATATAGAATGCATTCTTTAACTAAAGTTTTGTGCTTGTAATTGTAGAGCTTCTCTATGAACTATTGTAGACTATGTTGTGTTATCCAATTTTTCCTCTCAGGTGAAATTAGAAAAGAAAGACCCCATGGAGAAAAAATGAGGGATCGATTCAGCCAAGGGAGATCACACTTCAGGATTGGCCAAATAGGTTAGGAAATCTGAGAACATTATAGAAGAGTTCGGGAAATGAACGAGCTTCGAAGTATGAAATTCAAACTTCAAAGGTGTGGTTGTCTAGAGGTAGGCCTAAGTGAAAAACGGTGAAACCCAGAGACAGGGGGTACAAAAGCTTCAAAATTCAGAGGTCAACACATAAAAGGAAGGTCAAATTAAGAATTTCAGAGTCTTGGGAGCTTGTGGTGACAGTACCATGTGGGAGGGAGAAAATTCTGAAACCCAAAGTCTAAAATTTAGACTTAGGGATTTCAGGAGTTCATAGTTGCTAGCAAGGTCGAGCGGAAGAACAAACCCCAAAACCTGGATCCCTAAAAAAGGTAAAGGTCTGAAACCAAAAGTTTAAATTTTGAACTTCAGAGTTTCAAAATTTTGGAACTTTTGGCTTAAAGGATGAACATTTTCACTCGATATGGTTTCGGAGTCTTAAATTTGAAGTCCAAATTTCAGACTTCAGAGGTTTGGCATTTCGGAACCTTCAAGCTGTCTTGAGTGATGAATAGTAACCCAAACTTCAAAATCAAAAATATTGAATTCCTGAATCTCGAAAGTCTGAAATTTTAGATTTTAGAAGTTGATATGTAGTTTTAGAGTCAGAAAAAATAGAGCCAACCACTCACATTTATTACAGTATGGCACCCTCATCTTCAGATGGCCATAACTTTTGGCTGGAAGCTCGAATTTTCACAAAATAAGACTTTTTGGAAATCCCTCAGTGTTGTCTACACAAATATGACTGATTTTATTAATTTTAATGAGACTAAGTATTTAAAAATGAATAAATACATTCCTCCATTTTAGAGGGTGTTACCAGTTTTCTCACCTACCAAAATGATGAGGTATGGGATTCCTTTCTTCTCCAAAAAGGAAAAGTACATGGAGGCATGGGTTTTACAGTGGCATCCATCATTGTTACAGGTGATTTTAATACATTTTAGGATGGTTGAAGTAAGTTTTTGAATTCCTTCTCTCTCCCTTCTCTCATTCTTCCTATATATTGTAAAGAGGGTCATTTCAAAAATTTGGATAATATTTCTTTGCACCCTCCCTTCTTCTCATTTGTAAGTGAATTTGTGGAGTTCAAACCTCTCATTCAAGTTGTAATGAAAATTAGTGTCTCTTGGCCATTGTAATTCACTGTATCAAATATGTGGAGCAATAATACAACTCTATGGATGAACTTCAACTCTCTCTTATGTTCATTGTATTCTCTTGATCTCTCATTACAATTTTGGTTAGCTGTGTATGTTAAATAGTTTTACATATTTAAAGGTCTGTGTTTAATGGTAACTAAATTAATATCTTTGGTTGAATTGTGGTGTTTATTCATCCCCTTCAAACTTATTAGCTTTCATCTCCATGCAAAACAGGTGTCCAACATACCTTTTAACCTCTTGTACATTAGGTTTAATTTCTTGTAATATTTCCAACCCTGTCTCCTTGGCAAGTTAGAGTAGATTTTAGGATCGATCCTCTATAATTTGAAAGTGTAATAATAGAGGAATAGGAACCAGCCTTCATCCAAAGATATTTCCCACTCGCAAAGTCCTAGACTTTGGGAAAAGCTCCATGTTATGCAATCACGCTTACAGTTTCAATCTATCAAGTTGCAAACAATCAGGGGTGCTGTGATTACATATCAACATGTTGTACTGAGGATTTAACTATATCTACCCCCAGGAAATTAGTGTCAAGGGGAGGACATAAACACCTAGGCATTTTTGTCTGGTTCTGGGTGTTGGTGTCTACTCTATGATTCTGACTTAAGTCTGGATCTGAGCCAAATTTGTGATTGTTACCTATTTTTTATGTACTATACCAACCTGAAATGTAAATCTGAGCTATTTTATGGGTGATTTATTCACCTATTGTGTGCCCTCCTTGTTTGTGGTATATGTGATGATAGTAACATAATATGGCCCAAAGGAGAGGACCTCATGATGATCTAAAGTGTATACTTGCAAGGGGTAGGGGATGTGCATGGTAGAAACTAATGCACATAGAAACAAAGTGTTCTAGAAGTATGTGTTTGTATAAAACATAGCTAATATGTAACAGAAAACAATGTAACAATCAAGTAAGTGTGTAAACAAGATAGATCATAAAAATTAGGTTTTAAACATGAGACATTGCTCACAATGTCACAAGACAATCATGGCCGAAGCATTTAAAGGTATATAGTGATCATACAATATATAATGTATATCCCACAAATAATATCATATAATAGAATACAATAACAAGAAAAATGTATCAGATAACAATGGTTGTATGTACTCCTACAAGTAAAATTCTACACATGAAGCACTCATTAGCATGTTAGAAAGATAGAAATTATGTCAAAGAATGTATGGATTAGTGAAAATTAAAGTATCTATAATGAGTAGAATGTGAGCATAATGAAAGTATATTCCCCCAAGATCCTTGGTGGGACTATAAAAAGATACAGTTACCAGCATCATTACAGAGTGAAATAACCTATAAGAGATATGTATTCACCGTAAAAGACAAATTGAACATGCATGTGTGTGTGTGTGTGTGTGTGTGTGTGTGTGTGTGTGTGTGTGTGTGTGTGTGTGTAAGGATAATGATATACTAAGAATCCATCTACCATGGAAAACAAAGTATAACATGTAAATAGACTAAGCTAGAAAGAGTATATGTAACCAAGATATACAAATGGTTTATGTTTGAGATGGTATGGTATGAAAGGTGTGAAAATGATAGGAGCAACATGCCCCCTAGTGGATGTTCATGAAATGAGGTTCATTTATAAAATATCCCTCAACAATCAAGAATTAATCATAGAACGAGAATGTGTCATCGGGAAATAAGTGCGTTGTGTGAGTAGATGCTAGAAAGATGTACCATGAAGCATAGAGCATAAGATGTGAATGATGTGAGGTTCATTTAAAAATTATACCCTCAACAGTTGAGTATGAACCATGGAACTAGAGTGTGTCATAGGGTAATAAGTTTTTTATGCAAGTAGATGCTAAAAATATGTACCATGAAGCATAGAGCGTGAGATGTGAATGATGTCAAGTTCATTTCATACTTATACCCTCAGCAGTTGAGTATGAACCATGGAACTAGAGTGTTTCATAGGGTAATGAAAATATAATGTGTGTATCAAAATATATGTAAGTGTGTGAAAGGATTAATGATGAGGCACATAGCACAAAGTGTGGTAGTAGATATTAGATAAAAATGATAGTGATGAGATGGGGGATAAATAATGATGCCCCCAAGTGCGTGAGTGATAAAAGGCTATCTGATGATTACAAAGGGTGAGGTCCCTCCACCTGATATACGAGGAGACAAAGGCATCTAATAGTGCTTTAAGATTCATGGTATGGGAGAGTAAGTATGTGCACGTGAAGGAGTCCTATGTGGAGAAAAATGTGGTGAACACCTATGTGAACGGGTTTCCCAAGTAGGGTACTTAAGCTGACGAGATGGGCTAGTGCATTGATGAGGATGATAAGGTCATGAAGTAGGATGTGTGTGAATAGGATAGATAGGTCCAGAGTGTGCTTTGGACTTGATATTCATAAGGGGCCTCTATGTTATAACTAGTGTATAAATATCATCAAGAGTAGGCCAAGGCAATGGTGTACATGGTAGAACGCCTTTAAGACTGAATTTTTTTTTATTGTGAATAAAATTAAGGTAAAAATTATTCATGGAAGGGATGGCTTGGGTGGCACATAGCCAAGAGATACATAAAAACATGTCACAACCTTTGATTAAAGTTTTCATAGCGAATGAAAAAAACATGGTGAGTGGCCCAAGTATAATGGGAATCTTGATGTAACCAAAAGAGATAAGAACTGAAAATGTGATTTTAGATAGTGAACATTTGATAGCTCTGAGGAGTGTAAGAGAGCACACATTGGTAGGAGCTGATGGATAGATCATAGTACTATTGATGGTATAAGAGCCAATAAAGGCATTAATATGTAATGAATCAGAAGTAAATGTAGCATGATAATCATGATATGAGAATATAATGACTAGTGGTGATGCATCGGCAATAGAAATAATAAAATCAAGAGGCCCCGATGAAGGAGGTGGAACAATGCAATATGTATGATTAGACTAGGAATCAATAGCTTTCTTGTCATTCTTGGGAAAAGGGAAATTAAAGATTTTTATCTTTTTGTTATCATTGACCGACTTAGAAGTAGAGGGCTCAAGGAGCTCAATTACATTATTAGCAATGATATCTTGAATAAGATGTTTAAGCTTAAAAATGATCAGTAGAGTTCCCAATGCATTGGTGATAGTAAAATATAGCATTTTCATCATAATTTTGGCCACAGGGGCGAGAAGGATCAAGATTGAGTGGTGGAGGAAGAGTGATAAGATTGATTTCGATAATTTTTGGTAATAGAAAGTGAGGTGCATAAGGTAATTTGGTAAAAGTATGCTTGGGAGGTTGTAGTTAAAGCTTGTCTAATTTATAAATAACAATGATAGTGGAATTTACTTAAGTGGTCTTAAGGGATGGATTGAAAGTAGATTTATCTTGAAATTGATTAGAGGATGTAGATGAATCATTGTTATAGTATTTTAATTTTCCCATAGATAAGAGTTTTCCTTCGCGCATTTTGAGTGTATGGAATAATTTATCAAAGACTTAGAAAGTTATGTTTACCTTTTTAGATCACTCTCTTATAGTGGAGTTTACAGACTTCCTGAGAAGTTTCAATTCTTAACTCACGATCTTGAAACTCCCTCAAATATCAGTGAGTACCATTGGTCAAATTAGCCATCCTTGTAACCTTTTTTACTTAGGAAAATTTTATAGTTTAGAACACCTCATTAATACTATTTAGTATGAGTGAACTAATAACCTTTCCTTATACCATTTATCCAATTATTATCTTCATGCCAAGTTTTATAAGCCAACTCTTGATTCAATTCTCCCAACACATTATTTGTCACCTATCCAGTTTAGCCCCATTAGTGTATTTACTAGGTCTTCAAACTGAGATATTCTAGGGAGAGTATTTGGTAATACTTCCTCACCTATAGGATTAGACATTTCCTAATCACTAGTATGTAAGCTTGGCATGCTCACTTATCACCTGATCAATTCAGATCTTGATAGATCCTTATGGATAGGCTTCTGAGCTCATCATACTTCAAATTTCTTCTCTAGAGACCCTGTTTTGTTCTTAAAATGGATTTGTACTTATTTTGAGCCTTGGGGCATGTTATATCTCCTCACAATCATCCACTATATATGGTGGTCATTCTTTTATAACTCCTATTCTCTAAAATGTTATATTTCACCCTCATGATAATATCACCATCAAATTATCCACAGTTCTTATGCCTTCTTATGTCATTCTTGAGGTCGTAAATGTTTGTATTGAGGTCTCAACTATTTTACATTTTAGGAATGTGTCTTAAGACTATGCTAAAGTAACTAGATCTTGTTCATGATGATCTATTAGTGGACTATTTCTACAACTACAAACTTCAGAGTCGTGATAAGCACATAGAAGAAGCGTTGAAAGAGGTAAGGGGTTTTAAAATATCCTTGATTGTTCCTCCTGAACATACTGACTCTGTCACCTATGACCATATTAGATTGATTCATCGATTCAATGTGAAATCATCAAGATTCATGATAAAACCTACCTGTGTGATCTGTTTTTCAAGTTTTCCTCCTTATTTACTTGTGTTGTCCATTTCCATCATTTATGGACACCTTTACTAGGTGCTCATCCATCTAGTGTATAAGTTTCATTGCATGCATAGCTATTCATTACCCACTTGGAATATGCTATGTGCGGTGGGGCACTTCATTCAGACAAGATATGAACTAAACTCACTGTGGAGCAACATGCAACCATTGTGCATGGCCCCTCCTTTACTTATGGCTGTACCAATATTCATTCATTCCATGCATGTTTACCATATTTAGTGACACATGACATTTTCATACATAGACATAGCAGTTCTGGAAATCACATATAATAAGGAAACACTTAATCCATGTAACCAAAAACCAACATGCAATTGCAGTAGTCAAATACACCTGCATGTGGGTCATATGTTTTAGAAATACCATCTATCTCAACCAGCAATTATCCATTAGAATACCTTAAGAAATTACGATAAAATAGATCGTTAATACTCAGTCAGTATACAAGGTTGTTTTTGTA
This sequence comes from Taxus chinensis, assembly GCA_019776745.2. Classification (NCBI taxonomy): domain Eukaryota; kingdom Viridiplantae; phylum Streptophyta; class Pinopsida; order Cupressales; family Taxaceae; genus Taxus; species Taxus chinensis. Next base: position 390,917,715 of record CM034154.1, read on the forward strand.
GGTCTATACGTGTAATTTGCCAAACTGTTACAACATAACTCTATTCATACACACAGTCTGCACTCTCTCTCCATATCAATCCCTTCCACAATGAAATACATTTTCAGTTATATGAGTAGGGGTGGGGATTATACGCTTCATTGTCACAGTGCAACTCTCTTACTAATAGGTCAATGCTCATAAATATCTTACATGCTTCCATGAAGGTCACTAGTAATAGATTTCCCTATTTATACAGTTTTTACGTCTAATCCTATTATTATTTGGAGTCCATGCATTAGTAGCTATTCTTTTCCCTATGCTTAAAGTGCTAGTCCTTTCAAAAAGTCTCCTTGAGTCATTATTAAAAGATTCATTTATGTCTAGATCATTTACTTAGGTGGCGACTCTAACTCTGTCTTTTCTATTTTTAGCAGTTCCTAAGAATTATTTTTTTATTGGCCAAGTCATCTACTCATTCTTATTTATCCATGCACAAAAGTGTCACGCCCTAATCCCTTAACACCTTTGCATTCACACCTTACATGCTACCTAGTTCTCCTATGCTTGAGTTTTCTCGCACGTGAGCATTTTTGGTTGAAGCTGGTGACACAGTTATAATTGAACTTCATGGTCAAATTTAGTTGAACTAGCAGCATGAAATCAGAGGACAGAGGCATTGGAGGTTTTATTTCAATCAAATACCTCTCGTCAATCACCAACGATGGGGCCACAAAATGCTTTTGTGACATTTTCTTCAGTGTGTGATGTTCACTGTGATATTTATTTTTAGAGTTCCTGTTTTTTTAGTGTTTCAGTGTGCTAAATAATACCCTTTCATAAATTTTGAGGAAGATTCATATTTTCAAAAAAATCACTTTTGGGGAGTAGGAGAATATTTTGAGGTATACTAAAGGGATGGTCATCCAACTAGTGCCAAGCTTGTGGATCTTGGAGATTAAAAACTTGGGCACCCAAAGAGGAAGGGAAAGTCCCACAAGAACCCAAAGTGTTATGTTTGTAAAACCGCCTCTTCAGTTACCCATAGGTTTATGGGACGGTTTTGTTTTCTACCCATTATTTGATACCCACAATTTTGTAAAACTACTTAAGCAATTGTCTATTTATATGGTCTTATGCATATGATAGATAGACAAGAAAATGTATTACAGATGTGCTTTGAATTCGGGTGTGAATTCTGTAGAGTTTGTTGAGCATAGCTCCAAACAGATCTGGGTATTATATTGATAGAGTGGAGGCTTGTAATAAAATCTGAGAAAGTGATTCTTGGTGGACGTAGCCCATATTGGGTGAACCACATTAAATTTTGTCTCTCTGTGTTGTGTTATTTATTGTGCACTTTTATTTGAGATCTATAATTTTTTCTGCATATTAGTTCCTATAATTGCGATTCTGTAAGGGATTATTTTGCATATTTTATCTTTTATTTCCTAACAATTGGTATCAGAGCCTGGTTTGGTTTGCTGAAGTGTTGAATCGCAGGGAAAGTTTTATCTTGAGTGGGAGCTATGGAAGATTATGGAAGATCTAGGGTTGATAAATTCAACGGGTAGAATTTTAGTCTATGGAAGATGCAGATGGAAGATTACCTTTATCAGAAGGATCTTTATATTCTACTATCAGAGAAGGTGAACAAACCCTCGAGCATAATAGATGCGGAATGGGATTTGCTGGATAGGAAGGCACTTGGGACACTCCGGTTGTGTCTTGCATCTTTATTATTATTTATTGTTTCAAAGGAAAAGACTACAAAAGAACTAATGGATGCATTAGGGAAGTTGTATGAAAAACCCTCTATCTCTAATAAGATATTTTTAATGAAAAAGTTATTTAATATGAAGATGTCTAAGAATGGTTCAGTAGTAGATCATCTAAATGATTTTAATATAGTTGTAAATATGATAGCTTTGGTTACAATAGATTTTGATGAAGAAGTTAGGGCTTTATTAGTTCTGTGCTCTTTACCTGAGAGTTGGAATAGCATGGTAATGGCGGTAAGAAAATCGGTTCCAGCTAACTCAAAGTTAAATTTTGAGGATGTTGTAGGGGTGATTCTAAGTGAGGAAATGTGAAGAAAAAGCTCTAGTGAATCTTCTACTTCAGGGAATGCTTTGACAGTGGAAACTAGAGGGAGATAGAAGAATAGAGGAAGCCATGGAAAATCAAAGGATCGGACAAGGTCAAAAGCCAAGAGTAAGATAGTATGTTGGCACTGTGGAAATTCTAGGCATGCAAAGAAGGATTGTTGGGAGCTTTGGGACAAGAAGAAACAACATGAAGAAAACAAGGAGGAAAATGTGGCAACAGGTAATGTATGTCAGGATGCTTTGATTCTTTCTTTGCATAATATTATTGAATCTTGGGTTTTAGATTCGAGGGATTCTTTCCATGCTACTCCACATAGGCATTATTTTGTTGATTATGTTCTAGGAGATTTTGGGCATGATTTTCTTGGTGATGATGAGCCTCATAACAAAGTTGGAAAAGGTTCTGTTTAAGTTAAGATGCAGAATGGGCATACTTGCTTATTTAAGGATGTCATACATGTGCCTACATTAAGATAAAATTTCATATCAATGGGGCAGTTGGGAAGTGATGGTTATACTATTATATTTACAACAGACTCTTGGAAGGTTACTAAGGGTGCTCTTGTGGTGGCAAGAGGTAAGAAGGTTGGAACCTTGTATTTAACCACTTATAGCACTAATGTTTATAATATTGTGGCTTCAGAAGTAGATACAACATTGTGGCACTATAGGCTTGGTCATATGAGCCATAAGGGCATGGAGATCATAAAGAAAGATTTTCTTGGATATATAGAAATAGGTTTGGAGTTCTGTGAGGACTGCATATATGGGAAACAAAAGTGAGTAAGGTTTCTCAAGGTTGGAACTACAAAGAAAGAGAGTAAGTTAGAGCTAGTGCATTCTGATGTATGGGGGGCCGGCTTAGGTATCATCTCTTGGGGGTTCAAGTTATTATGTTACTTTTATTGATGATGCAACAAGGAAAGTTTGGGTTTATTGTATTAGAAACAAATATGATGTATTTGACACTTTTGTTAAATGGAAAGCCTTGGTAGAGAATGAAACAAGTCTTAAGCTAAAATGCCTCAGGTCAAATAATGGAGGGGAGTATTGCAGCAATGGATTTGATTATTATTGTTCTAAGAATGGAATATGTAGGAAAAAGATGGTTCTAGGAACTCCACAGTAGAATGGGGTGTCAGAAAGGATGAACAGAACAATAATGGAATGTGCTAGGAGCATGAGGTTACATGCAGGACTACCTCTTTTTTTTGGGCAAAAGCGGTGAGCACAGCTATGTACTTGATAAATAGAGGACCCTTAAGTGCCTTGGATGGAGGCATACCTGAGGATGTTTGGTATGGTAAGAAAGTTGATTATTCATTTCTTAGAGTTTTTGGATGTGAGGTGTTTGTCCATATAGACAACGATGATAGGACTAATCTAGAGGCTAAATTAGAAAAATGTACTTTCATTGGTTATGGTGGTGATGAATTCGGATATAAATTTGGAGTAGTAAGGAAAAGAAAATCATCCAATCTAGGGATGTGCTCTTTAATGAGAAAGTCATGTATAAGCAATAGTTACAGGAAAACAGGGAAGAATCTAAGAAAGAATATGCAATGGTAGAGGATCTTTCGAATGGAAAAGTGACACATGAATCAATTCAGGAACCTCCTCAACATGAACCCCAAACTCATTTATTGAGGAGGTCTTCTAAGGTAAGAAGAGAACCTAAAAAATTTTCTCCTTCTATTTATTATTTATTACTCACTGATAGTGGAGAGCTAGAGAGCTTTGATAAAGCAATGAAGGTAGATGCCAGGAAGAAGTGGGAGTAAGCCATGGATGAGGAGAATAAGGCTCTCATGGAGAACCAGACATGGGATTCGATGAAGCTAACTGAAGGAAAAAGAGCATTACAGAACAAGTGGGTGTTTAGAGTCAAAGAGGAAGAAGGAGGAAAGAAAAGATACAAGGCCCGGTTGGTGGTCAAGGGGTTTGTACACAAAACAAGGTATAGATTTTGATGAGATTTTTTCTCCTGTAGTAAAAATGAATTCTATTAGAACTGTTTTTGGAATAGTTGCAGCAGAAGACTTACACTTAGAGACAGTCTTGATGTAAAAACTACATTTCTCTATGGTGATTTGGAGGAGGAACTATATATGAAGAAACAAGAGGGCTATGAGGTCAAAGGTAAAGAGGAGATGGTGTGCAAATTGAAGAAGAGATTGTATGGCTTGAAACAAGCTCTACATCAATGATATAAGAAAATTGATAGCTTCATGATGGAGCAAGGTTTTATTAGATGTCATTCTAACCATTGCGTGTATACAAAGAAATTTGATGATAACAGTTATATTATCTTGTGTCTGTATGTGGATGACATGTTGGTTGTAGGTAAAAACATGCAGGAAATAAAAGTATTCAAGAAGCAGCTAAGTGAATCCTTTGCTATGAAGGATTTGGGGGCATCCAAACAAATCCTTGGTATGAGGATATCTTGGGATAGGAAGGAACGAAAGCTGATTTTATCTCAGGAAGAGTACATTAAGAAGGTCTTGGAGAGGTTTAATATGCAAGATGCTAAACTGGTTAGGACTCCTTTGGCAGGCCATTTCAAGTTATCAAAGGATCAATGTCCCAAGAAAGAGCAAGAGAGAAACCAAATGTCCAAGGTACCTTACTCATCAGTGGTTGGCAGTTTGATGTATGCCATGGTGTGCACTAGGCCTGATATTTCCCATGTAGTGGGAGCAGTGAGTAGATTTATGAGTGATCCAAGTAGAGATCACTGGCAGGCAGTAAAGTGGATCCTTCGGTATTTGAGAGGGACCATGGGGATATTTTTGTGCTACAGTGGATTAGACACCACTTTGTGTGGTTATGTAGATTTAGATATGGTTGGAGATGTAGACAACAGGAGGAGCACGATAGGTTATGTTTACACTGTAGGTGGGACAACAATGAGTTGGATTTCACGACTATAAAAGTTGGTGGCTTTGTCAACCACAGAGGCTAAGTATGTTGTTGCCACAGAGGCAAGAAAAGAAATGATTTGGTTACAACAATTGCTTGAGGAGTTAGGGCATAAGCAGGAGGACGGAAAGCTGCATAGTGATAGTCAGAGTGCTATACACCTAGCTAAGAACTCTTCTCTCCTCTCTAGGATGAAACATATATAGTTAAAGTACCATTTCATCAAGATAGCTTTAGAGGAAGAGAAGTTGAAGTTGGAGAAGATTCATACCAGTCATAATCCTATAGACATGATGACCAAGGTGGTCACAAGGGAAAAATTGAATCTATGTGCTCAACTTTGGTTGGTCTTCATGGATGACTAGTGAAGGATTAAGAAGCTTTCTCAGAGGAAAATCAGTCTCCAAGTAGGAGATTGTTATGGTTGTGGAGCCTATTTTCATGTGATAAAGTGTTGTACACCTTCTATGTGTTACACTCGGGAATTTTTATGGTAGTCCCACTCGTTGGTGAGCCTTAAGGGGGGTTCGGGGGTGAAGCCCCCGAAGCAAATTTTCATGGGTGGTTTATTAACCCATGGGTAATGGGTAACCGTTATGGGCTGTTTTTCTCATGTTTTTATTGGTACCCATTGTTTTGGCCTCTTTGGCTACCCATAGGTTTATGGGACAGTTTTGGCCCATGGTTTTGATACCCATGGTTTTGTAAAACTGCTTCAGTAGTTGTTTACTTATATTGTTTTATGCATATGGTAGGTATTATGCAAATGTATTGCATATGTGTTTTGAATTCATTTGTGAATTTTGTAGAGTTTGTTGAGCATAGCTCCAAACAAATTTGGGTATTGTATTGAGAGAGCGGTGGCTTGTAATAAAATCTGAGCAAGTGATTCTTGGTGGACGTAGCCCAAATTGGGTGAACCACGCTAAATATTGTCTCTTTGTGTTGTGTTATTTTATTCTACACTTTTATTTGAGATCTGTAATATTTTCTTCATATTAGTTTCTACTGTTGCGATTCTGTGAGGGATTATTCTGCATATTTTATCCCTTATATCCTAACATCCTTGATCCATTCTTGATCTCTTCATTGGATGCCTTGACTTCTATTTGGATTCCATCTTCGAAGGTTTTTTGCAAGAATTTCTCTTGCATTCTCCCTATTTTTCCCATTCTCTTTGAGTTGCCTTTGAGCTTGTTCAAATATGATTTATCCTTGTGATCTTTATCCCATCGCTTGAACCCCCTTCGCATTCATGGTGTTTCAACTCTAAACTTGTGCCATATTTGATTAATGGTTTCTCCCATGTTATTAATCATGATTTCCAAGTTCTTCAGAGACCTCTCAAGCTATGAAACTTTGTTGCCTTTGATTGAAACTTGTTACATACGCTTTGTCTTTCCTTCAATATCCTTTTCATTTAGTTATATACTCACCCTTACATGTCATTGGATCCTTAATGGTTTTCTTGACATGCATTGAGGTTCCATGAGATTTTTAGGTAAATATTCTCTCACCAAGTCTTGTTATACACACTTTCAAGTCATTCTTGCCATCTGATTGCATTTACTATCCATGTATTTGTTGATGTGTGTGACCTGCATGACTTGTCATCATCCACATCACTTGGTGAATCATCTCACCTTGCAAGAATCATAGGTCTTAGGGAGTCAAACGACAAGTGTCAGATTCTGTCATAGACACACTGTCAATTGTCACCTTTGACTTTAGTGCATCATAGGAGTTGCATTCCTTAATTTACCAAATTGTAACTCCTCCTTTAGTGGCGTCATATGCGTTAGTGGCGTCACAAGAGTTTCTTTCCTTGTTTAGGCATGGGGGTTACACAGACACCCATATTTGTACTTCATTTTTTTGATAAAACACTTATGAGTATGAGCAGAATTGTTTTCTTATTTACATAGGTTCTTTCCATTGTTCGAATCTTAATTATTGCGTTGGAGCTATGATGTTACCATCGGAGTGTAACTTCATTGTGGTGCATTGTTTCGATATCGATTCTCGTGTATCCCTCTTTCATGGTATTAGAGCAACTGCACAACAAAAAAAATGTCATCACACCAAAAGCTCAAACTGATGGTGGAAAGGGATCTCATCGTGTTAAAGAGTTGCTACGCCAACACCCTCCCGCATGATGGAGCCGTGTATACACCCAATGGATGCCCAACAACATTATGAGGTAGTGACACTGGGAATTTCTAATTGGGAGGCCACCCATCCCAACACTACTCTGGGGCTGACACGCTTAAGTGCCTGGTATCAAAGTCTACATAACTTGTCACACCAAAAGCTCGAACTGATGGTAGGAGATAGATCTCATCATGTTAAGTGATAGTTTCTACGCTAACATCATCCACATCGATGAAGGGGGGGTCTTGGTGTGTGTGACCTGGCTTGTCATCATCCACATACACCTGGTGAGTCATCTCACCTTGCGAGAGTTATAGGTCTATTAGGGAGTCAAATGAAAAGTGTCATATTCTATCATAAAATCTGTCATTGTCATGTTGTTTTAGTGCGTCAGCCTAAGAGCTATTACATTCCTTATTTGGAATTGTCACTCCTCCTCCTTTAGTGGCATCATATGCATGGAGTCATGTCATATGCGTCAGTGGCATCATTAGAAGTTTCTTTCCTTATTTAGGCATGGGGGCTACACAACACCCCCATTTGAAGATCTATATTTTCTTTTTTTCGATCTATGAGTGAAATGAGCAGACTTGTCATTTATTATTTGCATAGGGTCTTTCCATTGTTCAAATCTTGCTTATTGCATTAGAGCTATGATGTTACCATCGGAGTGTAACTTTGTTATGGTGCATTGTTTCGACATCGGTTCTTGCATATCCCCCTTTCAGTATTCTCCTCTTTACTTTTATGAATGTATTGAAAACTGAATTTAATGAATCACCTCGTATGAATGCTCCTTTCATTTCTTGTTGTCTATGTCTTAATACCTCATCAAATCCCTATTCTAATATGATTTCCAATCCATGATTCTCACTTGAACTCATCAATTCAATAAGCTATTAATTGAACAAGCATATCTTTAGAAAAGTCTTTCCTCCTCATAAACCACTTGTTTCTCATGGATATTGAATTAGAAAATTTATCATAAACATATCTCACCTTAAAATTGATGGCCTCACCCAAATGCTTGTGGTGTGATCCAAATCTAGTCATGCTTATGGTGGAATGAAGATCAACTAAATTTTTTTCCTTGAACACTATTGTTTTAGTTTCCTTGGTATAAATCATGAAGTCTAGAAAGTCTTAATTGTTCCACTTATGCAAGATGGCCCCACTCTTTAATATTAATAAATTCTCAATTAGGATCTTCTTGACTCTCAAACTATGCCCCTGCATATTCATCATTGGAATAATATGTTATAATGAAAACTCGAGGTAGCATAGCCCTCTCTATAACTCTTCCTTCTTGTTCCAAGAATCCTTTAACCTCCTCCTTATTTTTGAACTGATGTTCTTCTTCTTCGCAACTATTCAAAGCTTTTATAAACTGATATGTGACCTCTAGGTTGATTACAATTCTATTATCTTATCCAACAATGGTTACATATTTTCTTGGTTCTATAAATTTCAATTTCTCTATGCCTTTATTTCTAATTTTTCTTCCATGCATGGTTAGTAATCATGCAAAATTACCTATAGGATCTTCCATTTATTCATTTACCTTGTGCTCAAATAGGATTTTCATGATTATCTCTTCCACTAATTCATGTTGACATGTTGATACTCTCGTTATCTTGCTCCCTTGTAGAAAACAAAACATTTAAGTTCTTCTTGCCATCATCTCCGTGTAGATCATCCCATGACTTATGATACACTATCTATCCTTGAGTTCCTACTCCTTTAACACTTGCAACTTCACATTTCTAAGATGCTTTTATGAGAAATGTAATTCTTGCACCTATTTCCTTCACTTATCCATCTAGTAGACTATTTTTGACCTCTTTTAAAACTTTTCAAGGAATGTCCTTCATAGCTGCAATAATTTCTATCTTGGAGAATATTGAAAATATCATTTTTTTTGTCTTCCTATTTTGCTTGAGCTTCATGAATACCATTAATTTAATTTTTTCTTCAACAAATTATTTGGCATCCTCCTTTATGACAATTCCCTTTGTTTGTCTATCCACATGCTCTTCATTCCAATCAAACATGCATATAGGTAGTTAAACTAAAAAATTTATAGTTCATTTTCTCCTCTTGATGCCTCGAAGATTGGCACTCCCTCCTCCATGTAAGTCTAAGATTCTTAAGCTTTCTATGAGACTATCATCTTGTCTCTCCTCCATTGAACATTTTCATCTCCAAGCATGGTCCTATCTTTGGCTCAAAATTGAAAATTGTTTCCTATGCCTCTAAAGTCTGAGTTTCATGCCCTATTTTCTACCTTTAGCATCTTTTTCCTTCATGCCTCTACAAGATCTTAGCTTCTTTATTTCTTCCTTGATCAAGGAAATCATTCTATGCCTCAGTTTGATGAAAATCAATCAAGCCAAATACCACTTAAATTTTTTCTTTATCTTCCAGCCACAACTATGGGTTTGTTCTTCTTATATCAGATCCAACATGAGATTCAACCTTTCTTTTATCTCATGTGTTTCCTTTTCTATGTCAAACTTTCTCTTTTGGACACCCCCATGATCTTCTTATGAAAATTTTCTCCTATCAAGCCCTTCATTTTAAAACTTCTCTATTAGGTACTCTATCACTTCCCACCAGACACCTCACCTAAGCTACATTCCTTAGTCTTTTGGTACCTCTACAATGGTCTCACAAGCCTCTCTCCTTGATTTGGTCTATTGAAAATTCCTTGATCTCACCTAGGTCTATTACACCCTAGTTTATTGATCCTATGCGTCAATTCCTCAATGAAGATTCACCTTATCTTCTTCACTAATTTAGTCTTCCTTCTTAAAGACTCAATGACTATAGGGCCATCTCTTGTCACTGAGGGTCCTTCCAAGAACCTTCCTTTGTTTTATTGACTTAACTCTTCTTATCTGCCTTCTTCGTTATTGCTACCTTCATCCAAAAAAACTATATGTTTCTCCCTGCAGTCATAAATATTCTCAATAATAAAATTGTACAACAGATTAGTCAAAATGAACACAAGGCTTTGATACCAAAATTTGATGTCAATCTTAGCTCAGTCCAACTCTTATCACAACTAGATATTAGGTATATCATCCTTCCTATTACTTATTACAACTAATCATGGAACCTCCATAGCTACCAATCCCCCAAAGCATAGATAATTTGCTTAGGCAATCCATCTATATTTCCTTCACTGTGACTATCACTAGCTTCTAACCTTCACCTTACAAGAACTCGTAGGAATTTCCATTCTCTCAATGTGGTTACTTGATTCTAGTTGTTACTCCTTGGTCTAAGAGGTCTTAGACTTAGCTCTCTTAAAATTTTCCCTGGTGTTGATAACTTGCAAATCAGAAGATTTGACTTGTCTTTAGTACAAACCATCAGCAACTAGCATCAAGTCCCAATATAGTGAAAGATGAAATATGCGGTGATTAATAGAATGACCCCAATGGTCACCCGATTGAGATGAATAAGGTTTGAGAAGGCCAATGCACTGCACTAAACATCATTGTGAGAAGGGCCAATGTAGTTCTTGAGTGAGTGTGTAGATCCTAACTTGGATATCAGTGCCCTTGGAATGTTTTTGACACTTAATGCGCACGTGATATTGGGCGATAGCTAGATGTATTAATCTTAAATAGATGTGTGGATGGCCAAAAATGAACTTCCACTTCCTATAGACACATTTAACAAAGGCCATACTGTTGAGTTTCCGCCACATATGTCATCCTTGAATAAAAGATAGATGGATTCCTTTAGTGCTCTTAGATGATTTGAGGCATCATAATAAGAGACCATCAAACCCACGTTTGTAGAGAACACCACCTACGATGGTGTATCGGGTAGCTTTATTTTGGTCACATATCTTTGTATTTATATGATTCCCTTGGTTGAATTTTGGAATTGAAAAATGGAAGGATGACCCATAAGAAAATAAGATGTCAAAAATGCTATGTAACTTGGGATATGATAATATAATATATATGGGTTGATGGAGATTCCAACATGTGGCACACATTCTCTTAGTTATATGTATGGGTTCACATGGGATATGATAATATAATGTATATGGGTTGATGGAGATACCGACATGTGGAATCAGCATGCCCTTAGCTAGTTATATGGGCTCACATATGGAATTCATTGTATTGCAGTAATGGGTCAGCCTACACTAGGATTTCATATGGGTGGTTAGATGATTGAGCTATGGTGACAAGGATTGTAGTAATAATTATGAGGGGGCACACTGTATGTATGAGTTGATTCTTCTTCTTGGTAGAGGTGTATTGGAGGGATGAAACATGTCAAAGAGGGATTCACATCTTATGCTATGTACCTTGGGATATGATAATATAATATATATGGGTTGATGGAGATGCCAACATGTGGCACACATCCCCTTAGTTATATGTATGGGTTCACATGGGATATGATAATATAATGTATATGGGTTGATGGAGATACCGACATGTGGCACACATCCCCTTAGTTAGTTATATGGGCTCACATAGGAATTAATTATATTGGGTAATGGGTCGGCCTACATTGGGATTAGGTGTTACCCATCCTATTTAAAGGATGTGAGTATCATTATGAGGGGGTGATGTATGTATGAGTTGATTCTTCTACTTGGTAGAGGTATATTGGAGGTGTCCCCCTCGAAGTGGATTCCCATCTTGGGAGATTGTGGAGTTACTCCTTCCTTAAGGAGCATTGTATGGTGTTGCCCTACCTTAAGGGTATTATTTTGCATATATTGATATTAGGGCATCTTGGCCCCCCATATCTCTTGTGTTTTATTATCTTCTGTAATTTATTGATTTATTATATGCAAGGTTCATATCAAGTGGTATCAGAGCAGTGATCTGGGTAATTTGTGGGATGAAACCCTAATGTTGGTGATTCATCTATATCTTGAGATAGAATTGGAATTTTTTAGATTTTTTTGTGGGGAGTGGATACATAGTTCAAGTGATCTTCCCTCCAAATTTCAGATTTTTTGGAGCTGTTTTGCAAAAGTTGTGTCTGTTTTAGGGTTGAAACCCTAATTCTAAGGTTTCATCTATATCTTCTGAATAATAATGAATTAGGAAATAATTGTTTTTGGGTTGTTGGTAATATATTAATTGGTGATACCAATGAAATTTTAGAATTGGTGGATCTATTTTGACAGATTTATTTCATTTTTATTGTTTTTCACTATTTTTCTCCACAGGCGGACAATTTGAGGAATTTTCCTAAATTTCTTACATTTTCAGAAATCTCTCAAAATTTTAGCAGGGGTTACTTCTTTGTGGTTTCAGATTTGAGGCTGAATGATTGATGAAATCATCAGGTAAAATATTGGTCAAAGGAGTAAGTTTGTGAAACCCTAATTTTTATGCATCATGGATATACCAATTTTCTATGGTAATGGGGAAATTGATGCAAAAAAATGGTGGATACAATTTAAACAAATGTATTTTGAAGACATGTTTAGTATGGGTTAGTTTTTATCTTCATCTTGGTGGGAAAGTCAATGACATTGGTATTCTTATTTGGATATAGATCTATTGGATTGGGATTGGGAGGAAATGGAGGATATTTTCTTAGCTAGATGGGAAACAAAAAAGAAACACAATTTTGTTAAAGAAGAAGAAGAAGAAGAAGAAGAAGAAGAAGAAGCAATATCAAAAGAAGAAGAAGAAGAAAATTTTGATGGTTCAAAAGAAGAAAATGTTGATGATGAAGCTGCTACACAGGATAGTGCATCTCCAAGGAAGGAAGCTTCAATATTTCAGTTTGAAGGGTGCATTCAAAGAAAAAAGGTAATTGTTTCCATAAACCCTAGCAGAAAATATAACTTCATCAATATGGATGTAGCTCAAAATCTACATGTGCAAACAAAGCATATCAAGGAATCTCAAATGGATGGTAAGCATATTCAAGTTTTTGAAGATTTAAAGCTTTCTATGGATAAATATGTTTTACATTCAGATTTTTATGCTTTAGATATGGATGGTATGGATATTGTTCTTGGATATCCTTGGTTAGAGACATTGGGAACAATTAATATTAATGTGCAAAATAAATTCATGAAATTATGGTACAAGAGAAAGAAAATTACATTGCAAGATATCACACTTAGCAAGGAAAAAAGTAATGTAAAATTGGATCATGAAGATGAATTTGAAGATGGTGAAGAAGGGAATAAGGATGAATCAGAAGGAGAGGATGAAGAACATGATGAAAAAGTAAAAAATAGTTTCTCTACTCAAGAGAAAAAATAAATAGCAAACAAGTTGGAAGAGGAAAAGAAAGTGGAGGAAAAGATTGATAAGGTTGAGCATACTAAGGTTGCACCATATAGACACCCACATCATCATGAGAGGAAAAAATCATGGAGACATGCTAGGACACACAAGGGCAGCCAATCTATATGGATATACAGGGAATTGGAGGAGTAATAATTTTGGCTATACATGGAATCAATGGAACAATAATTATATGTCATGGAATCACATGAATAATAATTATGGATATGCATGGATGCCAAGGAGGAACACATATGGACTAGGATGGAATTAGATGAGCACAATGGAATATGGAATCATGTTTGGAGTAACATCACCCACTAGGATTTCATATGGGTGGTTAGATGATCAAGCATGGCGACAAGTGTGCAATAATTTAAAGCACACTCATTATATGGCTTCTTCTTATGTTTCGGGGATGAAACATGTCAAAGAGGGAGGAAATGCTATGTACCTTGGGATATGATAATATAATATATATGGGTTGATGGAGATGCCGACATGTGGCACACATCCCCTTAGTTATATGTATGGGTTCACATGGGATATGATAATATAATGTATATGGGTTGATGGAGATGTGGACATGTGGCACACATCCCCTTAGTTAGTTATATGGGCTCACATAGGAATTAATTATATTGGGTAATGGGTCAGCCTACATTGGGATTAGGTGTTACCCATCCTATTTAAAGGATGTGAGTATCATTATGAGGGGGTAATGTATGTATGAGTTGAGTCTTCTACTTGGTAGAGGTATATTGGAGGTGTCCCCCTCGAAGTGGATTCCCATCTTGGGAGATTGTGGAGTTACTCCTTCTTTAAGGAGAATTGTATGGTGTTTCCCTACCTTAAGGGTATTATTATGCATATATTTATATTAGGGAATCTTGGCCCCCATATCTCTTGTGTTCTATTATCTTCTATAATTTATTGATTTATTATATGCAAGGTTCTTATCAAGTTAATTTTCTTCTATGAGTTTGATAGAGGGGAGTTCGTTGGTGTGAAATGATTGATCAAGTATATACATAACAAAAAAAAAAATGGAATCATTATTTGATAATGTGATGAGTGATGCTAGAGAATCCATGGTGTCCACAAACTTATTGGAAAATATTCGAACTATTTAGATGGTTTATTAATTGAAGGATTCTAGGAGGAATTCGACAATGTTTTAATATTTTTGTAAAGTTTCATTCTTCCATTGATAAATTCCTTTAATTTGATCAATGACAAGTTGAGAGTCTCCATAAATGTCTATAATTTGAACACCAAGCATGACTATTATTTACGGACCCATGATGAGAGCTTTGTATTCGACCATGTTATTAGTGCATTAAAATTTTAATTTAAAGGATATAGGGATAGGATTCCCCCAAGGAGGTATGATGATGATAATGGAACCTCCCCATGTTGACACTTAGACTTATTAAATAAAAATGTCATTCTTATAAGAATATATTCTTGATCTATGGTGTTGATGGATTCATCAGGAAATTGTTCATGTGGTAGTAGATTATCAGGAAGGGAATCTTCTTTGAGTTAAGTGATGGATTTCCCCTTGATGGATTTATGTGATATGAATTCTAGATCAAACTGAGTTATGGTCATGAGCCAGTGAGTGACGTAGTCACTATGGTATGGTTTAGATTGCATATCTTTGAGAGCTTTAAAACTAGTGACAATGTATGTTTTATGATTAAGTATATAGTGGAAAATTTTGGAAGTTGTTAAGTACAATGCACAACAAAAAATTTATACTTCAGTGTAAATGGTTTCATAGTCATGAAGTGTGTAGCTTATGTAGTAGAAAACATGCTCTCTACCCTGCTCATCTCGATGTGCTAGCATAGCACCTAGGGCATGATTAGTAGCAGATATGTATAAGTAAAATATATCCCCCTCGCATGGAGGTGTGAGCATGGGTGATGATATAAGGTATTGTTTGAGTTCGAAAAATTCCTTTTAACAGTTTTGATCCCATTTTAAATGTACATCCTTATGAAGGAGATCCCGAAAAAGGTTGATAACAATCTGAAAGATGCAAAATGAAATGATGGACTGATTGAAGTCTACCTTGAAGGATACAAAGTTGTTTAACGTTATAAGGGAGAGGAATTTAGATGATGGATTTGATTTTAGAGGGGTATGCTTCAATTCCCTTGATAGAAATGATGAACCCTAAAAGATTACCAGTGAGAACACTGAATACACACTTAATAGGGTTAAGGTGGAAGAAATACTAGATAATTAGAGGAAAAATTATGTCAAGGATTAAGAGATGGTCTCTGTATTTTTTATATTTTCCTAATGTATAATCAATATAGTCTTCCACAGTTTTATGAATCATGTTATGGAAGATGATGTATTGCATAGCATGTTGATAGGTGGCCCCTACATTTTTAATTTTGAAGGGCATAATGCAGTAGCATAAAGTCCACCAAAGAGTAATGAAGGAATTTTTATGTTGTTCATCTATTACAATAAGGATTTTATTGTAGCAAGAGAAGCCATCCATAAGGGAGAGCATTTCATGTCATGCGGTGAGGTCAACAAGCTAGTAAATTTTTGGGAGAAGGAAGTCTTCCTTAAGACATGCGAGATTGAGATATCAAAAATCTGTGTAGATGCATAGCTTTCTAGAGGATTTGGTCACAATTATGATAGTAAAAACGGGTTATGGATAGTAAATGGGTATTATGAACTTAGCAGAAAGAAGATGTTGTAGTTATTCTTTGATGAGGAGGGCTATATGAGGGTACATCCTATGTAGTTTTTATTTGAAAATTTTAGTGTTAGGTACAGTGATAATATTTTGGATGATGATATTAGGGTCAATACCTAGCTTTTCACTATATGACCATGTGAAATCCTGACTATGTTTTGGAAGTAAAGCGGTAAAGTCCTTCAATTCTTCTAAACCTAAGGATTGGAAAGCTTTAATGATGTGAGGGTCTTAAAAATTCCCTATGTTAATGTCGATAGTAGATTAATTAAGAAGTGTAGATGTTTCTAGTGGTAGATTATTTTGAAGGTAATGATCCTCTACCCCCATATAAGTTAAAATGTATTGATCCTTGTAGCATTAAAGAATTTTGACGGTAGGGGAATCATCCTCTAATATTTCTAGAAATAATTGTGGGATGGTCTTAGTTCCATTATTATTTTGATAAGTAAGTGGTCCTAAGGTAATTGTATTGACTAAAAAAAGTAATATGGGATAGGAATGGAATTGCCAGTGTCAATAGCATGGTATGATGAAGGGGTGACTCTGGTTCCATTACAGGTCCACATGTGGTGTTTGTGAAGGTATCTGACGATAGTATGTTAAATCCTAATGCCTTATTTTTGTGAGGGTTATGGGATTGTTCAAATACTAAGTCATGTCTTTCTTTTTCATAACCTCCTAGTCTGAAACCTTTCCAAGCACAATGATTGAAATACATTTTTGTGAAGGATTGGTTAAATAGAAAGGAGAAATATGATATGAAAGGATTAACATGATGTTGATTGTTATGATGTGGGGAAGGATGATTGATCCCTCCATAGACAAGATTAATTTTATAATGAAGAGGGATGAAGGGGATGATATCTCCCAGATTGGGTTCATACATTTGTGTAATAAGGCTTTCCATATGTTTTTGGTGTAGGAAATGAGTTAAGGGAGAGGAAAAAATAATCCCCCAGTGAGACATGTTGCATAACATCCTTAAAAGATGCGTCATTTGGTAATTTAGAATAGGATATAGAGGAACTATTAGAAGATTGATCAGATGAACATGAGTTTGTTTTAGGAATGAGCATGTTGTTTGGTAGATAAGTCATAACAGTGATTTTTTTTCCTTTATGTTTGTATTTTATATAGAGGTGTAAAGTAGATGGGATACATCACATAACACGTATCCATGGTCATCCTAGCAGAATATTATATTAAAATTCTACTTCTACAAGGTATAAGATTTTTTGAATACATTTAACACATTCTTTAATAGGTATAATAATTATGCCTTGTGTAGGGGAGATAGTGTCGTTAAAGGCTTGTAGTACTACATGTAACTAAGTAACAATAGTATTAGGTAATTATATCTTGTTAAAACCATGTAATTATATGATATTAATGATAGCACCATTGTCAATCATAAATCTCTTAACAAGAGTATCATCACTTTGGGTCATGATAAAGAGTGGGATATTATGATCTTTGGGTTGCAAAGATAGGATATTTGAATCATTGAAAGTGATAGTAGTAGACATTTTGAGAGCACTGAAAATATTTTTTAATTGTTGGGAATTGTCATATGGTAGTGATACGGATTTAAGGGCATCAATCCTCATTTTTTCATGTTGCGGCGATGTTTAGACAAGATCATAAAGGGACATATTCACAGGAGTTTAATGGAGTTTCTTGATGATGGTTTTTTATAGAGGAGGTGGATTGGTTTTGTGCAGTGGAAAGGATGGACACTTTTTCCTTAGAAGGGGTTGAAGGACTAGTTGATTCGTTTGTGAGAGAGATAGATACATTGGGCCTATTTTTATCTAAAGCCTTAGGTCTTGTGTGTGAGATCTAGTAGTTATACATAAACTGTTGATTTGATGGAGTGGGGTGTTACTAGAAGAGACATTTATTTTATTGGATGTGTATGGGATGTTGGAAAATAGTTTAGAGAGTGTGGTTTTAGTATGGGTTTATTTGACTTGATTTGGATATTATAAATTTGTCAGAAGAAGCCCTTTGTTAGAGAGACTTTGAATGACAACATTAAGAGATTTAAAATCCTTGGTAGAATTTCTTGAAGTATGATGATACTTATCGAATGCTTTGAAGTTGTAACAAGATGGTTTCCACCCTGAAGGGCTATAATTTTTAAGTAGAGTTAATGCTATGATGGATAGTTGGATGAGGTTTTCAAGGTTTCTTGCATAGTACCCTATTGAAGACGATGTTGAAGGGACTTGGGTTTCTTCTGATGGGTTAGAAAGAGGGGTGGATGAGGTTAGTTTTTGTGTGACATGCTTAGGTTTCACTTAAGGGATCACATTATATTTTGTGAAGGTGATAAATGGTAAGGCCCTACAATGGAAGATTAAGGGATTTTAATGTTGTGATGAGATGGTTTGACTACTTTATGATACAACTTTTGTTTTTCTAGATGGTTGATTTGTAGGTTGCGTAGTAGATTTTTAAATGTTTTACAAGTGATCTTTGGTGACATGGTCATAAAAAGAGATCTTAGTGATTTTGATTATGATATTATTTCCTAATGTTTTTAAATAGGCCATGGATAAGCTAGAAGTAGATGTGATAAGTGTTGAAGGGCATGCGATCTTATGGATAGAAATACTAGAGGAGTTGGGTGAATCATTTGGTGTTTCTGCAGTAAAATTACTGGGTGCTAGAGGTTTGGGTGAGATGTATTTAATAATTTTGATGGTGTGATGAGAGTTGGTAACATTGAATTTAAGTTGGCTAGTGGATGGGGCATGATTGGGAAAGGGTTATTTAAAGATGTCCAAATTCCTTATAGAGGCGCAGTTGGATTATCAAGTTATAAATCACCTTTTTCGATAAGATCTTGGAGGATATATAACATCCATTTTTTTCACTTCACTTCTAGGGATTTTTTTTAACTTTATGCTTCACAATTTAAATACCCAAATATTTAAATCCAACATAAACCTTAATGAAATACATTCTGATAACTTTCATAAACCATGTGTAGTTGCATGAGAGTATACAAATCCTACTCGATCCCTCTCAATGATATTTATGAGCCATTACAACAAGTGTATCCTTTGGTCTTTCCTTTATCAAGAAATGATAATTAAGTTATTCCCTCTAAGTGTCTACCTAGGTTCCGCCATGGAATCCCACAAGGAATCCATCAACTTATATCTTGGTGAAATCATGTTAGTGTAATCAGTAGTTACACTACTTTGATCAAAGTTTTAGAGACATGTATGCCATGCTCGGTTCTATGACGACACACTCTCCATTAGGAACTTTTCATCTCACCTAATAACTTATTCAATTATATGGATTAGCATTCAATAATGGTATTATAAACTTGAAATAATGTTTCTTAATTAATTTACTCATGACAAGATACCTTAGATTACATGACTCTTTCACCTTGAATGAATTGTACCTAGGGTCATGTATCATTGTATTCCAATAGATTGAATGTAGTTCCTATAAGCACTTTACATTATTTTCTACCTATAAATTCTAGATATAATTATAGATCACTTCCTTAGTACTCTACTTCCAATTCTTATGGTTAAGTAAATAATGATTCTTTTTCAAACTGTGTAAATTATTATCTCTCTTTGTAAAGTGAGTAAGAAATTATCAATTTTGTACTTTACCCATATTTGTAACATACAAGGTTAACATGTTGTTTCTTAGATATGATAGATTGTATCATTTACATTTAATCAACATATATTCAATCTCATTGAATCATGCTTTCTAGATGTACCTTTGTACCTTTATTCCAATCATTGTCTATCATACATGAATTTGTATCATTCTCTACAATATTTTTCACCCAAGTTAGTGATATAGTAATCCTCGTGAGTGTCTTATGTATTTATATCTATGCCAAACTAAGGTTCATTTCTCAATATGCCTTACAATCCCTTCATTTGTAAGGTTACCACCAATAAGGAAGCCTCATTGATCCTATTAGATCTTCCTGTCATTTTATTTTACATCTAAACTTGTCCAATGGAGTACAGGTCTATGTTTACCATTTTCATATAACAGTTAGAACATGTCCACTCTAAGTTACCAGGTTTATAGGTCCTCTTACCTATTAGTATTCCTTTCCTCCTCCTTGAGTCAATATCAATGCCAATGTCAATTGATTATACTCAAAATAAGAATGTACATCAACACCACTCTAATCATAAGGCACATATATGTGAAAATGATTCCCAAAAGATAAAAGAGACCCAAAAAGAGTGAGTAATATAAGAAAGGTTCAGGGGTGCCTAGAAGGGACAAGAACACCTATGCATTTTTGTTTTGGCTAGGAACCAGTGTCTGAATCCAGAAGAGATATATAAGTAAAGTTTTTACTAGGTTGTAAGCTATGTAAGACCAAAGATACAGTAAGAAACAAAAAAAGAGGATAAATATAGTTGTCAATCACTAGTTTTCTTCCTTAGGAACAATGTAAATGCTAGCATGCTTTTAGGACCTAGAAATGTACCCAAGTGCATGATTTTGTGTTTATATTTTCTTAGTCCTTAGTGCTTGGTTCCTATTTTTGAACACATAACTATGTATGTATATGATTCCCTTGATTGAATTTAATAATCTCCAACTTGAAGGCTGACCCATAAGTGAAAATGATTCCCAAAAGATAAAAGAGACCCAAAAATACTGAGTAAGATAAGAAATGGTCAGGGGTGCCCAAAAAGGACATGAATACTTATGCACTTTTGTTTTGGATGGGAACCAGTGTCTGAAGCCATGAGAGATAAATAAGTAAAGTTTTTACTAGGCTGTAAGGTATGTAAGACCAAAGATACAATAAGAAACAAAGAAAATAGGCTAAATATACTTTTCAATGACAAGTTTACATGAATCTTTCACGACAAGCTACCTTAGATTACACGAATCTTTCACCATGAATGAATCATATGTGGGATCCTGCATCATTTTATTTCAACAAGTTGAATGTAGTTACTATAAACACTTTACATTCTTTTCTTCCTATAATATATATATATATATAAGTTTATCTCACTCCCTTAGTACTGTACATCCAATCCTTATGGTTACATAAATAATGATTCTTTTCAAAACTATGCAAATTATTATCTCTCTTTATAAAGAGATTAGAAATGATCAATTTTGTACTTTATCAATGTCTATAATATACAAGGTTAACGTGTTGTTTCTTAGATATGATAGATTGTATCATTTTCATTTAATCAACGTATATTCAATCTCATTGAATCATGCTTTCTAGATGTACCTTTGCACCTTTCTACCAATAATTGTCTATCATACATGCATTTGTATCATCCTCTACAATAGTTGTCACCCAAGTTAGTGATATAGTAATCCTTGTGAGTGTCTTATTTATTAATCTCTATGCCAAACTAAGGTTCATTTCTTGAGATGTCTTCCAATCCCTTCATTTGTAAGGTTACCACCAATAAGGCACCCTCATTGATTCTAATGGATCTTCTTGTCATTTTATTTGACATATAAACTTATCCAATGGAGTGTAGGTCTATGTTTACCATTTTCATATAACATTTAGAACATATCCATTCTAAGTTACTAGGTTTATAGGTATTCTTACCCTATTAGAATTCTTACCCTCCTCCTAGAGTCAATATTAACTACAATGTCAATTAATTATACTCGAAATAAGAATGTACATCAACACCACTCTAATCATAAGGCACATATATGTTAGATCCTTTTTGTTTCAGATCCAACACTCTTGGATCATGATAATTATATTTCTATATTGCAATGGTGATTGATCACCACCTTGTAAGTTAATGTCCCAAAAGTCACAGTATGTCCATTAAATTCCTTTCCTATACTTGATTATACTTTAAGTGTATCATATTCTACCTTTATATTAAATTCCTACAAGTATTCATCGTACTTGTAGCCTGGATTAAGCTCACCATTTCAAAGTATTTTATTAAAAGGATATATACATATATATATATATATATTTAATATCTTTAGGGGCGAGGTTTCAATCCTCAATCATGCGGGTTATGGACCCACCATGCTTATGTCACTTGATCCTCTTATCTTAATATTGAGATTATAAAGAAAAAATAAGATTTAATTTAATCTATTAACATGTCCCACCATTCATTGATAAATCATTAATATGTTACACCCTTTTTCATGCTATACATATAATAACAATCAAGAAGAATCTTAAGTTAATCACTGACATGTATCCGACTCAAATCTTTATAAAACTTAAGCATCTCATCTATTAGTGGTAACACCTTAATACAAGAAGTGACCATTTCCATTAAAATGGTCCAACACATGTGTATATGATCCCTTTTTACTTTTGAAGAAATAAAATAGAGCCTAATAATAAGAGAGTACATGATCTCACCATGCATCCCGAATACATTCCATTTAACCAAGGTAAGAAATTCACTTATGAAGTATAGATTAATACTTAATAGGATTTAAGTCAATCATCAAAACAACCTTACTTCATACAACTTAATTTTAAGTATTTACAAGTATGTCTTTGTTTCATTCAATATATAATCTAGAATTGTTTTACAAACACCATAGGGTGTTTATACTTTTACTAGTTGCAGCAATTACAAATCAAAATATAATGTATTCAATCATGATAATTATAACAATCTCTTTTTCTTTACAATATTCCGAGATAAGTAAACCTTTCAATTCAAAACCCTTATTTTAAAACTTTCCAAATTAGATAATTCTTAACATGTAAAGAGCACAATCGTTTCATTTTCTTTTAGAAATAAAGATAATAATCAGGTTGTCTTTTCCTTCTTTCACTTTAAAAGTACAATAGAATTTTCTCAATCATAATCTTTCACTTAAGAAATACATTTCAACTTGATTCAGTCAAATCAATGGATAATTTCCTTCATCTTCCTTCGCCATGAAAACTATATTAGACTATCTACAAAAAGTGTTGCAATGTCAGTTCAACATGAACTAGCAAGAAAAAACCTTCTTTCCACTTGACAACTCTTGTCATTTGGTATTTGAATTAATGATTTAATGAAACAACTAAATGATATCATAAAAATAATAATGAATAGGTTAGTATAATGATTCATAGAATAATATAAATGGCATTCTAAAATATCTTCTTTCATCATTTCTTTCTATACCTTGGAAGATAGAATAATCGATAAAGATTCAGGTCAGAAATCTATACAACAATCAGGAAATCAAGTAATCATATATGATCTAATAAACATTATAATATACAATAATTTAAGTGCAATAATTTCAAATACTTGTTTGTACATTCAGTTTCCAGCTATGTAGACAATAGTCTGATATAACAACTAAGTATTTTCCATGCAAAATATACATATTCAGGGATCAAGTATAAGATTATATCTTTTAAAACATGATCACTATTCCTTATAAATTATACACACTAATAATTCATTCAATAACTAGGATAAGTTATAAACCAACACTTATTCAAACATATCAACATGGTCTATATGGCCAATATGGCTATGCAATTCATTATAACTAAGGTTTTACTAAACCATAGGTAATATCACTTATTTATATTACTACTGCTAGTAATTTCCTGATGATAAAGACAAGACTCTAGATTCCTATTTATCTTCAAATAATTGCAGTATTAGATAACCGTTTAAATAATGATCAATTCAATGTCCATGGTTTAGGCTCTATTGTGAGCTCTCTTTAACGATTCAAACTAGTTCAAAACCCTTAAGAAAAATTTGTTCTTCAACTATGAATTAGGGATCTAACAAGTAGGTTAGCTTTAATATTTAAGAACATAACAGTAAAATCGATCATCACTACCTATCCACCCCAAGGGTCTAATATTCACCAATACTTCACGTCGATTCAGTGTTGACTGAATTCGTTTATCATAGGCCAATCTAAATAGATTGTATCATAATAAATAGGCTGATAAGGAAAATCAACATACAACCATACCACTTTACAGCCATAAGTACAACAATAATATAAGGTTGTTGCAAACAACACCATAATATATGTATTTAGCCAACAATCAAAAGCTTCTACAAAAATTATTGAGTCCAAAGATATGAAAAACTAAGGGATAACCCTATGTGTTGTTCATCCACACACAAACCCATATCTCTTAGAAGAATGAATTCCCAGATCAAACCTTGAGGTGAGAATAATTATGAGGCATCTATACAAATACCCATCAAGGGTATCTAACCAACCATGGATAACTGATACAAATATGCAATAATAAGAGCAACATATATACGATGTCACAAACCATCTCACTAGCTCATCCTCATAACATTCAGGTTTATTTAAATGGTAAATAGGAAAAACCAAAACCTTTTTAGAGTTAAAAAACCATACTAATGAACTTCCTGAAAAATAAAACACATATTTACTACACTTTCCACCGTATTTTAAATAATTGCAACCCAATTTTATTAAGGAGATCGTATAGTAACAACGTCATATTTACATCAGCTGAATATATATCATACACCCATAATAACAAGTGATAACGTGTACATGATTTCATTACTAATCTCATGCTTAAGTAAGGCTATAAGGATAAAACTACCCGAGTTGATTTCATTCCCAGAATCCCATTTCGACCTAGGTTCAAAATCTAATTTAACATAGAAATCCCATTATAGAATGGGTATCTGTAGAAATAGAAAAACACAAATGATAATTGTTAATGGTTCAAACATAACACACACACACACACACACACACACACACACACACACACACACACACACACACACACACACACACACACACACACCAATAAATGACACAATCACTTTAGAACCAAAAAATACAAGAATCTGACATTACCTAGATCTAGCATAATAATATTGTCATATTATCCTTAAGATAATATCAAGCTTACGGGGTGAATCGATTAGGTAATTACCATAAATTCATAGATAAAAAATTATATAAAATCATACCCATTATATAAAATAAAGTAGGGATTCATTCTTGCACAACGTCTTTAATGCAAATAAAAAATAGATAAATCTATCAAGGAGAAAGAAAAGCATTTCTTGCCTTATTATCTTGTAAAACCCCTTCAAAATATTCTCCACTTCTATCAAGTTGAATCTTAAAATAGATTCCTTAACCACAATTCACAAGGAACCTCAATCTTATTTATGGATAGCAATTTATCTAATTTTTCTCAAAATAGATTCCAATTTGGTGGTTACATAACACATGCAATGACTTATAAATAGTTGTTGATACAATAATGTTGAAATCCTTATACATGAAAACTTCATAACTCAAATCCTTCAAATGAATGAAACCACTAAACCCTACCATCTCCAAATACTTCCACCGACTCTCTCATGCCCCAAGGTATGGGGGCGGGTTTTAATGCAATTTAATGCTTGTGAGGACAAAACACAATTCTCCTAATAATTCTCATCTTAAGCCCCATTTATCCATACTAAAATTCCAACAATTTTTCCCATAAAAATAGTGACATTTATAATTCAACATTATTCATTTACGTAAGGAGGGTTCATTATGACCATCTAAAAATAGTCAAATTGCATGCAAGGGGTTACTGAATTTTCTAAAGATAAGTAGGGTAACTTTAGACTAAGGAGGTCGATTGTATTGATATGTATAATCATTAAGTCAAACACATAGTCATGGCATCAAATGAAACCCACATTACCTTTTTATTGATAGATTAAAGTTATTATTTCCTTGCTAAAGCCCATTATACTCCCATATATTGTAGTCTTGGTCTATGTTAGGTCCTTTAAGGTCTATGTCAAAAACTTAGCTCTTAGTAATGAATCTCCTTAAACAATTCAAGGTCAATTTTACCGATATGCCATACTTATCAACTTCTATCCAATACACAAAACCCTTATGTGCATGAATAAAATAGTCATTTTTCTAACACAAGGTATTTGCATGTTTAGTAAATCAATTATTCAACATATAATAATTCAAGCTAGTTACTAATCCCCCATATGATACTTTTACCAAGATAAGGTCTATAGATCAATAGCCATAATATTATTTCAGGATAGCAATCCTTATCAACCTCCATGTCATAAAGTCATAAGATCAACCTTAGCTCATAATAACCATATTATTGCCTTTGTCATGTTTTATTAACCATTACTCAAAACACTTGTTTCTCTTTTTCTTGATGTCATGATCGGTCGAAGACGATGATCTCATTTCACTAAACTTTTAGGGTGTTACATTCTTCCCCCCTTAATGAATCATCATCCCAATGATTTCATCTCGTTACTAACAATCAAATCAATCAAGCACATAATTTTACACTTTAATTCAAGAAGAACAATCATTATTTTCTCAAAAACTTACAATTTCACATTTACTGGCTGTCATAACTTTTTAATCAGCAAAGCATCACATAATTAGCAACATGCCATAGTTTCTTTCTTTACAACCATTTATTTCATGTATAATTATGTAATATACACAAAAGATATTTTTGAAATCAACCTTTACCAAGCAGATACAACAATATATCATTGTTTTAAACTAGGAAAGTATTTAGTTAAGATAAACACATGTAATCCAATCAAACACAATTGATCACAAACAATCAAAGTAGTGCCAAAGCTAGAATAATAATATTGTAGTCATATAAGCCCATACTTATATAACTGCAATTTTATATCTAGTCCATTATGGTCTATAAAACATAACGTCATCAAACAATATATTTTATATCAATCCATCAATACCTTATAAGGGAATAAGCTCAATCTTCATACCTCTAATTTTTTATATAATAATTTGTGTGAATTTAAGGTAGGATATATTTCTCTTAACTCTTTATAACAATCATGTATAATCTTAACATAAATCAATATTATGGGTTATTTTCTATTACAAGACAGTCATAATAAGATCAACATTAAAGTAAGGCCATACAACCGAACTTGATCATAATAATATATAATTCTATACTTTCTTATTTTTTTCATAACAATTATAAACTAAGAATCCATAGTGATATAATATATACTTAGTTTTATCATCTAATAGAGAATCTTACTATAAAAAAACAATCATCTCATAACGTAAGTTATGAATTCATCCTAATAATCAAATGATGGTAGCATGAGTGACTAAGCTCCTCCACAATAGTCACACTTTAAAAGGGTCAACAGAACCTTATGAAACATTCCAAAATGTGTCACCCCAATCAATGACTCACTAATTTAAGGTAATTACTCCATAGTATATAAACACTTTCAAAAACAACAACACAATCACAAGAGCTGGTGTGTTAATTACTTTTTTAGGTTCCTCCCTTGATCAGGGTATCCTTATAGTTCAATTTATACTTTAACAAATATTTTTATAACTAGCATTCCACTCCTTTATAGTCTTATAATAACTTCCACAGATTTATAGGCCTGGGTTAGGTAGGATTTAATTTTCTAAACATGTATCTCCTTTTATCTTTAAATTACCCTTCTTACAACTAGGTTAACTGTATTATAGTCTAAAGGAACATACTATCAATAATAATCTTAGGTTTAATGATAGTTTTCATTTAAAACCTTGAGAGTAAACTTATAGACTCTCTTAGGATCATTAATGTCAAGTTACATACCTTATATTCTTTGTTAGACCCATAAAACTTTGATTTCTTACCAGATTTGATATTTTACCAATTGATCAATACTTGTAGAATCCCAAGGTGTGTTATTTGGGCATAAATTACATTTTTCTTTAATTCAATGTCTTAGATTTTACAAAAATGTTTGTAATGACAATGGGTACATTGTCCTTATACCTTTAATTTGAGATTATAAATCTTATATTTACTTCCATTTTTATCAAAGACACACTACTCATGAAGGGTTTATGAGGTCAACAGGGTTTTATGAGGAAGGATAACTTAATTCTTTGTATCCTATCCATGTTACTAACCTAGTTACTAATGCATTATCTAACATGCATATTTAACCTTATATCAAAAATAATGAAAAAGGTCTTTTCTCACTCAGGTGAGAAACTTAATCTAATTAATCCCAGCTAATCTACTTCTTTTCTTTCCTCTCGCAACCATTGATAGAGGGATGGGTTGTAATCTCGAAATATTTCAACATAAAGGTCTTAGAGACAGTCTCTTACCAATCCCTTCCTAGATACATATAACTTTTCTACAAATCTATGGTTACTTTAGTAAGGTTAAACATTCCTTAATTTTACTAAGCTCCTATTTCAGATCCATAATACTCTTACTTTGACACAAACAATCAAGGTTGCACCGTCTATGACACATAAGCATCATGCACAGGTTAATATTTTTCTTCAAGGATATTATATATGGATGCATATACATGGATTTATCTCTAAATCACCTTCATATTGCATTCTGATATCAAAACAATCACATGTAATTACAATATAGTCAAGAAATATGTAAACCAACCTTATAGAAATATTTTCTTCTTTCAATACTTCTTAAAGTTTTATTATATTTGATTCTCATTCATTCCTTTTTGAGTGTATTAGCTTCAATAGGTCACCTAAAGCGCTTGAGCAAGGCCAAATTTCATATTCAATCAAGAATTAGATGTTTTCATCCTATGTATATTCCAGAATTGATGCCCCTGTATCATTAAATCATTGGTTTTTCAAACAAATGCCCAAGTTTTAATTACTACATCTTAGGTTCCTACCTAAACTTAAGTATGTCCTCATTTTCCGTAATGAGTTCAATCAATGAAAATGTGATGATAACTGACATAAAGTTATGGTTCATGCAAAATTTCTTATTGTTTTTTATTGAAAAATATGAATTCTAATTCATTTTCTAGTTAGTCACATCATACAAACAACTTGGCTTCATTAATCTTATATTTAATCAGCAGCAGGGAGTTCTAATTAATTTACTTGTCATTATGGTAGGAAATACTTGTTTCCTTTTTCCAGGAAACTACAACATGCTTTATTGTTGGGTTTTACTCTAACAGATCACACTTTTTTCTTTTTTTCATCCATTATCTCTTTCATGTAAGTTAAAGATAAAGAATATATAATGCTCTTGTGTTCCTCTACTATTTAAAGTTAGAATTTTATTATAGATTTCATTCTGGCCTAATTATCCTTTCAAGTCTGTCATTGCACCATTTATTCTTCCTTTATCTACTTCATTTATCCTATGTGTATTTTCATTTTCTATTGGATTTAAGTTCCAAATATATCATAAGGTAGTTTAATCAATTGAGTAACCCTTTATTGATCACTAGAATTCATCCCAATTTGTTTTACTTGGCTGATCATATTCACACTTACTAGTTGTTCCAAAAATCTATCTAGTTTAGTATGTCACGAAGGACTGTTAGAGTATTATCTAACTTATTTACCCCAAACCTAAAGCTTAGTTTGGTCTAGTTCGTTATACATGGTACATCCTTCATTCATTTTATTTTGTTTATAAAACCATATTTTACTAAGCGTAAAGACCCAATAAGTCAAAGACCTGCAACCTTCAACTGTAATACCAAAATGTAAGATCCACTTTTGTCACTTCACTTCTAGGGAAAAAACTTTTAACTTTATGCTTCATAATTTAAATACCCATATATTTAAATCCAACATAAACCTTAATGCAATACATTATGATAACTATCATAAACCATGTGGAGTTGTATGAGAGTATAAATATCCTACTCGATCCCTATCAACGCTCTTTAATAGCCATCACAACAAGTGTATCCTTTGGTCTTTCATTTATCAAGAAATTATAATTAAGTAATTTTCTCTAAGTGTCTACCTAGGTTCCGCCATAGAATCCCACCAGGCATCCCTCAGATTATATCTTGATGAAATCACGACAATATAATCAACACTTACATTACTTTGATCAAATTTTTAGAGACATGTATGCCATTCTCGGTTCCATGATGACACACTCACCATTGAGAAATTTTCATCTCACCTAATAAATTATTCAGTTATATGGATTAACATTCAACAATGGTGTTATAAAACTTGAAACATTATTTCTTAATTAATTTACTCATGATAGGCTACCTTAGATTACACGACTCTTTCACCATGAATGAATCATACCTAGGTTCTTACATCATTGTATTCAAATAGGTCGAGTGTAGTTCCTATAATAACTTTACATTATTTTTACCTATAAATTCCAGATATAAGTTTATCTCACTTCCTTTGTATTGTACTTCTAATCCTTACAGTTACACAAATAATGATTCTTTTCCAAAATGTGTAAATGATTATCTCTCTTTATTAAGTAAGTAAGCAATTATCAATGTTGTAATTTACCCATGTCTGTAACATGTAGGTTTAACATGTTGTTTATTAGATATGATAGATTGTAACATTTTCATTTAATCAGCATATATTTAATCTCATTGAATCATGTTATCAAGATGTACCTTTACACCTTTCTTCCAATCAGTGTCTATCATACATGCATTTGTATCATCCTCTACAATATTTGTCACCCAAGTTAGTGATATACTAATCCTCCTGAGTTTCTTATGTATTAATCTTTATTCCAAACTAAGGTTCATTTGTTAATATGCCTTCCAATCCCTTCATTTGTAAGGTTACCACCAATAAGGAACCCTCATTGATCCTAATGGATCTTCCTGTCATTTTATTTGACATCTAAATTTATCCAATGGAGTGGAGGTCTATGTTTACCATTTTTATATAACATTTAGAACATGTCCATTCCAAGTTACTAGGTTTATAGGTCCTCTTACCTATTAGTATTCCTATCCTACTGGATTTAATATCAACTACAAAGTCAATTGATTATACTCGAGATAAGAATGTACGTAAACACCATTCTAAATGTTAGATCCTTTTTGTTGTATATGCAACACTCTTCGATGAAAATAAGTATATTTCTCTATTGTAATGGTGATTGATCACCACTTGGTAAGTTGATGTCCGAAAAGTCATAGTATGTCCATATAATTCCTTTCTTAAACTTGATTATAATTTAAGTATATCATATTCAACCTTTATATTGAATTCCTACAAGTATTCATCGTACTTGTAACCCAAATTAAGCTCATCATATCCAAGTCTTTTATTAAGGGATATATATATATATATATATAACTTTAGGAGTGAGGTTTGAATCCTCAGACCTGCGGGTTATGGACTCACCATGTTTCTTCCACTTAATCCTTTTACCTTAATATTGAGATTATAATCACTAATAATATTTAGTTTAATTTATTAAGATGTCCCACCATTCATTAATAAATCATTATTATGTTACACCCTTTTTCATGCTATACATATAATAATATTCAAGAAGATTCTTAATTTAATCAATGACATGTATCAAACTCAAGACTTTATAACATCCTAAGAATATCCTCCATTAGTGATAACACCTTAATACAAGAGGTGACAATTTCCATTAAAATGGTCCAATACAGGTGTATAACACCCTGTTTTACTTTTAAAGAAAAGAAAGAGAGCTTAATAATCAGAGAGTACATGATCTCACCATGCATCCCGAAGACATTCCATTTAACCAAGGTAATGAATTCACTTATGAAGTATAGGTTAATACTTAGTAGGATTTAATTCAATCATAAAAATAACCTTACTTCATACAACTTAATTGTAAGTATTGAGAAGTATGTCTTGTGTTTCATTTAATATATAATCTAGAATGGTTTTACAAACACCAAAGGATGTTTATACATTTACTAGTTGCATCAATTACAAATTAGTATATAATGTATTCAATCATAATTATAACAATCTCTTTTTCTTTACAAGATTCCAAGATAAGTAAAACTTTCAGTTCAAAACCCTTCTATTAAAAATTTCCAAAGTAGATAATGCTTAACATGTAAAGAACACAATCATTTAATTTTCCTTTAAAAATAAAGATAATAATTAGGTTGTTATTACCTTATTTCACTTTAAAAGTATAACAAAATTTTCTCAATCACAATCTTTCACATAAGCAATACATTTCAACTTGATTCAATCAAATCAATAGATAACTTTCTTCATCTTCCTTTACCATGCAAACTAGATTAGACTATATGAAAAAATTGTTGGAATGTCAGTTCAACATGAACAGGAAAGAAAAACCCTTCTTTCCACTTGACAACTCTTGCCATTTGGTATTTGAATTAAGGATTTAATGCAATAAATAAATGATATCATCAACATAATAATGCAAAGGTTAGCATATTGATTCATAGAATAAACTAAAATGGCATTCTAAAATATTTTATTTCATTATTTCTTTCTATACCTTAGAAGACAGAATAATAGACAAAGATTCGGGTCAGAAATCCATACAACAATCAAGAAATCAAGTAATCATGTATGATCTAATAAACATTAGCTTATATAATACTTTAAGTATAAGATGTTTAAATAATTGTTCGTACATTCAATTTCCAGCTATGCAGACAATAGTCTGATATAACAACCAAGTATAGTCCATGTAAACAATACTTATTCAGGGATCAAGTATAAACTTATATATTTTATAACGTGATCATCATTCCTAATAAATTATACACACCAATTATTCATTCAACAACTAACATAAGTTATAACCAACACTTATTCAAACATATTAGCATGGTCTATATGGCCAATATGGCTATCAATTCATTATACCTAAGGGTTTACTAAACCATAGGTAATATCACTTATTTATATTGCTACAAATAGTAATTTCCTGATGATAAAGATAAGACTCCATATAGCTTTTTATATTCAAATAAGTGTAGTATTAGATAACTGTTTAAAAAATGATCAATTCTCTATCCATGGTTTAGGCTCTATTATGAGTTATCTTTAACGATTCAGAATAGTTCAAAAACCTTAAGAAAAATTCATTTCTCAACTATGAATTAGGGATCTAAGAAGTAGGTCTGATTTAACAATTAAGAGCATAACTATAAAATAGGTCATCACTACCTATCCACCCCAAGGGTCTAATATTCACCAATAGTTCGTGTCGATTCAATGTTGATTGAATTTTTTTATCATAGGCTGATCTAAATAGACTGTATCATAATCAATACGATGATAAGGAATATCAATGTACATCCATGCCATTTTACATCCATAAATAAAACAAGAATCTAAGGTTGTTGCAAAAAACACTAGAATATATATACTTATCCAACAACCAAAAGCTCCTACAAAAATTATAGACTCCAAAGATCTGACAAACTAAGGGATAACCTCTATGTTGTTCATCCACACACAACCCCATATCTCTCAGAAGCATGAATTCCATGATCAACCCTTGAGGTGATCATAACTGTGAGGCATTTATACAAATACCCATAAAGGGTATCTAACTAGCCATGGATAACCGATAAAAATATGCAATAATAAGAGAAACATACATACAATGTCACATAAATTGTCTCACTAGCTTATCCTCATAACATTCTATTTTAGTTAAATGATAAATAGGAAAACCTAAAAAAAAATTAGAGTCACAAATCCATACTAATGAACTACCTTAAAACTAAAACACATAATTAGTACACTTTCCATTGTATTTTAAATAATAGAAATCCAAGTTTACTAATGAAATCACATAGTAACAGCCTCATATTTATAGTGACTGAATATATATCATACAACCACAATAACAAGTGATAACTTGTACATGATTTCCTTTCTAAACCCACGCTTAAGTAAGGTTATAAGGATAAAACTACCTAAGTTGATTTCATTCCCAAAATCACATTTCGACCCAGGTTCAGAATATAATTTAACGTAGAAATCCCATTATAGAATGGGTATCCTTAGAAATGGAAAAACAAAAATGATAACCATTAATGATTCAGAAATAACGCACACCAATAAATGGTGATATCACTTTAGGACCAAAAATACAAGAATTTGACAGTACCCAGATCTAGCATGATAATAATGTCATATTATTATTAATAGAATACCAAGCTTACTGGGTGAATGGATAGGGTAATTTCCATAGCTTCGCAGATAAAAAATATACCCATAATAGAAAATCATCCAAGGATTCATTACTGCAAAACTTCTTTAATGCAAATACAAAATAGATAAAGCTATCAAGGAGAAAGAAGATCATTTCTTTCCTTATTCTCTTGAAAAACCCATTCGAAATATACTCCACTTCCATCAAGTCGAATCTTGAAAGATTCCTTAATCATAATGTTGCACCATTTTCTTTACTTTATTGAGACAAAACAGATAAGGGTAAGGGCTAAGGAGGAATACTTGTTATTGCTGATTGGTTTATGGTTGTTGTGTGCATTGTGAATTCTCAATCCAATTCCGATTATGAGAGATTCCTTTTGGCTAGGAGGAACTACCTAAAATAGAAAACAAGACCATAAAAGAATAGTTAAATAATATATGACAATGGACTTCCTAGTGTATGCTAGATTTGGGAAGTGTGATACTCCTTAGATGGCTGTCAATCCACTGTTTAAAACAAATTAATGTGAGAAATATGTAAATTTCTACTGTAGTTGATATGATTTAGGTATCTCATTCAATCACAATAAGAAAATCTAATATAACAAGCTATGCTATAGACAGATCCAAATGGTTGGTAGGTGTCAGGGTATTGGAATTGGTCAAGGTTAGGTTCTAGGTTGTTTAGGTTATTTGGTAAAAGGTTCATTGGTTATGTTACTAGTATAGTGCATGAAACACAAAGATCGATGTTGGTTAGATTTAACTGATTACGGTTTAAGGGAGACCGAAGACGGTTATGGGTAATTGGTGTCGGTACAGTAGGGTGACAGTAGTTCAATGAAAACCTTATTATAGGGTCTGGGTGAGGTTAGATAGGGATAAATAAGGGGATGGCGAGGTATGTGGGAATGCTGAGAACACTCAGAGAGGTGGAAGGGCTAGGATAGGTGATTTGATAAAAGGGTGGGTGATGTTTTTAAGTTTGTCAGAAAGAAGGCTATGGAGGAATGGGGATGTTAAAAGAAGAATGATAACACAAATGGTAACAACTCTATGAGAAGAATAAGAATGGAAATGATTAATGATAAAAATACTTACCAATGTTACAGGTCAAATGGTTGGATGGTGGTGATGATCGGTTGGTGGAATGGAGATTGTTGTAGTAGTGATGCTTCCTAGAATGTTACCGTGAGTGCAAATGCTTTTGGATTTGTCCTGGTGCTGGCTATGGATGTTTGGGTGTGTGAAAAGACTCTAGTTCTACTTGCATACAACTCTCTTCTTGTCATCTTGCTCTTAGAATGTGCCAACATTCTAAACAAGGTTACCAAAGAGAATAAATAGTAACTGACGATGGTTTTAGGTTGACCGACATCAGTTTAGGGGTGACTGACGTTAGTTAAGGTGGGATTCCCTAGGTTTACTAAGAGTAGCATATCATGGCAATCATTTCTGCTAGATCTATCTATTCTCACATATCAATGCAAGAGTTTCCTTCCTCTATGCAGGAATATGGTTATAGAGGTAATAGGCATGTGCTTTTTAGGGTTTGAACTAATTCTTAGCTCATTAAGGAAAGTGGGACTAAGTCTTAGTTAGGTATGGAAACATGCTAAGAATAGATTTAAGGTGAAGTGGCTAGATGAGGTGTCTAGGTGAGGTGGTGGGGTAGAAATTAAGATAATTAGATAATAAATATTGTGAGGATATATATTAATTTAATTAAATTAATAGTGGTGTGGGGTGGAAGGGGCCATGGTTAGGTGAGTATTCTTGAGCTGGTTATTTGACAAGGGACCAAGGGGAGTGTGACCCAAGTTTGGTGTCTAGATTTTACCCCTTTTCATTACTTAGCTTGTATTGGTAAGTGACACTAACAAAAATAAGATTTGGTTGCCCCATGTGTGGGTGAAGGTGATCCCCCTTAAACTAGGAACTGATGAGGTAGAAGAAAGAGTCAGTGAGTTGTTTGATAAAAGGTGGATGTGATGAATAGGAAGGGGGATAACGAGGGTAATGGGTTAAATGTCAAATTAGGTAATGAAGGTAATGGGCCAGGGTCAAAGGTAGCAAAAGTTGAACACATGCACATGTATAAACTATTTCACGGTACCAGGTTGAAGAGCACACAAAATCTACATCATCCAAAGTTGATAGGCTTATCCAAACAAGGTTAAAGTGATTCTAGTATATAAGGTATAGGATATGGTGCAGAAGCACATCACATGTTAGGTGCAGGAATGTGTAGGTATGTTCCGGTACACCAAAGGTTGAGTCAGGATAAACAACATGGAAATAGGAAAGGTAAGGTCATTAGGTCAAATAACACGGGTAATAATGTCGTAAGGTATAGCGAGAACATGGGTTCACAGGTCACTAACAATGTTCCGGGTCTAAGTAGCTAGGTCACGGCCAGGGTAGGGCTAAAGTATGGGTAAAATAAAAAAGTCCATAAATGCAATTAAGGATAGGTATAGGTAATGTAGGATTGGAGGTAGGTTGCGATAAGGGTGGGTAAGGTCAAACTGTGGCTAGGTTGGTTAAGTTGGGTCAAAATTAGGAAATAATGGGCCATAAGTGAATTGGTAGGTAAGTGACATCGGTTTAGGTGTAACCGTCATCGGTTTACTAGGGCACGACCTGACCGACATCGGTCGGGTCAGGTTGGGTGTTTTAAAAGGAAAAATATGTATTGGACAGATTCATTTGCACATGTTTTCTTTGAGAAAATGATAAAACACTTTGTGACTTTTGCACCTATCATGGAGAAAAGGGCACATTAGCATACCTGTTAAAGGTGGAGAGTACCAGTTGGTGAGAGGATCTAGGTAGATGGGTCCACGAGTACATGGGGATCGATTGTGATTCGGTCAAGGTTAGGAGGATTGGATTTGGGGATTAGACATGGAAAAGGTGGGAGAAGGTTTGGGTGGGCCACCTGTGTAGTGATCAATCATACCACCACGCCGACGGCACTGAGATAAGGTAGGATTCTATCTAATCATGTATTTGTTATTGAAATAGGCTATTGAAATGGGTTTGGGTGAAAATTTGGGTGTAATTTTATTATTTGGAATGTATGGATAAAAATGAAGGAAATAAGGGGTGGGAAGGTCTAATGTAGGTTAAATAAGATTAGGAATGAAGCTAGGATAGGGTTGGGTAGGTTAGAGTGGCGGATAAGGTTAGATTTTGAGAATTTGGGAAAAATGGGGGTGGGGGGGGGGGTTGGATGTATTTTGCTCTGCGAAAGTGACCAACGTCACTCAAGTGTTGGCTGACATCGGTGGTATTTTTTTGGCATTGGTGAAGTAATAGGTGACCGATGCAGGTTACACATGACCGATAACAGTCATTGTTGACCGGTGCCGGCCAACTTTTTGGGAAAATAGGGTAATAGAGAGAAAGGGTAAGAGGTAAGGATATGTCAAGAGATGTAAGGGTAGGTTTCATGAGAGGTAAATAGGGGAATAGGTATAAATGGCATGAATACATTGGTCTAGCAAAGGGTAAGTGGTAGGGTGGGTATAATAAGTAATAAGGGTTAGGGAAAAAATTTATTGGGTACAATACGTGTTTGGTACAGGAAGGTTTTGACAATAGTGTGTTTTATGTGGTGCAAGTGAGGGACCATATATGGATGTGGGATAGGGTACCACCCCTACTTGTGGAGGTATGAGGGAGTGCGACAGCTGATGATTGGCATCATGTCCCAGAGGTTGGCCTGATTGGGGTTAGATGCTACTAACACGTAGTGTAGGAGCCCAGTTTGATGGTATTCCTCATCGATAGATGGGACTCAGTGGCCAATACCTTCCATATGTAAATGGGTGAGATCACAGTCACCCTGTAGGATGTGTAAAAGATCCTATGGTTATCGATAGTGGGGATGCAGGTGTATTCTATCTCCTCAGAGGCATTTGAGGAGTTGATGTTGACTGTGTTCGGTGAGGGGCTGATGGAGATGAGGTTCCATAGTGCCAGTATGAGCTATGGAGATATGTACTAGGGCCATCCGGAGGAGATGAGGCTAGTGGTGTTGCTGATGGAGGTAGTTTTCTACTTTACATTTCTAGACGTGGAGGGTGGGAGATTCCTAGGGGCATTTATGGGGGTTCTTCATGACATGATGGAGTATAGGACCTGGTTTACATGGGCACCAACATTCTTGGTGTAGCTATACAGATATTTATGGGCCTATAGGAGGCTACGAAGGTTTAGTCTATGTTGTACATTTCTATTATACTGTTAGGAATACAAGCACATCCTATGTGTGCATCTAGTTGGTATGCCCCGTTCAGATGCATTTGAGGTGGTCTTGGTCTGAGTAGGCTACAGGTGATGGGTACCAGCTGTTGGAGAGCGTCAGGTTGCCAGGGCTACACATGATGTAGCCTATTATAGGCATTTTCTGAAGGGGGTGTCCAGCGTTGACATTAATTGGAGGCCCTATGTAGGTTTTCCATCATATGGGTAGATGACAACAGAGCTAAAGGAGCCATAGCTACTCTGATGGATAGAGGGGTGACGTGTAGGAGAGCACGATATGATTCATGTTGACAGATTTAGATGGAATTTTGTGCTACTTGAGGATATACCCCCACCATTCCCATAGTATTGGAGGGATGATGTGGAGAGGCCTATGCCTCTACTACCATTGATAGTGCTGACATAGCAGGAGAAGTAGGTAATAGACCGACAAATGGATTATGTCAAGGTTACTGATAGGTACAAATAATGGTGGGTTACACATTTATGAGAAGTACCACCGAGGCTAGGGTAGCCAGATTTAGCCACCATCACAGTGCAGATGGATACCCTATAGGGGCAGGGGGTGACCTTGATTACACAGTTGGGGATAGGGCAAGGTCAACTGATAGGTTCATAGGCACAAGTTGCTATTCTACATGAACATTTGGCCACTCTACAGGCCCAGGTAGTGTAGGGATAGGGTACAAGTAGCCACTCTATAGGCATAGATTACAGGTTTGTAGGGCCACTTGGCTACTGTACAAGTGCAGGTTGTGGCCCTTCAGGCCTAGATATAGGCAGGGGTGGGACATGGTCCCTTAGGACAGGCACAGGCATAAAGACAAGATCCCTCTTTATAGGTACCAGTGAGACAAGGTCTCAAGAGACAGGTACAGGGGTTGAGGCCAATGGAACCACCACAGACAGTACCTATAGGTAGGTTGAGGGATGTCTTAGGAGAGGTGAGGGATGTCTTAGGATAGATTTCCTATCCTATAGAGAATATAGAGCATAATAGGCCTCGAGTGAGAGGACTAAGTCATGCACCCACAATGTGGAGATCACAAGGGGCCATCGAGCCTCAAGATAGGGTCAAGGTGAGGCCACCAGTTCACATATGGCAGCCCTAGGTGAGATACTAGTAGAGATCCGACCGGGACCGATGGTGGATGGTGAGATGTTATCGGGATGCCGCACTGTAGAAGTGGTGGAGGAGGAAACAAGTGAGAAAGATATGGAGGATATCTAGCAGGGTGATGTCTGATAGTTGTATGTACCTCCTATTTTGTATAGTTGTTTATTTTTGATATATGTTGACCTGCGTGTTGAAGAGAGTGAGGATGTATATGATATGTTTTGCGAGACTAGTATTTATCTATATCCATGTACGGCATGTGCTTGAAGATGGTGAGGTTGTATATGAGAGTTTATGAGAGACTGGATTATTTATTTATATCCATGTACACATGTGTGTACACAAACTTTATGATTTATAGATGATGGATACTTATAGTCATGAATGGGGTTAGGCATGATTTTAATTTTATTTATATATGTATGTATGGTGGAAATAGGTGGATTTAGGCATGATGGAGTTAGGTTCATTTAGGCATGTCAGAGTCAGGTTGGTTTAGGCATGGTGGAGTTAGGTTGTTTAGGCATGATGGATCCGGGTTGATTAGGCATGGTGGAGTCAGGTCAATTTAGGCATGATGGAGTCAGGTTGATTTAGGCATGGTTGAGTTAGGTTGATTTAGGCATGGTTGAGTCAGGTTGGTTAGGCATGGTTGAGTCAGGTTGATTTAGGCATGATTGAGTCAGGTTGATTTAGGCATGGTTGAGTCAGGTTTTATGGTTGATTGAATTTCTAATTCATTAATGTGTGTAATTAGTGATGGTATGGATCGTGTTAAGATGATTTGTAGGAAAATGTATGATGATGGTAAAGAAATGGTAGATGTGATGAAATGAATGTGTAAATTATGATGGCAAATAAAATGTTTAGCAATTGTTGCTTGTTTGGTTTAATTTCCAGTTATTGATATAGAAAGGAAACTAACTAGGGTAGAATGTGAATAGAAAAGGAAAGGGAAGGGGGAATTGGTTAGGGTAGAGAGTGGCCAAGCTAACCTCCAAGGGCCCCATGCCCTCAAAGTGCTATGCCTACATAGTCCCGGTGAAAAGGGACCTCAGGCAGATGTAGTTCTCCCATAAGCTAGGGAAGATTATGATGAAGTAGAAGAATGGGTTGTTATGATTGTGTAGGTATAAGCATTGTGTAGGTCACAATGTTTAGGTCATAAGCATGATTGAAGTGTAGGTCACAGGACATGGTTGAATGTAGGTCATAGGCATGATTGAGTTTATGCATAGTTAAACATAGGTCATGGTGGAGTGGGTTAACTATAGGTGTCGATGAACCGGTCCTGTATAGGATAATCAATAAGTAATGAGGAAGGAAAATGGTAAGAGGTGGTAAAAGAGCCACTTAATTGATAAGAACCCTAATGAGTCAACCATACCTAAGAGGGGCTTATGAACATAAGACCCTAAAGGTGTTGCATAATGGACCATTCTAAGGGTGAAGAAAGTTGCATAATCACCAAATGTCACGTTTGTAGCAAGTCCCTTGAGTAACAAGGGAATTAGGCTAAAAAGGCTGGGAGGTGAGAATAGGTGGTTTAGCGTAACTTAGTGTACGACAACGTGTATCTTTCGGAACAAGAAACCCAAGATCAAGAATAGGCAAGTCCATGATAAATTTCATCTTTTTCTTCATTTTTTTATTTTTAATAGACTGATCGATGTAGGAAAGTATATATGGGATGAGTATATTATCTCCTTGAGGTCTTCATGAAGTTGATCGATGTGGGAAGCTTATGGATATTTTTATTGAATTTATGAAATAACTATGATATAGCTGTCCTTCAAGGGAGAGGTCTATTTATAGCGGTGGAATTAGAGTTAAGAGATGTCCCTTTTGAGGGAGTCATCTTTTGCTAGAAGTTTGACTCAAGGAGTTGCATCCCTTTTTTTTGGACTTTTAAGTCATGGACAAGACTATAAAGGAAGGGTAGGCTCTTGTTCGGATGACAAAACCATAGTACACAGGAGTTAACTATGAAAGGGGGTGGTATTGAGTGATGAACGACCATGGGATTCCATCCAAGAGAAGATGAAAAATATCCATGAGAATCATGTTATGAGTAGAGCCATGGTACTCATATTGAAGACAAGGCTAAAATTGTGACGGGTAATCACATGATTCTTGTTTAGTCGTGGATCTTAAAAAATGGGTAATATGGAAGGTGAACAACGCTCAAGGGATGAGCGATCAACTAACAGAAAGTGATATAGGACTTGATATCAACAATAAAATGGTCGAAGATGTAAGGCATTAAGGGGCTCAGGTTCGGGTTTACCTTCGAGTGAAGACAAATGATAAGCACCTGATCCATAGGCATGGGTAATGATATAGGGTCCAAGCCAATTAGGAGCAAATTTGCCCCATTTACTTTTCTCCTCTTTGGTTACATGTTGATTTTCTTTTAGGATGAGGTTGCTAGACCTGAAAGGTTCATTCGGTGAACTTGTTTTTCATAGGCACGTTTGATACGTTTTTGGTAGATTTGGAGATGGTCAAGAGCATTGAGACTATATTCATCTAATAAATCAAGTTGCACCAAACGATCTTGGTGAAAGTCATCGTCGTTGAGCATGTCTTGTAGTGAGATGTGGAGAGATGGAATCTGGACTTCGAGAGGTAAGACAACCTTGGTACCATAGACCAGAGAAAAGGGTGTGGCAGAAGTTGAAGTGTGAATACTAGTACGATAAGCCCACAAGGTGAAAGGAATGTGCGTATGCCAATCCTTTCCAGTATCATTGACTACTTTCATAAGAATTTTGTTCAAGGTTTTATTGGTTGATTCAGCTTGACCATTGGTTTATGGGTAATAAGGTGATGAGAAACTGAGTTGGATACCAAAAGCATCACATAGTTTACATAGGGTTTTGTTTTTGAATTGTTTTCCATTATCAGTGATGAGGCGGTGAGGAACACCAAAATGAAAAATGATGTGATGGTTGATGAATTCACATATTTTCTCATCTTTTGTAGAAATGAGGGGAATGGCCTCTACCCATTTAGTGTAATATTCAGTAGTGGTTATGATCCATTGGTGGCTTTGTGAAGAATGGGGTTTGATCTCACCGACAAGATCCAAACCCCATTGAGAGAAAGGCCAAAGGTCTCATGCAACTTGTAAGGCATGACTAGGTGTGTGGTGGAGATTAGCATGTTGCTGGCATTTCACGCAATGTTTGACATACTCACAACAGTCATGGTTTAGGGTTGGCCAATAATAGCCCAGGTAAAGAATGCGTTTCCTGATAACTAAACCACCAAAGTGACCTCCACGAATTCCATCGTGGACTTCCTTAATAGTGTAGGGAGTTTCAGAACTTGTAAGGCATCGTAAGGAAATGCCGTCGAAGCCGCACTTGTAAATAATACCACCCATGAGGACATAACGGGAGACACTTTTAAGAAAGGCTCATGTTGTCCATTACGAGTGAGATTAACGGGTAGAAGTGGAAAGGGAAAGATAGTATACATATTGCTTATTCTAAAGGTCACGTGGGTCAGGGGAAATGGTTCCAACGGAGTAAAATTCATGAGGTAAATAAGAGGGTGTTTGTAGCCTTTGTATGGTGACAAATATTTTAGAGTCAACGGGAAAAGAAGGTATCTAAGAAGCTAAGAAGGTCATGGTATCCGTAAATTTATTGATAGAATGTGGGGTGGTTTGAAGTGTATAACTGTTAAAGGTGGTAAAAAGTATGTCTACATGCTGCTTATACTTTTGAAGGATCTCATTACGACACTAGTATATACCATTGACTTATTTTATGATCAACTAAGAACCACAAAAGATATTGATTGTCTTAACATCTAAGGCATAGGCGTCGTGGAGACCCAATACAAGTGTGTTGTATTCAACAATATTGTTTGTACAATAAAAATCGAGTTTGAAAGAAAAAGGCATAGTAGGTTGACCATGAAGAGGAATGGGGATAACACTATCCCCACCACCCCCACACTGACACTTGGAACCATCAAAGAAGAGTGTCATTTAGTAAGTGGGTTCGTCCAAGGAAAGCATAGCTATAGACTTGTCTGGGAAGTCGAAGTTTAGATGGTTGATCCCCGAGAAATAGGTGCGTCAGCCAGTTAGTCAGCAATTTCCTTTCCCTTAATGGAATTTTGATGAATGAATTCTCGAAAAGAAGAATAAGCC
The DNA here is from genome assembly GCA_019776745.2 of Taxus chinensis. Taxonomy (NCBI): domain Eukaryota; kingdom Viridiplantae; phylum Streptophyta; class Pinopsida; order Cupressales; family Taxaceae; genus Taxus; species Taxus chinensis. The sequence goes on from CM034154.1 coordinate 390,961,417, forward strand.
AACATGCGGCACATTTATGTTGATAGGGTTTGGCATACATATAGTGTAATGGGTTAGTATTAGTAATGAAGAAGGTTTTTTGATTGAATAGGTAATGGCGAAGTTTGGTGGTGATGAAAACTAAGGTTAAGCAAAGTTTTTCAACGTGGGTATATCTAGTTTCATAGTCAAGAAGGGTACAGATTATGTAATAAACCTCTTGCTCTCAGTGTTGCTCGTCATGATGTGTGAGCATGACACCTAGAGAATGGTTAGTGGTGGAAATATATAGGTAAAAGGGCTGGTCATCCTTAGGAGGAATGAGCACTGGTGGTTAAATGAGGTATTGTTTTAATGCCTCAAAGGATTTAGGGTTTTCATCATTCCATTTGAATGAAATGTATTTCTTGAGAAGATGATGAAATGGTTGACAACAATCATAAAGCTGTGAGATAAAATGATGAATGGATTGCATATTTCCTTATAAACTATGAAGTTGACATAGGTTAGTAGGTGGAGGCATTTCTACAATAGCCTTGACTTTATCAGGATCGACTTCTATGCCTCGCAAAGAAACGATGAAACCTAGGATTTTTTCTGGAAAGCACCATAAATATGTACTTCTTTGGTTGAAGATGCACACAATACTTGATGAGACAGTCAAAGATGAATTTAAGGATGGAAAAGTGTTTGGTTCAAGGTTTAGCTTTGGCTAGAAGATCAACTACATAATATTCTAGTATGTGATGCATGATGTCATGGAATATGTAAGTCATGGCTCGCTGATATGTAGCACCATCATTTTTGAGGCCAAAAGGCATGACTCAATAGCAGAATAGTCTCCCAAGGGTTGATGAAGGTAGTCTTGTTTTGATCCTCTAGAGCTACTACTATTTGATTGTAGTCTAAGAAACCATCCATGAGTGATATATATTTCATGGCTAGTGGTGAGATTAACTAGTTGGTCGATGCCTGGTAGGGGGAAATCATCTTTGGGACAAGCTAAGGTTGAGGTCACTGGAAGTCCATGAAAATGTGGAGTCCCCTTGTCACCTTTATGACAGGAATGATGTTATAAGATCCATTAGGGATAATCAATGGGTAGAGTGAAGGAAACTGAGAGAAGGGGCATTGAAGTTATTCTTTGACAAGAAGAGCAATGCGAAGGATGCATTTTCTACGTAACTTTTTTTTGATGGGTTTGGCATTAGGGATGGTTACAATATTGTGGACCATAATTTTTGGGTCAATACTGGGCATATTAGCATAGGACCAAGCAAAGCACATTGCTATGGTATCAAAGGTAAGAGGTGAAGGCTTCATGTATCAGTAACGTCTAAGGATTGGCTGATCTTTAGAATGTGTGGGTTGTCCTGAGTGTTAATGTTGATTTCGATGGTAGATTCATTTAGCATGGTATGTGTCTTAGAGGGCAATGACTAATGAATATAAGATTCTTCCGCATCGAGGTAGGTGAGGATGGACTCATCATTCCTAACATTGAATGACGTTAATAGAAGGTCATATCATCATCGATCATGTCAAGATACAGGAATGGGAGGGAAGAGGGAGCTTCTGCCATCATGTTGATAGGTCAGCAGTCCCAAGGAAATGGTGTTTACGAAAAATAAAAGTTAAGAGGAATAGATTCAGGATCTATGGACTCCGTGGGTGAAGATGGTAATGTGGGTGAATGAGGTGGGAAAGTTTTTCCATCCTAGATGAGGTTGACATGATCCTTCTTGGAAGGTGGTGTGTCAAAACCAATGCCACTACGGTCATTTTGTTTATGATAGGTATAGGAAATGACAATATGGTGGCCCTATTCATAAAAGACTGAATCCAAATCCTTTTCATGCATGCACTGGTGGAAGAAAATTGTGAGCGAAGTGGCGGTTAGTGAGGGAGAGGAGGTTGGATGAAAATAGTTGGGTTTGGGATGGAGGTTCGGGTTTATAGGTGGCCATATCAAGTCCCCCATATGTTAGATTAGTGCGAAGGTGGGGAGGGCCATAAGTAAAAATGTCACCGATGTGGATGTCATAACTATGGTGTTGTTGCAAGTTCCCATACTCTTACGGGGTTAGGAAGGTGTTGATATTATATAGGAAGTATTCCCCGAGAGTGAGGCATTGAAAAACACCTTGTAAGGGATCAGTAGTCAATATGTGGGTAGCGGGGATGGATGGATTGCTAAATGATGGGGAAAAAAGTGTGTCAGTGGTAGAGGCTACAGCTATAGTGGGGATAGCAAGGTTAGATGCAGAAGAGGTAGTGGCAAGTTTTGGTGGATTGGCTTGTAGGTGGAAGGTGAAGTAGGGATAGTGGCAAGATGCCTTAACTGGTAAAAGTACATCATTAGGTCGGTATAGCATGTTACAGGTCTTGAAAGGAGATAGGTCGGAAAGTGATGGTGTAATTATGTCCTTCATTTTCAAATTTGAGGCAACGGTGTAAATTCAAAAGGATACATAACCCATAGCATGAATCCAAGGTCGACCGAGTAATATAGTTATACTGGAACTTCCCACTCTAGGACATAGAAAAGTTTTGGGACAACTATGGGGACCTATGCAGACATGGAGGATGATGGTACCCAGGGTAGAGGTCATGGCATCATTAAATTACCACAACATAACTGGGTTACCATGCATGCATTTTGTAGGTATTCATCATTTGGTCGTATGCGTGGGAGGAGATGATGTTAATTCTAGCACCACCATCGATCATAAACGCATCGTATGCATATATGATAAATATAGACAGATGAAAATAGCATGGGGTCGGGGTCTTCAGACTAGAAGGGAGCAATCTCTTCATCTGAAAATATAAGGATGCGACCACTTGGTGAGTAGGTGGAAGTGTAGAGGAAGGATGATGACCTAGTGAGAGAAGACTACATGGTTGAGGTGATAATGATGGAGGCTATGGGTGTGGGGTCATTTGTTAAAACTTCAATAGATTAAAGGACCTCCATGAGGGCTTGATGATTTGACTCTGGAGATTTGGATGAGGTCATATAAATACATTTTGAGGGGGGATTGGAGTAGTTGTTTTAGCATTGTGTGTTGATGTGACCCCATCGGAAATAGGATATGCAAGACCTCAAATGGTGACTTTGGGTATGGGTGCAGTATGGTATGTTGGTTACAGGGTTGGTTGATGGGCCAGTTACTTTTTCCTTGCCCTTGTCTTTCTGAGCATGGGTGGTAACATGAACCATGTTAATTTTACGGGACGTGGATGAAGAGGGTGTGTCATAGAAGGTATATCAGCATGAGGGACAAAATCCTAATGGGGGATATGAGCCTTATGAAATGAGTAAGGTGCATTGGCATTTGGGTGGTGGTTTGGCTAACTCTCTTATACAGACCATGTTAATCTTCAAATCTTGGGGATGGATCAAAGGGTTGTGGGGGTGGAGATTTTGGTCGATTGAGCAGGTAATGGAAGGATATCCTAGGGAAATTGGTGGAGGTGAAATGTGGTCCTCATCAAGAATATCATCATCATAAAAAAAATTATCTTCAGGAGGACACAATTGGACAAGAGCAGTTTTTAAATCCTTATAGTTCTCTACATCGTTGTAGTGGCACACATGATGGTAAGTGCAGATTTTAGATTCATCAAACCATTTTGGTTTGGGTTTGAGTGGGTCATAAGGTCTAAGAGGTGGTAATGTGATGATAGAAGTTTTGAGGAGATTATGTTAAGATTTTGGCGGAGGATCCTGCCAATGGGTCACAATGGGACTTGAATGTGGGTTTGGGTATAGGTATGTCTGATTGTGGAGGAAGAGGCTTTACAGGAGTGGAAATGGTTTGGATCTACTAGTTTGGTGTGTGGAGTGGTCTTAGGTCTTAGTTCCATCTACTTAGGTACGAGGCATGGTAGAAGAGCTAGCGGAAAAAGGTTTGGTTTGTTTAACTACCTTATTAGAGGGTAGCATATTTTTAGCTTTAGGTTGCACCCTTTTGGGCAATGATGATATGGGTGTACAAGATGTAGAGGGAATAGTATATGATGGTGGAAGAGGATGGGTTACCCATAGGGGTAACTAAGGTGCTATGGAGGTGGGTCGGTAGTAGGTTAGGTAGAAGGCATGAGTGAGAGAGAAGAAACTTTCATGGGTAGTGAAGAAGTTATGGATGGTCAGTGGAGGTATGGGTGGTAAGAAGGTTACGGGTGATGGCAGAAGTTGTAGTGAGATACCTTGGGTATGCTAGAGGTCTCTAATGGTGAAGAAATGGGATTACTGCATTCTATAGGTTTAACGGTAGGACATGATTGTTACTTGGCCAGGGTCAATGGGTGAGGTCCTAGGATGGACGGAAGGGGCAAAGGCAATGATGGCATGGTAGGCGAGGTTGGTGTATGAGGCCTAGGAGGTTGGATATTCTTTTTAGGGGCCGAGGGTAAGTTTTGTGTTAGTTTTGGAAGATGTGGATAAATCTAATTTGATGGATGGGTGAGTAAGGTTTGATGTCGGTATGACCCCTAAGGTAGTAATGATGGGTTTAGGTAAAGGGAGGTTTTATAAGAGTGGGTGGGTGTTTGGGTGTAGATTTATATTGGGTTATGGAAAGAGGTGTGATTTGGGCCATGGGTGGTGACATGTAAGGTGTTACAATAGTCTTGGTCATGTTTATTTTGGTCGCTCGAAACACTTTTGGATAGATAATGGAGGGTATCGGTGAGTGACAGTCTACATTTGTGTTAGAAACTGGGAAGTAGAAGGCGTCCCCAAACATAAGGTCTCTATCCACATAGTCCTAGTGCAATCATCCAATCACAAAAATGGTACTATCATAAGCGGGGCCGACATGTGGATCGAGTGGCAATCCCCATAAAAATGTGTTTGAGATATAGGGAAATGGCTAGCCTTGTACTCTGGTGGGTAAGAGAGCCGAAAGCATATCAGCGGGATCTTGAAGGTCCGATGGTGAAGGGTCATCTAAAGGATATATTGGTACTCTCTATAGGATCCTCCATGGGTAGAGGAGAGGATGGGCCATATGAGGTGGACTCTCCTTGTGATGGTGTATGATGGTGGACATGCATTTCCTATGAGTAGGAGAGGTGCCATTGATAATTGCTAGGATAATTTGACTCGTCAAAGGTGGCGTGCTAATTATAGGCTCTTCCACAGAGTGAACGAGATAAAGTAAAGGGGGTTCCTTTGTTGGTGGAGGAGTACATGAAATAGTTTCTAGTGTAGGTAGGGGAGTTCAGGCTAAGATTTCATCTATGGAAGGAACATGAGGAAATTGGGAAGCAACTAGTATGTCATCAAAAATAGCGTGGACCTCGTGGACATTGTTATCATTATTTGAAGTGTCACCAATTTGGTTAGAAGAAGGGGCATGATTAGGAAATGGCTTCTTGAAGATATATAGGTTTTCTTTAGCGGGTGCATTCAGGCTATCTAATATTAGATCTTCATTATCTAACATTTCTTGGATGATATTATTAAAGGTGATGCAGTTATTGTCACTATGACCTTTGACACGATGATAGTTAGAAAAGTCATGTTCCTTATACCACGCAGGCATGGGGTGCTCAGGGTAAAAACCAGTATGTGGTTTTATAGGTGGAAGGGTAATGGCACCAGCCTTAACAAGATTTCCAAAATATAAGAATAAGATTCTCCTATCGAATTGTACTTTCATTATTCTCACCTAAACTGGAAAGCTTAGAAGGGAGAGAGATTAGAATGAGGTTTGGTTGGGTTTGATTGATGAGGAGGGCTAGCCTTGAGAACTACTGTGTTGGAATATCCTTTGGGTTTTGAATAGTTATTTTGGGGTTTCGAAGATGAAGAAGCGTCATTTGATTTGAACGCAGTGTTCTTGTTACGAAGTTGAATTTTCTTCTCTTCAATAGCACAAATTTCCAATTTTCATGCCATGGTGAATGCCTCATCAAAAGTGTGGAAGGTCTGCACCTACATGGTTGGTGAGATGTGTCTTGCACAAGCCTAAGTAAACAACTCTATGAGTTCAGTTTGAGCTAATTGAAATGTGAGATGGTTAATTAGGGTGTGCTAATGAGCAAAAAAATCAGTGATAGACTCATTGTCTTACTATCGTGTGGAGTAAAGATCAGTCATGGTAACCTTATTAACAATGTTGATGGAGAAGTGATCTAAGAAGGCTTGGGCTACTTGATTAAACAAGTAGATGGAGTGTCTTAGTAACCTACTATACTAGTCCAATGCAGGTCCTATCAGGGACATCAAGAAGGTCCGTAGGAGTAAAGTGTCATCATGGGTGATCAGGTAACACCCATGTTTGAAAGATTGCAAATGTTGCTGTAAGTCTTCTTTACTATTGAAATGGTTGAATTTTGGCATTTCCCAATGTATAGGGTATGGGCGAATAGGGATGGACAGATGAATGTGCTCATTATATATTTCATCGTAGGTGAGAGAATTACATGAGCCAAAAACTGACACTTCTAGCGTCTACATCCTTTCCATCAGTAATTTGATGAGGTCATTGGTAGGTTGTGGTAGAAGGGCACCTCCTGTGGCATAGGAGGGATGGTAATGAACATGTGATGTGGGCCACATTCTAGTGCATGGTGATTCCAGTAGGGAGGTAAAGAATAGGGGACTGACATAGAGGGCATATATCCAAAATGGGTGATAGATGAGATAGGTGGTTGTTGATAGTATGTGTATGTAGGTGGGACGGTTGTAGTGACCTTAGTAGTGATTGGGGGAAGAGATTACAAGATGGAGAGGACAAGATTCTGGAATGGAGTAGGGGTCACTAACACCACGAGTGGTTGTGTTGCAATAGGTATTTGTGAGAAAATCGTGCAGATGAGGTTATGGTCTAGGTGGTTGATGGGAGGACAATAGATACTATAGGTGTAACTGATACTACAGATGTAGTTGTCATAACAGGTATGGGATGTAGTTGTGAAACTACTGGGGATAAGGTAGGTGAAGGTAATGCCACATTAGTAGGGGCTAATGTAGAAGTGGGAATAAGGGCAGGAGATATGGATACAAGCATGCCATATATCAACTAACCTTAGGAGTCCCGAGTGGAAGAGTGGGAAAGGTAGAATTGTAAGGCCGCAAGATTCTAATCAAGGAGTTGTGCAAATTATAGGTTTCCTGCAGTGATGGTGGTAGGTAGGGTTGGATCCATGGGTGAAAGGACAGAGGGTGGTGAAGGACTAGGTGGGAGTGGTTGACAACTCACATGAAATATAAGAGCATTAGCTTGATTGGAGTCAACACCATGTGAATGAATGTATATCAGGTGATGTTGTATCCTGCAGATTACACAGAGAATAGCAGGAATGAATAAAATAGATGTTTATAGGTGGATTTGGGAAATTTATCAGCTAAGATTCAACATAGGGTAGCCAACAATGGTTAAGGGTGACAGATATTGGTTCAGGGGTAACTGATGTTAGTTACTATGAGACGGGAACAATTTTAACAGATGAAGCAAAGACTATTGACGGTTAGATGAACATGTTGTATGATGACTGTCTATCAAATCCTAGAGAGTACAGAGACTCACAGGAAATTTGACAACAAAGGAAATTAAATAAGGGTTCTTTAGGCAATTTAACTCAAAATAATAGAAAAACGATGCCAGTTAAGAAAAACTGATGTCGGTCAAGGGTAACCGATGTCAGTTACTGTGAAAATTGGAAAAATGTAGAAAAATGGATTGTTGTGAATTTTAGTGAGATAAATAATCAACCTAGAGGTCTGGAGATGATGCAATGAAACCCTAAAACACTCAGAATAAGTTAGAATACTCCAACTATGATTGTGGAGTGTGCAAGGAAACAGAATGGAAAAATGGAGAAGCATATCCTCACACCTCAAAATGCACATCAATCAAACACTAAAAACACATACCTAACAAGTGATTTTTAATGTGTTGATCTTATATTATTTAGAAGACTGGCTCATGAATTTTGAATAGATTTTTTGGTGAGGAAGGCTTCCTATGAAGAAGGATATCTAAAAGGAGAGGTTTCAGGTATGTTATGGTGGGGACGGTTCGTCTTCTAAGGTAATGATTTGACAGAAGCAATGAACTGGGGATTACCTTCCTATCGGATCATGTGCTCACTAATAGGTGTTCCCAAGTAAGATGTTTTTTAAGAAAGATGTGTATATTTCAATTTTGTACAGTTCGGTAAGACACAAAGAGAGAGAGAGAGATAATTTACTTTCTATGATTCTTTGTGTCAACCATCAGTTGGGCATGACTTCCAACATATAGGTTTCCCTCATTTTTAATGTGAGCTAAATGCAACAAATCAGAATGTAGTGCAACCAATTTTAAGCCCAAATCGAAAATATTATGTTTGATGAAGCAAATGATGAATAGGAGAGGGTATGCTCTTTCACTAAATGCAGAAAATAAGAAAGAAGAATGCTTCCTTTTAAATGCACCAAGAGAAATGTTTCTTTTAGAGAAATTAGAAAGAAGAGAGGATTACTAGGGAAGAAAATTATTGTGTAAGGCTTTTAAAGGGAAAAAAACACAACTTTATCCTAGAAATGAAGAAAATGCAATAGAATCCCTAGTGGGTCCCACAAGGCATGCCAAAATGTTTCACTATTTTCTTTACTTTATTGAGATGAAACATATAAGGGCAAGGTCTACCGAGGAATACATATTATTGTTGATTAGTTGATGGTTGTTGGGTGCACTCTAACTTCTTGATCTAATTATGATTATGAGAGATTCCTTTTGGCTGGGAGGAACTAACTGAAATATAAAATAAGACCACAAAAAAATAATTAAATAATATATGACAGTGGAATGCCTAGCATATGCTAGATCCTAGAAGTGTGATACTCCCTAGATGGCTATCAATCCACTATTTAAAACAAATTAATGCATTAAATAATCAAATTCCTACTATAGTTGATATGATTTAGGTATCTCATTCAATCACAATAAGCAAATCTAATATAACAGGCTACACTATAGTCAGATCCGAAGGATTGGTAGGTGTCAGGGTACTGGAACTGGTTAGGGTCAGGTTCTGGGTTGTTTAGGTTATTTGTAAAAGGTTGTTTGGTTATGTTATTGGCACATGGTATGAAACACAGAGACCGATGTTGGTTGGGTATAACTGATGACGTTTTAAGGGATACCAACAACGGTTATGGGTAACCGGCATTGGTATAGTAGGGTGATAGTAGTTCAATGAATACCTTATTGTAGAGTCTAGGTGAGGTTAGATTATGATAAATAAGGGGATGGAGAGGTGTATGGGAATGCTAAGAACACTCAGAGAGGTGGAAGGGCTAGGATAGGTGATCTGATAAAAGGGTGGGTGAGGTTTTTGAATTTAACAGAAAGAAGGCTATGGAGGAATGGGGATGTTAATAGAAGAATGATAACAGAAATGGTAACAACTCTGTGAGTAGAATAAGAATGGAAATGATTAATGATAAAAACACTTACCAGTGTTGTAGGTCTAATGGTTGGGTGGTGGTGATGATCAGTTGGTGCAATGGAGCTTGTTGCAGTAGTGATGCTTCCTAGAATGTTCTTGTGAGTGCAAATGCTTTTGGATTTGTCCGAGTGCTAGCTATGGATGTCTGGGTGTGTGAAAATACTCTAGTTCTACTTGTATACAATTCTCTTCTTATCATCTTGCTCTCAAAATGTGCCAACCTTCTAAACAAGGTTACTAAAGAGAATAAATGGTAACCAACGATGGTTTCGGGTTGACTTGCATCAGTTAAGGTAGGATTCCCTAGGTTTACTAAGAATATTAGATCATGGAAATCATTTCTGCTAGATCTATCTATTCTTGCGGATCAAAACAAGATTTTCCTTTCTCTATGCGGGAATATGGTTATGGAGGTAATAGGCATTTGATTTTTACGGTTTCAACTAAGTCTTATCTCATTAAGGTAAGTGGGACTAAGTCTTATTTAGGTATAGAAACATGCTAAGAATAGATTTAAGGTGAAGATGAGGTGTCTAGGTGAGGCGGTGGGGTACAAATTAAGATAATTAGATCATAAATATTGTGAAGATATATATTAATTAAATTAAATTAATTAAATTAATAGTGGGGTGGGGTGGAAGGGGTTATGGTTAGGTGAGTATGCTCGAGCTAGTTATTTGATGAGGGACCAAGGGGAGTGTGACCTAATTTATGTGTCTACACATAATTCACAAGGAACCTCAATCTTATTTATGGATAAATTTTTTCCAAGTTACCCCATAATAGCTTCCAATTAGGTGGTTGCATAACACATGCAATGAATTATGAACAATAGTCGATATAATAATGGTGAAAGCCTTATACATGCAAGCTTTGCAGCTCAAATCTTCAAAAGAATGATGCCAAAAATTGCCACCATCTCCAAATCCTTCCACCGAATCTCCCATGCCCCGAGGTCTTGGGGAAGTTTTTAATGCAATTTAATGCTTGTGAGTATAACACACAGTTCTCCTACTAATTCTCAGCTTAAGCCCAAGTTATCTATACTAAAATTTCAATAATTTTCCCCATATAAATAGTGACATTTACAATTCAACCTTATTCATTTACATAAGGAGGGGTCATTATGACCATTTAAAAATAGTCAACTCATCTACAAGGAGTTACCGAATTTTCCAAAGATAAGTAGGGTAGCTTCATACTAAGGAGATCGATTATATTGATATGTATAATTATTGTTAGTGCAAATCAGCAGCACCCCCTGGATGTTGATCAGATTTCTAGTTTCATCACTCTAAGCATCCAGTGTGATTGCACAACATTGAAACCTCTCTCCAAGTGTGGGACTTGTAAAATGAGAGAGGAATCTCTAGTGAAAGTTGGTTCTTGCTCCTAAACTACCTGCCACAATCTACTCTAATGCAGGGGAAACTAACTATGCTAATCTAAATTTCCAAGGGACTAGGGAGAGAGAATGCATAAAATGAAAGCCTACACTAAAGCGGTGATACACCAGAAAAGGAGTGGTGAACACTTCTAGTTCTGCAGATAGACACAGATCATGGAATGCAACATAAACAACATGCACAAACTGATAAGATGTAATTTAAAGTTGAAATGAAGCAAACAACACAACCAAAGGACTGAAAACTGGTCACAGAGCCTGTATTGTCATTTCCATTGTCAAAATCCTTGCATAACAACATCAAAAAGGAAGAAAACCTGTTACAATTTTAGAAGAGGTCTGATACTTGCAAAAATCACTTGTTGAAGGTGAAAGAAGAAGCTTGCTATCCAAAGAAATGTTCCAGCAGCAATCAGCTCCAAATGATACCACACTTGTGAACTGGAAGGCAGAGGATTTATGTGGTATGAATCAAGTACCCTCTCAAAGTTTTGCAACCAACACAAGATCAAAAAGGAGAAATTTGGGTGAAGGACAGCCATTGACTCCAAATAATCCACAACATTCTACCACTCCACAAGCTATTGGCAAAAAAAATGTAGTTCCAAACATGCAAGGAGCACCCAAGCCAGCTCCTAAACCAACTCACATGCCAGTTGTTTCTGCCCACATGCAAGGGATGAATATGTAAAATAAGGGATAACAAAGAGATCCTTCATCACCATTTAGTATCATTGATCAGATGAAGAAGAAAAACGTAAATATATCAATGTGGGAATCCCTATCTATCCCAGGCCAGAGAGATTTGCTACAAGCTGCCATGAAGGACTAGCCAACTTCGAATCAACAAGTCCAAATGCAAGAGAAGGTGCTCACAAATGCTTCCCAGCCTGAAGGGAATCATGGAGGACAGAAAGGTAAAATGTTGAAGCCCCCTCCTTTTTATGTCTCGTTAATCATTAGAAACCAATTGGTGCACAATTACATGATTGATTCCGGGGCAAGCAGCTCAGTGATGCCCAAGCAAATAGCTGATCAGCTAGGAATTCAATATGAAACCATAGCCAAAGGGGTAGTGTAGTTGGATGGGACAGCAGTAACAACAGTTGGGGTGATTAGAAACTTGAGTCTTACCTTACATGCATGTCCAAATGTTATTATTTTACAAGATGTATCAGTTATAGACCTTCCACCACTCTTTGTCCTATGTTTGTCAAGAGATTTCACAGCCAATATTGGAGGATATTTGTCTGCTGATTGGTCACACATGTTGTTCAGAACGAGGTATGGAACCAAAGCTACAATCAGGTTTGAACCTATTGCAAACTTCCACATTGAGCCCTACACTCCGAGTCAGATCAATGCCAACTATTCGGCATTTGATCAAGAAGATCACCCAAGCACTGATGAAGCTGACACCAAGGTTGGAAGCATCCCGGATCTAACTCTTGATGAATGGGAAAACAAGGTGCATGCTTTTGATCCTTATCAAGAAGTAGAAGAATCTGAGCTAGGAGTCTATTGCATACATGAAAAAGATCAACCCATTCCTAGCATCACCAAGCCAGACCACAAGGATGACAATGAGGTATGGCAGCTGTTTTTTTATGGATCAAGGGGTAAACAAGGTGCCGGAGGAGGAGCCATGTTGGTTTCACCTCAAGGAGTAAAGTACTATTTATCTTTTAGATTTCAGTTTGCATGCTCCAATAACACTGCTGAGTATGAATCCTTGATGCAAGGGATGCATTGGGAAATAAAGAGAGGAATAAAAAACTTGCAAACCTTTGGTGACAGTGAATTGATTGTAAATCAGGTCAAAGGCCAGCATGATGCTAAGAATGATCTACTCGAGTGCTACAAGAACAGGGTGTGGGAACTCATTGAAGATTTTGAGGGGTTTGGCATCAAATCAGTTCCTAGGAAAGAGAACCAAGCTGCTGACAGGCTTGCAGCAATTGGGGCAGCCTTTGACGTTGTGGAGAGCATTCAAAAAGATAAGATACAACCAAACATCCATGTGATTGTAAGGCCTTCAGTGCCAGATAACAATGTAAGTTGGCAAGTGTTTTAAAATGATCAGCAAATCATCCATTTCTTGTAAGAAGAGGCTGAATTCTCAGCTAAAAATCAGGAAAAGTTAGAGCAGCAGTATGGTGACCAAGTGGTGCAGCTGAGAACCAACAAACTACCAAAGGGACTTATTACTTTAGAGTCCATTTTTAATCCCAATGATCAGTTTAGGAAAGAGAAAGCAAACATTCAGGTCAAGAGAGAAGATTCAGTGTCCATCTTGGTAGGAGAAGGAAAATCACTCCAAGTTGGCAAGATGACAATTGAGCAAGAAAGGTATGAGTTTATACAACTTTGTCAAGAATTCCCTGATGTGTTTTCTTGGAGCTATGAAGATTTGAAAGGTTTCAATCCCGAGTTAGCTCAACACACCATTGAATTGGATCCAAATACTAAGCCCATCAGGCAGAAACAAAGGCCAGTCAATCCACACATCGAACCTCTCATGAGGAAGGAATTGAACAAGTTGATTGAGTCAAGAATCATATTCTCAATCAAGCATTCTAGTTGGGTTGCCAACTTAGTTCCAGTTAGAAAGAAGAGTGGAGAGATCAGATTGTGTGTTGACTTTAGAGACTTGAATAGAGCATCTCTCAAGGACCATTACCCACTCCCTTCCATGGAGCAAATTTTGCAAGTTGTCACTGGCTCCAAGAGGTTTTCACTACTTGATGGCTATTCAGGGTATAATTAGATTATGGTGAAGGAAGAAGATCAGTTCAAGACAGCCTTCACAACCAAATGGGGAACATTTATTTGGATAGCAAGCTTCTTCTTTCACCTTCAACAAGTGATTTTTGCAAGTATCAGACCTCTTCTAAAATTGTAACAGGTTTTCTACCTTTTTGATGTTGTAATGCAAGGATTTTGACAATGGAAATGACAATACAGGCTCTGTGATCAGTTTTCAGTCCTCTGGTTGTGTTGTTTGCTTCATTTCAACTTTAAATTACATATTATCAGTTTGTGCATGTTGTTTATGTTGTATTCCATGATCTGTGTCTATCTACAGAACTAGAAGTGTTAACCACTCCTTTTCTGGTGTATCACCGCTTTAGTGTAGGCTTTCATTTTATGCATTCTCTCTCCTTGGTCCCTTGGAAATTTAGATTAGCATAGTTAGTTTCCCCTGCATTAGAGTAGATTGTGGCAGGTAGTTTAGGAGCAAGAACCAGCTTTCTCTCGAGATTCCTCTCTCATTTTACAAGTCCCACGCTTGGAGAGAGGTTTCAATGTTGTGCAATCACACTGGATGCTTAGAGCAACCAAACTAGAAATCTGATCAACATCCAGGGGGTGTTGTTGATTTGCACTAACAATTATTAAGTCAAAAACATATTCATGGCATCAAACAAAACCCACATTACCTTTTTATTAATGGAGTGAAGCTATTATTTCCTTGTTATAGTCCATTATACTCCCATATATTGCAATCTTGCTCCATGCTAGGTCTTTTAAGGTCTATCTCAAAAACTTAGTCTTAGTAATGACTCCCCTTAAACAATGCATGGTTTATTTGATCAATATACCATACTTATCAACTTATAACCACTACATAAAATGCTTACATATTCATTTTGATAACACAAGATATTTTCATGTTTAGTAAATCAATTATTCAACATATAATGATTCAAGCTAGTTACTAATCTCCCATAGGAAAATTTTACCAGGATAAGATCTATAGACCAATAGCCATAATAATATTTCAAGCTAGCAATCCTTATCAACCTCCAGGTCATAAATTCACAAGATCAACCTTAGTTCATAATAACCATATTATTGCCTTTGTCATGTTTTCTTGACCGTTATTGAAAAAACTTGTTTCCATTTTTCTTAATGTCACAATCAGTTAAAGAGGACAATCGTGTTATAATATTGACTAGACTAGCAGGATGTTACATGAAATTTATAAATTAAATACACCTTTAGATGTCATGTGCTCAAACCTGAGGGTATTTACAGTAATCATTTTGTCATACTAAGAGGGTATTTACAATAATCATTTTCTCAATACCAAGGGGTTTTGAAATATCTGTGTTGATTGAGTGAATAGGAGGGAGTGTGATCATACATATGGTTTTGTTGTAGGATTCCCCAATGGTTGTATAGTTACATTAAGGGAAGTGCATTTAGAATCCAAATGAATTTTAAACATGGATTTTATGACAACTACATTTTTTGAGCCTTTATATTTTTCATTATTGGAAGAAGGTTTGAATGAGGACTTAGGTTTGGGTTTCTTTGATCAAAGATTGACTTTACCATCCTTGAAGGCACAAAGTTATAACTTGCAAGCCATGGTAAAGGCCTCATCAAATGTTTTGAAAGATTTATTATGAATCAGAGATGATATATGTTTAACATATGGTTGAGCAAATAACTCAATTAGTTTGATTTTTTAAAGTGAAAAGGATAATTGATTGATGATCTCACACTAGTGGGTTCAAATTCTGCAATAGATTCATCTTAAAATTTTTTGATAGCATAAAGGTCTATAATGGAGATTTTATGAGTGATGTTGATGGAAAAGTGTTCTGAGAATAGTTTTGTGAGCTATGTGAAGGAGAAAATTGAGTACTATGGGATATTTTTATAACAATCTAATGTAGTTCCTACTAAGGACATGGGAAATGTCCTTAACATAAGGTTATGATCATGTGTGATAAGGTAACATACATGGTGGAAGAAACATATATGTTATTGGGGATCCTCCTTAGTGTATATTTTAAGAAACTTTGGGAGTTACCAGTGTGGAGGGTAGGATTTTTTATGGTACAAAAGGATTAATAAGTTCATTATGGATTTGTTCATATAACAAGGTATTTTAGAACCCATGGAGTAATATTCAAGACTAGAGATCCTGTTTAAAAATGATTGTAAAGGATCATTTTGTGAGGATGGTTGGTGGGGATTGAATGAGAAGAGGTCGGGTTGATTATGGAAACTTGGTTTTGGTTTTTGATATGACTTATAGGGTAAAGGAATGTTATGTTGTAGGGTAATATTGTAGCTAGGATGTGAAACTAAAGGTTGTGAAGGTAGAATCTACTAGTATTGGACATGAATGGATGTGTTGATAAGATGTCACGATGGCTGAGGTATATATTGGGATGGGATTAAACATAAAATGAGAGGTTGATATGGCTATGGGATGTATTGAGATGGGATAGAAGCATTTATGAGTGGTTGAGATGGTTGAGGTAAACATCGAGAATGGATTTTTGAGACAGGAGAAGTTGATGCTTGTTGTGAAGAAGGCTGAGTGCTAGTGATATTTTCATTTATTTATAATGGGTATTGATGTTGGGATGTACGTGACCATGTTATGAATATAGGATGTGGGTTGTTGTGAATAGATAGGTTGAGGCATATTATGTGGGATTTTTATCAGCATAGCAAGGGTATTTGGGAAGCGCTAGAGGACACAAGACTAGAGGTGGAAGGAGGTGTATTAGTGTTATATTGTGAAGGTGATAAACCTGGCAACGGGTATGGTGGGGAGGATGGTTCTTGATTGGTCTCTTATAATGAAACATCATTAAGGTGAAAGGTGATGTGGGAATGACAAAGTGGGAATTGATGTTCCTAATCCATTGGGAGTGGAATAGGGATAAATTTATTGGATGACCAGCTCGTGGCTAGGATCAATAAGCCAAGAAATTTTGAAAGTGATGATAGTGATAGGAGGTTGTTGTTCAGGTGTAGGATGTTGGAGGAGTACACCTCAAGTAGTGAGATAGGCGTTAAAATCCACAAGATTTGAATCTAGAATCTCTGTGAAGACTGGACAACCACTATTAGAAAATAAAGGACTAAATGGATCTAGGATTTCTGATGTGGATAATTGACTTCTAGGAGAATGAGGAGGTTCTTGATTGGAAAATTAAGGTGATCAAAATTTATCGATCACACGTGATATTTATTAAAGGTTTGACTGGATATTATCTAGGGATTATTAAAGGTGATCAACCATATTTTCATAGTTTAGAAGGTTAGATTGTTGTCTAATTAAAACCATGGATTAACAAACAATCACTAAATAAAATGAAAATCTATATGGCTGATTAAAATAACACAAATAAGTCACACAAGAAATTTTTTGATTATCTTGATTAAATTAGAAAAAAGTGTGAAATGTGAAAAAATGGCGTAAAAGGGTACTAGGAAACGATAGCCTAAGGCTGGTTTCAGGTAGTGTCAAATGATGGAGTCCTCAATACACCCAAAGGTGCATGAGGCCCAAATCTCTATTGAAGTATGTACGAAGTCTGGTATAAGGTCCTACCCCTCACTTCAAGATCCCGTGGTGATAAGGGTGTCGGGTGCTTATTTGATATATCACCCACCATATTTTTTTTATACTCGACCATAACACCAAGTCATCATATCCTCTTGGTGGTGAAATCCAAGTAGGTCCACCTAGGAAGGAATGCTTCGATGCAAGTTAAGTTTTTTGTGGTTTGGTTGTGTGTGAAGGGAGTTAATTGAATACAATTCTTTAAACCCCTAGTTAAGATATGTTAGAAAGCAAGTATGAGTGTTTGTTTTAAAATCCAAAGGAATTATTTCAATTTTATGAAAACAAACAAACAAGATGGGGTAGTGAAATAAAAAATGATGCAAGAAAATAATGTACTTGCAATCAATTTTCTTTTTTAATTTTTTGACTTTTAAGTTTTAAGAAACAACAACAGTAAAAAGCTCTAAGCTAAAAGGTTAGTTGAAATAGAAAGCAATAAATAAAATATACCAAATCTAAATTAAAAAGGGACTAAATGGTCCCACTGGGTGTGCCAAGATGTTTAAGGTGTTTTTCGGTTTAGTGTTATTAATGTATAAAAATACCAAAATCTCAAATGAGAAGGGTTTACCAATACTTGTGTCTACAATCACAATGTTTGGATGATATAATATAGACAATGTAAAGAGATCCTACTTTTTTCAAGTGAGAAGGCATGTAATCAATGATATTTAAACAAATATATGTTTGATAAATATGATAATGAGATGTTTTGAAAATGCCGATCCCCGGAATCAAAAATGACTTCCTTGAAGGGTGTCAAATTGTTTGATATAATTAAGATATTTTGATAGTGATAAGATGAATAACAAAAAAAAATATTTAAAACTCGATAGGGATAGTGAGACCCTGTTCAGATTCATAAGTGGCCCAGGCTAGGGCAGTGGTAAGCCCAAAGTACTCAAAGTAGTCATACCAGAACTCTTCATTAGCTTCTTGCTCTTCTTGGATGATTTTGATCTGATCTTCAATACCTTCAATGTTTAGTGTGAATGCAATGGCATACAAAGTGAGTTCATGGAGGATTTCAAACTTCTCCCACACAAATGGATGTTAGATGATCATAATGTCATAAATTTTGGTGATGGGGTGTGAAAGACCTGGAACTATCATATACAGTTAATACATGCTTGTAGACAATTGATTATACCAAAATAGAATTGATAGAAATGTTGATTATGAAAATAATTGGTAACTGGTGATATTTTATGGGGATCGATGGTGATCTTATGAATCATGGGAAATAGGAAAGATAATTAGCGATCTATGTGAAAAGTTAGTATCTTGATAGAATAGATAATTTGAAAAAAACATAGACTCAAGATAATTTTATTAGGATTCTATCTGATATGCAAATGGGATGAAAGAAACAGAAAGAAGACTTGTTTACCTTGATAAGAAAAATGACTTGTTGATGTTTTGATTACTTACAGGTGCTTATTGGAGATTTAGATGACTTGACAGATGTGTTGAGGATGTCTAGATACTCGTGATAGGGTCGTTTGACTTCCTAACATGACATAGCTTCACTACAATGGTTTTGCATCCCTGAAAAAAGATCTGTGAGGTCTATTTATAATCATTGGAAATATTTTAAGATCATCGATGATCCAAATATTTTGGGAAAAGTAGGTTGGAAGTGGTTTTAACCATCTCCATGTTAGGTTTTCATGGGCGGGGATGCAAAGTGATATGGTTAAGGGTGTTAATAGATTAGGGGAAGGGATAAAAATTCATTTAGAGTGGTTGGTAAATGGTTAGGATATTTTAGGGAGGTTGAGGTATATTCACATGGGTAAAAACATGGTTTTATGGGGTGAGGATAGTGATTTATTTTATGATAGGTTTAAGGATTTAATGTGTGTGTTTGGTGTTATTGGTGAGAAAAATTTTCTATGGGACAAATTGGTGGATTTCCACCAACACTCTAGGACTATGTCCCCCTACTTGAATAGGGTATCTCTGTTATTGTGTTAAAATGGTGTTGTTGTTGTAGAGGCTAGGGATCTAACAAGAAAACTCCATTGCACCTATGGAAAATTCTTACAATCTTACAAGGGAGGAATTTTATAGGTATGTGGGGAAGTGGAAGTGAGAAATTAGGAGAGTTATTAATATTACAAGTAGGAGAACTCATATTATTGTACAGATTAATTAGATCATATTAATACACACAATTTGAGAAGAATCACAACTTCACTGATAATACCAAGACAAGATAAAACCATTGACACAAAGTTTCACTTATTTACTCATCCAGAAAAGTAGAAAATCCTTTCTTTATTAGCATTCTCACAAAGTTGTACAATGCAAGGGAAAGAGAAAATCATGTCAAGAGAAATAGAATAAATTTATATCTTTTTTCTTATTCCAAGTTGTTATCTCCTTATGAACATACAAAATTGACAACCCTTTAGAATGGGAGAGTCGTTAAAATATATACTTCAAAAAAACTCTTCACTTATACCCCAGATGATTTTTCATTTCTCCTTTACAACATGTGTTTTTGCATTCCTATGAGTGAAATTAAGCCCCCGTTTATTAATTAAGGGTGACTTATTACATTTTCAACTATAGTCACATTTCAATGTATAAGATAAAATGAAAAGTGCAACCCCCTAATGAAGAAATAGAACATGAAGGAAGAGGGGAAGGGATAGAGAAGAGAGATATAATACATTTATGAATACAATGTTCTTATTGATTTTAATTCATTATCAGATGGATCATTACCAATCTCAACTGGAAAATCTTAACTCCTTTGATCTCTCTGATATATCGGGCCATCGTATGTTTGACTTTCTCGGCCTAAGGAATATAGACACAACTCAAGGACTCAAGCCAACCATCCAAGATGTCATTGATGTTTTTTCCTTAGTGAACCAATATTTATGTTTCTTTTCAATGCTTGATATTTTAGCTCTTATCTCAGTAAGAGACTCCAGTGTGTCCTTTTTTAAGGAAAAGGGATCCCCAGATTCTTTCTTGACATACTCCTCAAATGGATTCAAAAAATCATCCACTGAGGTGTTCTCGTCAAAGGTAGGTACTCCAAGCTTATGTATCCTAGTGTTTACATCATCTTACATCTTGTAATCCCACTCCTCATTTGAATCCAACTCATCTAGAGCATTATTCAACATCTCATACCGAGAGACAAGAGTCCTAGCCCATACATGTGATAAATTCTTAGATGGAAAATTGAATACCTTTATTTTCACCAACATCTAAGAATGATATTTCCCCATATCTATCACCAATGGGTACATTTGATCCCAGTGTTCCTTTTCTTTCTCAATTTCATCCCTTGTCATTTGGACATTGGTGATTATAACTTAAATGTATTTGTACTATGATATCATATTTGGAAGCAACACTTTCCCTTTTTCCACAACCTTGTTCACCCATTTGTCATTGGATCGTCCCTACATGGTGAAACCTATGTCTTTTAAATGGAATCTAGATCGAAGATACTGATGGGAATAACTTCTTCAATTAGAAGAGATGAAGATGCATTCAGGTCCATGAAATGATGCATGTATGAGGTATTTTTTTGCACATGATCCTCCAACTAATCAATTTTATCCTTGTACTCCTGATTCCTTGTGAGAAGGTGAGTGGATGAATATTTGAACAAATATACATATCCCTTGGGAGTAATTGGGTCAAGGGAATTTTTTCTCATCTCGTAGTCAGCCAGTGTCATTTATTTAACGAGATTGATAACCTTTGGTTTGACTAATTTCACATATTTGTTTCCCAAAGTACCACTAAAGAAGCATGAAGTTTCTTAGCGATAATTTTCTTACTTCCCTTGACCATTGAGTCTATATCTAAGAAGTCAGGTAGTGTCACGTATTTAACTATGTGGGATTATTTTGTGATCATTTCTTATACCAAAGAAATGTCCCGTTCATTTCAAGATCAGAAATTGTCATAACTATTGTCTCTTTCTTGGGATAAGAAGGAAAATCTTGTACAGGAGGGGTTTGTTTGACATTGAAATGTGAGGAGATTTGTAATTGTTGAGGGGATGGAAAGTGAACTGGTTCCACATCATTATATTTCATTCATATCTTTTTTTTACAACCTTTTGTAGTAGGGGGATTCTGGTTCCACTACCTTGTATTTTGAACTTTCTCCCAAGTTATTTGAGTCAAAATATTTCTTCGTGACCTTTGAAGAGGAGTGATGCAATTCTTACATTTGGAGAGTAGGTAGATTTCCTGATGCAATGAGGGAAGCTCTTTTTTTAACCATTCTCTCAATCATTTTATGATGACCTATATGCACTCATTGATATATCCTGATTCACAGATGCTCCATGTTACCTATGGAAAGGGTGAGGCCTTTACTACTTGATATTTTGGGTCATACATCTTTATTTCATCATATTAGATGCCTTCCTCATACCAATCAAACTTGAATCTTTTCATTTTCCAAATGGTCATTCGAGTATGACCCTATTCTCTGGATTCAAAATCATCTTTAAAATTCACCTAGTAGTATTCAATCTATGAAATAAGATACAAATCAGGGAGGTGAAAAGTGTCTGGATCACTTCAGATATCGAAGTCCACTCTTGGGTGTGTGAATACAGACTCAAAGGGGAAAAGGAAAATTCTAGGTTTGTAGCATCACTGAAATTCTTATAGGAGAATATTCTGAGGGATATGGGGAAAGAAATGGTATTCTTATTCTAATTTCTAATCTTATCGTGAACATGAGAAAACATATTATACATCTCGAACAACATGATCTTGTCACTGAGATATTGTGGAATCTTTCATGGATAAATCTTTAAACTAGATACTCAGATGTAGAAAAAGTTTGCAAACTGTATGAAGTAAGACCCATACTACTTGATCAAGGAAGCCACTTGAGGAGAAAAACTTGAATGAAGGTTCCTTCTAATAATATGATGAAAAACATTGTGTACGCATCATTCACTCTCATGAAATGTTTCTTTCTTTCCTTCTAGATTATTTGTGGGTAATTTTAAAATGCAGGAGCCTTCTCTAAAATATTTTGGGTGAGTTTTAACCCTCTAAATTCCCTTGAGCTTTCAAGATCATAAACCAAGTATGAAGTCATCGAAAACTTCTTGGAGACCAAAACCTGGAGTAGTTGATGATGAAAGTTATCACTAATTATTTTTCCCCAATCTATCCTTTGTTTCCCCTCAATGATGGAGAGTATGAAAAAATCCATCCTATCGTGGAAGTATTTTTTTGTTTCTTCTCCCATTATTCATCTTAGAAGGATGATCACATCTAAGAATCCTTCATGAAAATCACTTCAAGAGAGATATTTCAGCACCCATAATATATTTCTACTATGTTTCAACCATAAACCTAATGCAAGGCCTTGGAGATAGGAATTTGTCTTGGACAATTCACTTGATGCCACATCCTTCATAATGACAACCATGTTGTTTTAGACTATAATTTTTAGAGAGTGAGAAATTTCCATGGAAGTGAGAACCATCGGGACTGAGTTATCATCGTCTCTTATGGTTTGGGTATCTAGCTCATAATGGTGGGAGCATACTGATACCAGTTTGTAGCTTTGAATAGATACCCAATGACCACTTGTTATATATAACTCGTTTGTAAAGACCTTATCTTTCACCTCTTCCCTGATTCCACCTATCATGTTGTCTTTGAGGTATTCCAAATCCATATGGGTAACGTTATTTTCTATAGACACAAAATCATGCACATATTACTATTTTATTATGCCATCAAGTATGTTGTTATATGGATGGATCTTAAGTGAGAAAATTATTCAGTGGTGACACACCCCCTTGTCTATCTACTTTCTTTGGTTGTTTTATTGTCTTTCTCTCTCACATCTCTCATTTTTTCACCCAATTTTTGTCATGTCACAAGGATCCCTATCTATTTATATTTTCATATATTTCATCATTCATCCCAAGAGATGAGTGCCCATTGTGGACACTAGCGCCCAGGTGCTCTGTTATTGCTAAAATTTTAACACCCCCTTCTTTTTCAAAATTAAACACAACATTCATATTATAGTTAGCTTGCCTTTACATTCATATAAATCATTAGGGGGCCACTAAGTATTAATTAGACTATTTAATTATTCATGTTAAGTCATTTAAAACATTCTTAATATTTTTTGGCTATCATCTCATTTCTTGATATAAATATGCATCACGTTGATTGTAACTTTAATAGAGAATCTTTAATATGGAAATAAATTCTATTTTGTGATCTCGATATTTGGATTCCAGACCCATATTTTAACTTTTTTGGTCTTACCCTTTTGGAAATAAGTATCAAAATGTGGTCATTAGTGAAATAGATCATCTCTACTAATCATATTATCATTTTGAGGCATATGAGGGTGATTGTTTGCATAATAGTTTGTAAATATTAATATCTAAACTATGGCTCGATGATTATCTTGTATATACTTTGATAAACCCTATGGTTTATTAATTCGAATGGATATAGTGCTAAGGTATGGTGTTTGGAGTTTATTGAAGTAAAATTGGCAAACCGTAATTTTTGAATTCCTACTCCCTAGGTATGATGTGGTGATAGGTCATGGGTGATTAATTGCAATTGAGTTATGGAATTGAATGTGGGGTTAACATTGTGGAATTAATTGTAGCTTATCGGTTTGGTAGTCATTTGGTTTTTCATTACAATATTGGGAGCTTGAAGATGTTTGGTTTGTACATGTGCTCACGGTTTTTGGTTTTTAGACATGTCGAGCTTACAAGTATGAGCCTATATGCTTGAAATTTGTGCCTCGTCCATGATTAGTTCTATTTTTTTTATTTGTGTTGTGGAAGGAATGATTTTCATTTGTTTTCTCTGAAAATATTTTTGAGCTCATCAATTTAAGTGATATTTGTCATACCCATTTCCTTTTTGAGCTTGCATGCAAAGCTGGGTCTTTAAAATGTTTGTGAAAAAGTGATAAAAATCATGAAGTTGAAATCTAAGATTTTGTGTTGAATGTATTAAGACCCGCATACTTCCTTTGTGGTTTTGATCTTGTTGTTAATGTAATTTTATTATTAATCATATTTTTCTTCAAAATATTTTCATGTAATCATGAGGTTATTGTTGTTTCTTAAAGAATGTAAGATTTTCGTTGCAGTCTTGTGGGATTCGACAACATGTTTGGTTATTGAGTCTACAGTTCACATAAAATGTAAATACTTCCTATATTGAATTTAAGTTATTTATTAAATCTATTTTCATCTGATTATTTCATAAAATATTGGAAATGGTTATAAATTGTTTTCTTTTAGATTCTAAGTGAAAATATTACCTTAGTCCAATTAAAATGAAGTTTTTGTCATCTGGGTGTTTAGAAATTTTAATGGTTATGTTTGAAAACAAATATTAACTTGATGACTGAGAATTTATTTGTGGGTTGATTGTTATATATCTCAATTGATTCTAGAGGGATTACTGTAGATTGTGATAAGGTTCTCAAATTCATGTATTTTATTTTAAGTTTATTATGTAATTGACAATGTTGTACTATCAATACCTACTTTTGAAGTACAATAATGAAACCTGTTACAGAGTATGAAAATGGTCATTTTCTTAATCTAATACATGCATATATTTATGGGATCTTGATTTCAATAATAATGGTCTAAGAATTTTGAGAATATTAGGCATGATAATGAATTTATCTTGACTATTCGAAGGTTCTGTGAATGTAGTATGGATAGATAGAAAGGGGGAATCCATATGAATAATTTATTAGTCAAGATAGTTGTACATACATGTTCTGAGAATTTATTTCATTTCAGTTTTTATACAGGAGTCCAAAATGATTTTAGCATGTGGGTATTTTGCCAATGGCATCTGGGTAGTTATATAGTTTAGAATTGACATGAAATAATTAAGATGATTCTGTAAAAAGATTTTAAAAAATCATCTTTATGATATGTCATTTATATTTTAACTGTAAACTATGGTTTGAATTGGAAATTTCATTTTTGGGAAGAATACACATGCTAAGACCTGGTAATCATTCATTGTCTTTACATATATTTACCATGTTAGGATGGGATGGATGGGGTTCTAGGAGGTCTGAATCACACCATTCTTGGGGTCATTACAGTTTTTGTGGCCAATCATGGCGTAGAGTTTCACCTAGAGGTGGGAAAAGGGGAACTAGTATGCTTTAGGGTGGAAGACCCTTTGTTAGTCATGGTCATACTTGGGTATTTATTCACTTGTATGCAAATGAGTCATGTTTACATGAAGTTTTGTAATTGATTGAGTCATATTCCTGCAATCCTCCTTCTCGCAGTTTAAATAATCCACCTATGCCAAATCTTGAACATGTGCATGTTAAAAATAATATGGTTTCTTCTAATAGATTAGTCCATTTTGCCCCTTCTTATGTAGTCCCACAATATACTCCATGGGCCCATTTTACACCACTTTTAACTGAAAGAAACTAAGCTATACCTTTTCATGAGTACTCACACACTTCTAAGTGTGTTTTTTCCTCTTCTATTATACCTAAGGTGACAGGGACCATAAAAAGAGTAAAATTGGAAGTAGAAGAGGAATCTGGAGTTTTCACCTACACTATTCTTCCTGTTAAGTCGTATGAGTACGTGGAGATGGTCACTGATATAAGAAGGTGACTTTTATATTTGACAGTAGATGATTGATTAATCATACTTTGATTTGATATACTTGGATGGATATTTTTGGGGTAGGCACACCGGTTGTATAGACAATATATCAAATCTAAACATACATGTAGATAAAAGTAGATATTCTACCAGAAGAAATATACAAAATAAGAGACATAAATCAACACCATATTTAATGTGGTTCACCCAGTGTGGGATACGTCCACCAAGAAATAAGCCAATCTATTATCCAAAGCTTTGAAAAGATATACAATGAAGATTTACAATCTTCCACACCTCTCAGATGTACATTATTTTCTTTCTATCAAGATTTTTCTTCATCACCCAAGAATTCTCTCTCACCAACCTTTTTCAAGTTATTTATAATTCTTGTTAATCCTCATCTCTTCCAAACCCTATATTTTATGCTTATATAGTCATTCTAAGCCCTATATTTTATGCTTATATTTTATGTCTATTTTATTCTTATATAGCCATGTAATTACAATCAATAGAAATAATTTAATGCTAAAAATAGATCTAATTCCTGAGAGTTAATTAAAACATCCTCGCACAATTAACTGACGCTAGTTATACCTAAATGTTGTCAGTTCCTCCCTTGCTTGAATGATGCTGGTCATAGTTGACTGATGTCAGTCCTAGGTGACCGATGCCAGTTCCCCCCTAACCAATGATGATTACCGTATTTTCCAGCAATTTTCCATTGCATGATAAACTAAAGTAATTAAGCTCTACAACTCAACAATCTCCCACTTGGAGATTAATTACTGCACCATACCTATACATCATCATTCTTAGATTCTTCCTCAACTTTGTTTCTTCCTCTTCAAGTCTCAAACTCGAAGACCAATAGAAGTGGAGTGTAGCTCCAACTTCTCCTTTACTAATGACTTTGTTAGCATATTCGCAAGTTTCTTACTCATATGAATATTTTTCAGATTCAATTGTCCATACTCCAATACCTGCTGTATAAAGTGATACCTCAACTGAATGTGTTTCATTCTCAAATGAAATTCTGATTTTTTTGCCAAATGAATTACACTCTCACTGTCACTGAATAGTTTACAATCACTTTTATCCTTTCCCAACTCTTCCATGAACCTACTCATCCATATCATTTCCTTGCTACCCTCTGTAGCTGCAACATACTCTACCTCTGTAGTAGACAAAGCCACAACCTTATGCAATCTTGAAATCCAGCTAACTATCATTCCACCTACTTTTAAAATATATCCAGTAGTACTCCTACCATCCAGATCTCTGGCCATATCCTAATCAACATAGCCACATAATGAAATATCTGAACCTCCATAGCATAACTGCGTGCTAGATGTCCCTTTCAAATACCTAAGTATCCATTGGACTGTTTTCCAATGCTTTTTACCTAGATTAGCCATATATCTACTCACAACTACCACTACCTGTCTAATGTCTAGTTTGGTACAAACCATAGCATACATGATACTCTTAACTACTGAAGCATATGGTACTCGCGTCATGTATTTGACCTCCTCATGTGTTGAAGGACACTTATCTTTGCTCAATTTTGAGTGTCCAACCATAGGTGTACTTCCAAGTTTTGAATTCTACATTTTAAACCTTTCTAACACCTTTTAGATATAATCCTCCTTAGACAAATACAATTTCTTGTTCTTCCTGTCTCTGTGTATTTGCATGCCAAGGATTCTTTTTGTAGCTCCTAAATCCTTCATAGCAATTGTGTGAGCTAGCTTTCCCTTAAGCTCACCAATGTCCTACATACTAGATCCTATAATAAGCATATAATTCACATACAATAACAAAATAATATAGCTCCCATTTTCAAGATTCTTGAAATAAACACAATGGTAAAATTCATATCTCAAGTAACCATGCTCATGCATGAAACTATCAAACATCATGTACCATTTCCTTGGAGCTTGCTTGAGCCCATATAGGATCTTTTTCAGCCTGCACACTAATTTCTCCTTACCCTTGACTTCATACCCAAGCGGCTGCTACATATAAATCTCTTCATCTAAATCACCATGAAGGAAAGTCATCTTCACATCTAGTTACTCTAAATGTAAATCATCTACTGCAACTAAACTCAATACAGTACGTATGGAAGTCATTTTAACAATAGGAAAAAATATTTCACCAAATTCAATACTTGCTTTCTGTGCAAATCCTTTTACTACAAGCCTTGCTTTGTACCTTTTCTGTCAACCTCTTCTTATTTGATCCTGTAACCCCATTTGTTCTGCAATGTCCTCTTTCATGCTGGAAACTTAACCAAATCCGAATTCTGGTTTTGTTCCAAGGAGTCCATCTCCTCATCCATGCCGTGCTCCCACTATACGTGAGTCTCATCATGCATTGCTTCTTCAAAAATTTATGGTTCACCATTATCAGTTAATAATAAATAAGATAGAGAAGGTGTAAATCTTTCTGGAGGTTTACTTACCATTTGTGACCTTCTCACAGGAGTTTGGGGTACCAGTGGCTCATTCTAGACCTCCTGGACATTTGTTTCTAATTCTGATAGTGACCGACGCTGGTCACCTGTAGCCAACATTGGTTCTGTTAACCGATGTCGATTTGGCTCTTCTGTAACTGATACTGGTCAGGGGTCAGCTGACATCGGTTATTGTGTAACCCTATAATTATGAGTTTTAAATTCGAGAGTTCATTTTCATTTACAAAATTGTCAACATGGTTCTTCCTTGGGTACCAAAATTTGATCCTTGTACATTCTCTTTTCATTCCATTTAACATCACAACTCCTAATCTTTTCATTCTATCCCAAAAACAGAAACCGAAATCACCAAATCCATAACCAATGAAAGTACACCTCTTGGATTTTGCATCCAAATTTTTTCTATTTTCCCTATCAATATGCACAATAGCTTCTGAACCAAAAACTTTAAGAAAAGAAATATCTACCTCTTTTCCAGTCCAAGTTTCCTCTGGTATTCCTCCATCTAGTGAACTTGAAGGCCCACGGTTAATCAAATTAACCGATGTATTAACTGCTTCTACCCAAAACTGCAAGGGCAATCCAACATGTATCCTCATACTTCTAGCACATTCTGTGATTTTCCTGGTCATTCTTTCTACAACACCATTCTGTTGTGGTGTCCTTGGAACTGTCCTTTCTCTATGTATTCCATTCACTGAACAATAATCATTGAAAACCTTACTACAATATTCACAACCATTGTCAGATCTAAGACACTTTAACTTTGAATTTGATTCATTCTCAACAAGGTATTTCCATCTTTTAAAAGTTTCAAAAACATTAGATTTATGTTTAATACAATAAACCCATACCTTTCTTGTAGCATCATTAATGAAAGTAACAAAATATTGGGATCCTCCATGAGAAGCTACCTGGGCTAGTCCCCACACTTCTGAGTGTACAAGCTCTAATTTTTGCTACTTCTTAGTTGCCCCAACTTTGAAAAATCTCACTCTCTTTTTCTTTACAAAGACACAATGCTCACAGAAATCAAGATCTAAATCTTTTAAATATCATAACTTATCGTTAGCCTTAATATTTGCATTCCTTTTTTACTCATATGGCCCCAACCAATTATGCCACATGCATGCATCTGAATCTGAACTAGATAATACAGAAAATGAATCAGTAACACATGTAGATAAATATAATGTTCCTACCTTATTGCCTCTTGCCACAACAAAGGTACCCTTGGTGACTTTCCAAGAGTTTGCTTGTGAATGTAACCATGCAACCAACTTCACCTAGTTGCCCTTTAGAAATAATATTCCTCCTGAGGCTTGGTACATGCCTCACATCTTTCAATACCCATGTATTTACATTTTGAAATTTTAGATGAACTTCCCCTTTACCAGTAATACTGCAAGGTTCATCATCACCCAAATAAACATGCCCAAAATTTCCCTAGACATAATTTTTGAAATAACCCTTATTAGGGGTTACATGGAAAGAAACTCTTGAATCTAAAACCCATGATTCAATTCTATTATCTAAAGAAAGAATAAGAGCATCTTGCATTACCTCTGACTGCAATATTTTCTTCTTTACCTTTGTCTGGTGTTGGTTCTCTTTATCCTTTGACCAACAATCTTTCTTTGCATGTCCTTTCTTTCCACATTTCCAACAAGTAATTCCCTTACTCTGGGTTTAGATCTACTATCTCTTGACTTTGATTTCCCATTACTCTTACTCTTGGATCTCTCCTTCTGCCTACCCCTGACTTTCTACATTCAAAGCATTCCAGATGATGATTCCTTTGTACTCTTCCTACAAATTTCTTCATTCAAGATTATACTAACCACATCATCAAACTTCAAAATATTATTAGCAGATGTTGTATTACTAACACCCATTACCAAGTTATCCCAACTATCAAGCAAAGAACATAAGAATAAAAGTGCTTTCACTAGATTTTAATTGATTTACAATAGATTGGAAATCATTCAAATGACTAGATGTAGATCCACCTTCATGCATCTTATAACTAAATAGTTTCTTCATCAAATAAAATTTATTTGAAGCACTAGGTTTTTCATATAAATTAGCAAGATATTTCATTAAATCTACCATAGATTTTGCTTTTGTAATATTGGAAGCCATATATGCTGCTATGCTCAATCTTATAGATCTCAAAGCCTTTCTGTCAAGAATATTTCCATTCTTCATCAGTCATCTTCGTAGGTCTAGACTTCTCATCCAACGATAAATACAAATCTCTTTGATACAGATAATCCTCAATCTGCATCTTCCATAATTGATAATTTTGGTTGTCAAACTTCTCTACCTTGTATTTATTTTCTTCTTCCATTGTTATAGCTCCCACTCAATCAGAAAACCATCTATGAGTAAATCTATCAACACATAAAACCCTCAAACAAATATCTGATACCAGTTGTTGGGGTTAGCACACCGGTTGTATAGATAATATATCAGATCTAAGCATACATGTAAATAAAAGTGGATATTCTACCAGAAGAAATATACAAAACAAGAGACATAAATCAACACCAGATTTAACGTGGTTCACCCAGTGTGGGCTACATCCACCAAGAAACAAGCCAATCTATTATCCAAATCTTTGACAAGATATAAATGAAGATTTACAATCTTCCACACCTCTCACGATGTATAGTACTTTCTTTCTCTCAAGCTTTCTCTTTCTTCTCCAAGAATTCTCTCTCTCACTAACCTTATTTTCACAGTTCTTTCTAATTCATTAATTATCACCTCTAACCCTAGCTCTTTATGCTTATATAGTACCTTATACAGACTTAGGGCACTTAGCCATGTAATTACAATCAATAGATCATACTTTAATACTAAAAATAGATCTAATTCCCGTGAGTTAATTAAAACATCCTTGCATAGTTAACCGACACATTAGTAACTAATACCAGTTAACCCTAACTGATGCCAGTTCCCAGTTTGAACTGATGCCTAAGTTCATATTATGATGCCAGTCCTAGGTGACCGATATCGGTCCCCCATAACCGATCAGTTGGTTACTGTGTTTTCAGCAAGTAATTTATTGCATGCTAAACTGAAGTAATTGAGCTCCACAACTCAAATAATACCCCTTGCAAAATTATAGGACAACATTAGAAAGTGGCATATACCTCTATAGGCGGAGAAGTGGTTTAAATATTTGAGATGTTGCTAAGAATTTCACACTTTTCTTCATGCATATAGAGTTGATGAATGGCGGGGTTGCAAAAGTCTTAATCACCCTTCATACCTTCAAGATACCTAAAAAATATATAAGGTCTGGATTGTGGTTCTAAATCCTTGCTTTTCTTCTTGGGTATTTGCAAGCCTATGACGGTCCTGAACTACCTCCAAACATGAAAGTTCACCTCAATTCAGGTTTATTGTCCATATCTAGCCTCAAAGGGTTTCATCCCATTTTATTGCTACTTTTTACAGAATACAGTTACTCCTAATTAATAAAGAAAATTTAGCTTTTACTCAATACTGCAATGAATGGATGACTTTATAGGTCAAATCATGTAGGTAAAAGATCTCCTTAAGAGTTATGTTCACTTTCATTCCGCAACTCCATTTATTGAAGGACTATAAGAAACTATATGGTACAAGGAAATTTCCCTTTGGAGGTGACCAAAATCATCAAACATATTACTGATAATTTACTCTCCTCCATTGTCATTTTAAGAACCTTGCATATACCTTTTGGCAAGGAATGTTTCAAATCAGTGACCAATAGCCTTGAGGTATTGAAAGTACCCAGATCAAAAACTTCAAAATTTATATTTGAGAAAGTAAACCCATGTATAGTGTGAAAATTCATCAATGATAGGTAAGTATGTATTGACTTCTAACTAGTGAACACTAAGGAATGGAAAAGATTGCCATAAATGTCCATGGACAATCTTAAGGGTAATGATAAGTTCTGCAAGATTTTCCAAATTTGCAAATTGACTCTTAGGGGTGCTTCCTAAGGGACAAATTTTTTTATCGATAAAGACCCTTTGAAAAAATAACGCAAAGCCTTTTATCCATATGAACATATGATGTTGACATCTAAATTGCTTGAGGTAATGGTATTTTTTCAAATAGCCAAACCATTCGTGGCATAACTTACTAACATCATCTGCGTGAGTCGGTACAATATAGGAGAAGAATAGGATCTTCAAAGTGGGAAAAGGTGTATAACTAGGACTAGTTTTCTACCTTTAAGAGATTGTCTACCACTATAGACTCACCGTGCAAATATCTAATGTCAGGACAATAATTAGGGTTGGATTCCACTAACTTCCATAATTTGGCCAATATGGTTGATTTGGTAGACTGATAAAAAATTGGTAGTTTGAATGTTAGCGAATACATAAGGAAATCATTGAGCTTGGTATCCACCATCATACTTCCACTAATCCACTACCATCTATTATGATGTTATGGAGTATCCTCATCCATGGTGATTTGGGACATGCTATAAGGCTCTACATCAAAATAAATTATTATGTGCAAAATCATGTAGGTGCAAGGGACTAGAAATATAATCTATGTCGAAGGAGAAGTTAGGGGAAAATCTTAAGTAATCTATGCCACAAGGTCTGATTTGTTAACTTCTTATTCTCAAATTTTAATTCTTTTTCCTTAAGGGTTAAGACTCTAATTTTCAGAGCATCACGTTTTTCATTAATGGGTCCACTTCGTAACACCTATATTATTGTTCTTAATTAAATGAGTAATGTGGTCAAATTTTTTGGAAGATCTTGGATCCTATAGATCCATTCGATAAAGGAGGGTAATCCCCATGTCACTAGTGTCCGAATTGAAGTTCTAATATCATATAACGACTTAGTTTCAAAGGATCCACTTGGCGTTGAATATTCTTGGTATACCAAGAAAATAAGGGACATATGCTCATGTACATTTTATCATTACTGAATTATAACATTGTATGTGACCTACAACCTATTTGGGTTTAGGTACCATCCACCGATAAGATGGGGTAACAAGTGCATTACTGAGGAATGTAGTGATCACAGTATTCCACATTCTTCTAGACATCATGCATGATATCTTGTAATCTATTAGACCACGTAATGGGAAAGTTACGGAAATCCATTGTCACAGACAAGCATCTGAAGAACTACATCCAGTCTAATTCCTTGTTTATTGAACAATAGAATTAGTCCCATAAGTTCACATATTAGGTGTGAAGCTCATCGTAGGTCAGTGAAAATTTTGGTCACTCACCTTGAAATTTTCACTCCAATTTGATGTGCTTTTGAAATTGTGCACATAGCTAAGGACAATGTGTTATTGGACATGTACCACTCGCCTATCCGAAGTGTGAAGCTCAAGTAACAAGCACAATAGGAATGAAATAGTGAAACTCTTGTTTACACTGAACAAGGAATATTGTGACAATCAACTAACATCTCACCGGTTACCCCCACAAGATAAAGTTCACTTAATGCGAGACAAGGTGCCCATACCCCTGCACTTTGGCACCCAATCTATCGACATTATGATCCAAATCTTGATTTGAAATGAGAAGACTCAAGACATAGTTTCAGACATTGTTCATACTTAGGTACACAACACTCAGATGGAGTTCTGGAAGTATTAGAAAATAGATTCCATGAAAATCACTCACTGCCCACCACAAAAATGTACTATTGATTTTTTGAATTCAGGAGCATCCTTTAACATTGTTATATTTTAACACATAAATTAGTTGAATCCAATTAGATTTAATTTTCAGATTAAAGGAAAGTTAATGTCACCCATGGACCAGAATATTCAAAACAATAAGTAGATTTAAAATGGGCAATTAGACATGTAAATTTCCTAAATACTTGGATGACCACACTTTAAATGGGAATAGCTAGAGCCTAGGTGTCTTAGAAATAGTTCACCTCTTTCACTTATTGTCAATAGTGTTGTGTCTTCCTGCAATAATTACAATGAAAATATTTCTTTCCCTTAAAATCTTAGTCTATGATTCTTGTTAAGTTCTAAGAACTATAGGACATAAGCATATTATTTAAGGAAATTGATCCTTTCCGAAAAGAGTGAACGATCTTTCGCTTGATGGAGGGTGACAAATCTTACGTGGATAGTATGTTGATTTGCTCTGGATCTCATCTGTAATCCCATCCTTTAGTCAAATGTTGGGATCGAGGTGATAGCTGGAACCCTCTATTGGGAACCAAAAAGGGCATAAATAGGGTTTATTCAGATTAAAAATGAGGTAATGCCATGATGTCAAGATACATTTTATCTGGGAGAAAGGAACATAACTTTAGGTGCTGTAAATAATCAGGTCACTTCGATTCGTTTAGCGAGAAAATGAGTCAACATATGGGTTGATCCAAGGTGGAAGAATCACTTGGCACAAGGGAGTTCGTGTCAGAATCTACCAAAGGATAAGATGAATTGCCATAAGGAGTCCCTATGAAAATTTACTTCACGATTATTTATTAAGTTGCAATCATGAGCAACATGGAGGAAAAAATGTACCCCAAGAAAGTTGTGAAGGTGGTTTTAGAAATGAACTTGCACATCACCTCAATAAGGGTACACACAGGGGAATGATGAGGAAGATCTTTGAAAAACCTAAATCTTGGAAAGAAAATAATGCTTAATGGGAACGGTGAATGCACTTTTCCCCCATTTTTATCCTTAAAAACTGATGAAGGGGAAAGAAAATTACACCTTATCCCTATGGTGATAAGTGGCGATCATCAATTCATTACCAGATGAGGGAGAAAAACTAGTTTTAAGCACCTAGGAGATAAATTTGGCTCATGTGAGGGACCATGCGAGAGAAGGGGGAAATTTTTTGTCTCCATTATCCCCTTAGAAAAGGGATGAAAGGGGCAAAAAATTAATCCTTATCCCTATGATTGTAAGTGGTAGGCTGAGGTTTTGCGGAGCAGGGGCTAGAAAATTGGAAAAGAGAGCTTACTAAGGCTTCTCAAGGTCATGTTGTGGGTCCAAGGGCTCATCTAGGGGTGGGGAAAATTTTTGTGTCCTATTTTTCCCCTTGGAAAGGAAATTTTAAAGGTACAAAAGGGACATGAAATTGCACCTCATCCTCATGCTAACACGTGGCATTGGAAAATTTGACTAAGTACAGAAGCCTTGCCTTTAGAAGGACCTTGAAGATGAAGTTTCCAAAATTCCTGGAGGATAGTTTGGGAACTTATTTATATGAATTTGAATAAAAATTCCTTCAAAATACAATGAGATAGATCTCAAGATCTGATTTAGCTTGAAACCCCCTCAAAAATAGCTTTCTTTTTCAGGATCACAAGGTGTGTCTGCCAAGAATGAGATGCAGAAAGAGTTTTCTAGATCTTGTGAAAAATATTAGAATACCACCATATAGGGAATTCAATAATATTTTTAATTTAATCTTGTTTCACTTCCAACTCATTCCTGAGGTCCCAGAATCATCTTTTGAAGCTCGAGTGTTTTTTTGAACTACAAGCTCATTTACCTTCAAAACCCCTCTTTCACTGAACACTTTCCTAAACCTATAAATCTTCCCTAAAATTTCTGAAATCACCTGAAATTTGATTTTAGATCCTTCAAATCACTTCTTTATGAATTTAGGCCTTCAAATTTTCTCTTTACAATGCATTCCTACCTTGGAAAGGCTAAAAATATCCATTTCTAAGTCTAGTGAAAATATGCTTTGAGAGAAACTATCTTGGAAGGACTTCATGAACTTGGATTCATATTTCCAACACATGTGAAAGGTAATTACAAAACATATAATAACTTATAGGATTGGGATAGTTCTGACACAGGGGAAGAACTGTAGGGAGGGCTTACAAGTAAAAATTTTAACACTAGAGTAAAGTTGTCATGTTTTCAAGTCAAATTTTTCCCTTGAAAAAACACATGACAACAATTGGCTCTCATTTAGGGACTCATTTTGGATCAAACAAAGTGATTACAGGTTGATAATGAACTCCATAATCTCAGTATACAATTTTTACCATTGTGTTATCCATTGGGTTTTACAGAGTCTCATACAAGCAAGGATAGATTGAAAGAAATGAGGGACACACACACATAAAAAGGGAAACACACCACATTGGAAAGGAAAAACACATATAATGGGAAAGGAAATACATACCTAAATCACCTATAGTATAATGCAAGGAAAAACTCACTATCATTGTTTATATAATTTCAAGTATTTCCCACTACGGGGTAACTCTAGATGTGTGCCATCCAAATATGAGAGATATAAATAGTTGTCACCACAAGATTCTCAAATTTGGAATGGAACAAGCCATAATAAATAAAACTTCCCATGACTTCCTTTAGGTTCTCTTTATTTTTCCCATAGTAATACAATATCTCCAACCTTGAAATCCCTTGTCTTTACTTTCTTTTCAAACAAATTCTTCACAATTAGTTGATGTTATTTTATACTTTCCACCACCTTGAACCCATATTCTTAGATATTTTTAAGGAACAATATTCTCTTGTCAATGAAATCATGATAATGGCCATCTTCTACTGCCTTGATTAATTGGAGTGTCAGAAATTTGATGGTGACTTGAATATTTGCATTGATCTCGTAGATAAATTGGAATGGTGACATACTGATTGCTTTCTTAGGAGTTATTCTATCTTCCCACAGTGCATTGTAGAGATTATTGTGTCAATTCCTCTGGTTTTCATCCACTAGCTTCCAGAAAATGGTCACAATATTTTTCTTTCTTAACTCAGCTTGACACTTCCCTTGTGGGTAATAGTTCGATGCATGAGATAGTGAGATTATATAACTATAGAAATAATATTTCAACTTTATGGAGGAAAACTATGTGGCATTATCAACCACAATATTCTGAGGGATCCCAAAATGAATAATAATGTTCTCTTTGATGAAATTACTAACCATTTTGGAATTGTCTTGTTTGGCTGGAATTTTCTCCACCCATTTTGTGAAGTAGTCAGTTGCTATGATCACATGGGTATGACTTGCACTTGAGTGAGGATTTATAAATCTGATGAATTCAATGCCCTATTTGAAAAGGTTCTTTTATCACCACCGGCCGAAGAGGAAGCATAGCAAGTTGTGGTCTCCCAATTTTTTTTTGGCAAGCTTCACACCTGGAAACCTATTCTTGAGAATTTGCAAATAAGGTCAGACAATAAGGGGTTGAGTGTCAACTCTCTATAGTCTAGCCACCCCACATAGTCTCATTCATGCCTATCTATCGGTTGAGTCCCTCGACCCCCCAGATAGAACTATAGGGCATATATATATATATATATATATATATATATATATATATATATATATATATATATATATATATATATATATATCTGATCTAGGTGGTCTCCCTCTCAGTTTTCTTAGATCATTGCTCACCCCGAATAGACTCTAGAGAGTCACCCTCGACCCAACCCCCCTCTCCCAATGGAGATGGTGCCCTCTCTATAGGACCGGAGATGGTTTGGAAGGGGAGTATTACCAAGCATAGTGATACAGCCTACCCTGACTAGATATAGCTTGCCCTGATTGAGAATGGGGCACTCTATATTGGCTGCTCTCGACTAATAGGGATATGAGGGTGGCTATAGAGATCATATATAGATTCAGGTCGGCACCCACAGAGGATTTTTTGAGAAGTGACCATTTCATATAAATTCCCACATCATGTTTTATCATGATATGATTTTAGCAACTTCTCTTATTGATCCTTGTCCACACACCGTAGAAACAAACTGTCAAGTCCCATTTTGTATAACACATGATCCAAAATTATGTACATGGCTGAATCGAGTTTGAGAGTTCTTATTTTCTTGTAATTAAGATGATTCAGGAACTCACCATAAGTAAGAAAGTAAGCAATGTTTACGTACCGCTCATTGGTGGTAGTTACAAAAAGGACTTGAGGAAGGTCCTTACTCACACATTCATAGCATATATATTCCTTGGAATCATTTTGAGTTGAGAGAGCTTCATCCTCCACCATCATCTAACATAAACCATTTCCTCTAAACAAATTAAAAGTTTAGATGTCCAAGTCATATTCTTAAATCCGCACCACCCAATTGTCTCTTTTGGTTCCTAGATCATGCTGAGTAAGGATTGACTTGATTGTAGATCATAGGAACATCACCATGGTGTGGGAGTTGAGGATGTAAAATATGAAGTTCTTCACATCTTTGAGTACAACATAGGAATGTTTCTCCATTTGTTTATACCTCAACTCACGGTTTTTTAGTGGACAAATCATGAAAGCAATGGGTGTTTCAATGCCTTCTTTGTTATTTTGAAATATGATGGTTAAAAGTGTGTGCTCTAAAGAATAACAATACAAAATGAACTCTTTGTCAAAATTGGGGCATACTAGAGTGATATATTTGGCTATTGCTTCTTTGATTGTCTCAAACATTGTTTTTCCTTCATTATTCCATTTGGAGTTTGTTTGGGACTTCATCATGGTAGTGACATGCTTGGTCAACTCAGTGAAGTCTGGAAAAAAGTGCCAAAGAAGCTTTACCTTTCTAAAGAAAGAATGGACTCCCTTCTTGCTTATTGAAAAGGATAGTTCTTGAATTTCCCTTATCCTATCTGGATAAATTTTATCCCCCTCCTTTTTCACAATGTATCCAAGGAGTTTTCCTTCAATCACACCAAATATACACTTCTTGGGATTTAGAGAAATTCCATGTTGTCGGAACCTGGTGAGAAATTTCTCTAAATGTTCAATGTGATCTCCTCACTATTTAAAAAATATTGTTAGGTCATCAAGGTATATGACAATTCAATGCTTGAGGTATTTAAAGTCTAAATCCATTGTTCGTTAGAACATTGCTCCGGCGTTGATAAGACCATAAGGCATTATGTTGTAGGAAAATGTGACCAATGGAGTTGTGAAGGATGTTTTAGATCTATCTTCTTCAGCTACCTCAATTTGGTTTCATCCAGAGAAACCATCAAGAAGTGAGAGAATTTTTGATCCCATGACCGCCTGTAGGATGTGATCTATGATAGGAAGTTGGTAGTTATCTTTTAATGAAGCTTGATTAAAATTTTGGAATTCTACAAAAATCCTTATCTCTCGATTTTTATTCAGCACTAGAATAATGTTTTCCACCCACGTGGAGTGGCAAATAGGAAAAATAATCCTTGCATTCAACGTCTTTAATGCTTCCTATTTGATTGTGTCTGTAATCTTTGGATTATATGACTGTTGTTTTTTTCTAAAAGGCTTGGCTTTGAGCTTTAGTGGGATTGAGTGATGCATCTCCTTGGGATGGAATAATTTGAGCTCATCATAGGTGTATTCCAAAACATCATAATATTTTCTCAACAATGAAACAAAACTTCTCTTCTCTTAAGGTGAACTACATTTTCTAATGTTTACCATCCTTGACTACTCTTTGGTACCAATATTTTCTTTTTCAAAATTAGGAAGACAATGAGAGGACTGTTTATATTTCTCCTTGACGAACCTATCATGCTTATCGAATGAATCTTCAAATAATAAAAGGGCTTTTGGAATCTTATTTCCCTTTAGCCTAATGACACCCTCCAATTCAATTTCATATATCACTTATTTTTCTTCATCTGCTATGGACTTCCGATTTGGATTATCGCTTCCCTTATATAAGAGACTATTGAAGTTATATCTTTTCTCCAGGAAAGAGAGAAATTGATTGTCATCATTGAAAACATGCCAATGATTTTTTTTATCTGATACACTTGGTCTAAAGACCATTTCAATAATCAGTTTTCCCTTGTTGAAGGATGGGTGTAGAGTCATCAAAGAAGCTGAAACTACAATAGAGTCAGCTTTTTCATTTTTGTCACAAGGAACAACTTAGATGGAAAAAGAATAAAAATATTTGATGCAATCCCATACCCAGTTGTTGTAATGCTTAAGTCTTGGTTTCTTGACCTAATATTGATCCCTTACTTACGTTACAATCACATCAGTGTTGTAAAGAAACTTGATTTTCTTCATGACCATGGATTCAACATCCATTTTGAGGAGAAAGGCCTTATACTCTGTAGTTTTGTTGGTGTTTTCAAATTACAATTTATAGGAAAATGGAAATAACTCACCCGAGGGACAAGTAAAAAAAATTCAGCTATGGATCATACAATGGAATGTATTTTATCAAATTAAATTGTCCACAATCGATTTTCTTCATCTTCTTTGAGGAGAGGCATATTCTTTTCACTTTTAGATGTGAAGAAGTAGTTACCCATTCCATTATCTTGGAAAAAGATGTCATCTTTTGAATCTTCAGACTTTTAGATGGTATAATTCATCTTCCACATGGGAAACAATTTCTTCATTTCACCCTTCATTGGAATGGCTGCAGAAGACTAATCTGTTGGTATATTTTTGGCTAAGTCTCTATAGAAGCTCTTGTTCAATAATATGCCAATATATGTTGGAATATCCACCACAAAAATACTTAACAACACGTTCTTATCAAGGAAATCTATAAGGGCCACTTGATCATCTTTGATTCTTCCTTCCATATGCATCTCTTTAGATTCCATAGAGTAGCAAGATTAACTTTCTTGTGTCAAGGTAAGACCTAGGGAATTAACAACTTTGATAGCCATTACACTATATAAGAAACCTGAGTCTATAATGGAAATATTCAATTGGTTTCCTTTGATAAAGAGAGAGAGATAGAAGGGTTCTATTATGTTGGCTTATATAACTAAAAATCCTTTTAAATTGTTTAGGGTGCGTTTGAAAAAATTCATATCCTAAAATTTGAACTTTATACTTGTTTACATGCTTAATTATATCAAATGGAATTGAGGTGGATGAGATTGATGCTCCTAGGATAGAAAATGTTTTACAAGGTGGGGGAGGTGTTGTCGTAAGATTTTGGGTATTATTAGTAGAGAGAATAACAGGATGGGAAGGAGTGGTTGGTTTTGATTGAGTATTAGATGATTTTGCAAGATTAGCCTTGGATGTAAAATTATCCTTAGATACATGGTTAGAGCTAGGGGAAACACTAGAGGAATTTTTTGGCATGAAAGCTTGCTTATTGATTTCCAGTAGGTCTAGTTTTTCCTTCACATCTTTCATTTAAGGAAGGAGTGGAGATCCTTTGTTGATTATCTTTTTCTGTGGAGTTGCCACCTAATTATCATCCTTTTTCTTATTTTTTGTAGTGGCTGTCGAGAAATAAACTCCATTTTGAGATTGACAGTGAGTAAATATGACACATGATAAACTTAGCACCTCTTCATTATCACCATCATCATCTCTTAAAGAATACTCTAGAAATCAATCGGTGCATCATCTTCAACTTCTTAAATCTTGATATTGTTTCCATATTCATTCTATTCTTCTCTCTTCAATTTCTTCTTCCTCCTCTTCTACATCATAGGTTTCATTTATAGGGGTGCCTCAAGAGAAATTCTACGAGGAGGTGGAGAAATCATTTATAAGTTTGGAAGATTCCTCCTTTATGGAGCATCTCTCAAGGTACTTTGTGAAAGTTGTTTCTTGAGTGTAATTACATCATTCGTTAACTTCTGAACTAGGGGGTATGTAGAGGAAGAATTGGAACTTTGACCTTTTATTTTTGCATTTGGATTATTCACTTTTATAGATAGAATGATATCATCTTTTGTATTAATGGCGTAGTCTTGAGATTCTTTAAGATTTCTAGGTAGGGACCTTCAGAGAATGAATCCTACCTTAGGCAGCTGAGTGTTGATGAAGAATATCTTCACATTATCATCAGAGGGAATAACTTTGAAGGGTATGATCTTGATAAACCTATTGTATTGGGATACAAAATCCCTCATAGTATTAATATAATCCTTCCTCATTTGCACCAGTTGCACTAAGAGGTCTTGGAAATATTCAGTAGATTTTAATCTATCCTCAAAATTTGTTTTGGTATCATCATAATAGGTGATGGATCTAACCAGTAGGAGATAAAACCATTTCCCTACCTTGTCTTATAGAGATTCCATAAATAATCTGATTGACACATCTTTTTGATTCATTCCTAGTACACCAAAGGTAGTGATGAATGCCCCCACATTCTCTTCTGGGATTTGTGTACCATCTCCTCTGGATTTGGAAAAAAAAATTCTAGATCCTCTTGGAAATTCATGGATGGGTTGAGGACAGTGAGTGTACCTATGTTTCTACTCCATGACATAATTGGTGGAGTTCTCTCTCATACATCCAGAATTAATACTTCCACTTCTACTTCTGCTTCTTCTCTTTTTTTTCACTTATACTTATGAAAATTATTCAAAGTCTTCTCTAAGGTCTGTAAATTCTATGCCAAAGGATTGACACCACTTGGGATAACAATGAGAGAAGTTTTGGGATAAAGGTAGTTTCGTGAATTTATGACTTGTCCTTGATGCCTTTGGAGCTCTTGAAAGATAGAGTCAATATTTCCTCTTTGTCTCTTGGACCTGGTATATCTACGATCATCTAGCTTGTAAAATTTGGATCAAATGAAATAAAAAATTTATTAAACTCTCCTTTCTTGAGTTTGGGCTTATATTGCACTTTCCAAATATTCTTTGTGTTTCTCTTCAGAGTCTAGAATCCTTGTAGCTATGAATTAATGGAATGATTTCACTCTGTTATTCCAAATAGCCTCCCTCACGTAAGATGTAATATCTTCTTGTATATGGAACAACAATTTAGGTCTCTAGACTAGAGTGTTACCCAGAATATCCATTGGAAGACATAAGGCGCCTTGATTTTCACATTTCAGAGTTTTTGGTTTTTTTGATATTTTATTTTTGTATTTTTGTAAATATATTGTGGGGAAATAATAGAAAAATTAGCCCCATGGTGGGTATTAAAAACTATTGGCAAGAAAATTTATTGATGGGACAAATTGGTGGATTTCCACCAACGCTATGGGACTAGGTACCTCTGCTTGAATAGGGAAACTCCATCATTGTGTATAAATAAAAATTAATTTTTTTTGTTGGCCTAGATGTCGAGGATCCAACATGCACATTACATTACACCTATGGAAAATTCATGCAATCTTTCTTGGGAGGAATTTTCTAGGTAGTAGGAGAACTTAGATTCTTATAAAGATCAATAAAATCATATTAACACACATAATTTGAGAATAATCACAACTTCGATAATAATATCAAGTCAAGATAAAACCATGAACACAATTTTTCACTTATTCACTCATCCAGAAAAGTAGAAACTTATTTCTTTATTGAAATTCTCACAATTTGTACAATGCAAAGAAAATATGAAATAATGTAGAGAGACATAGAAGAACTTATCTTTTTACTTATTCGAAGTAGTTATCTACTCTTGAACATACAAAATTGACAACCCTTTTGAATGGGGGTGTCATTATAATATATAGACTTTGATAAAACTCTTCACCTACCCCCCACATGACTTTTCATTTGTCCTTTACAACATGTGACTCTTTGCATTCCTAGGAATGAAATTAAGCCACCTTTTATCAATTAAGGGAAACTTATTAAAATGTCAACTATAGTCACATTTAAATGAATAGGACAAAAATTAAAAGTGCAACCCCCTATGAATAAATAGAAAATGAAGGAAGAGGGGAAGGGGGGAGAAGAGAGAGAAAATAAGAGAGATAACTACTCTGATGAAGACAATTCCCTTGTAGATTATGATTCACTATCTGATGGATCATTACCAAGCTCAATTGGAAAAATATCCACTCCTTTGATCTCTCTGTTATACCAAGCTACCATAGGTGAAACTTTCTTAGCTTGATGAATAAAGACACAACTCAATGACTCAATCCAACCATCTGAGATGGAATTGATGTTTTTTCTCTTATTGAACCAAGATCAGTGTTTCTTTATAATTATTTATATTATATATCTCATCTCGGTGACAGACTCTAGTGTTTCCTCATTGAAGGAAAAGGGATCCTCGAATTATTTCTTGACATATTCTTCAAATGGATTCAAAAAATCATCCAATGAGGTGTTCTCATCAATGGCAGGTA
This sequence comes from Taxus chinensis, assembly GCA_019776745.2. NCBI lineage: Eukaryota > Viridiplantae > Streptophyta > Pinopsida > Cupressales > Taxaceae > Taxus > Taxus chinensis. Next base: position 391,005,767 of record CM034154.1, read on the forward strand.
CTCTAAGCTTTTGTATCCTAGTGTTGACATCATCCTGCATCTTGGAAGAACACTCCTCATTTGAATCCAACTCATCCATAGCATGGTTTAGCATCTCATACTGAGAGACAAGAGTCCCAACCCATATATGTGAAAAATTATCAGATGCAAAATTGAATACCTTTTTTTCCACCAGCACCTAAGAATGATCTTTCCCCATCTCTATCGCTAGTGGGTAAACTTAATCCCAGTGTTCCTTTTCTTTCTCAATTTCATCCCTTGTCATTCAGAATTTGGTGTCTATCAGGCACATGTATTCATAAAATGAGATCATCTCTAGAAGAAACAGTTTCCCTTTTTCCATAATCTTGTTCATCCATCTATTTTTGGCTCATCCCTGCATGGTGAAACCCTATGTCTTTTGAATGGACTTTGGATCAAAGCTACTAATGGGAGTAAATTATTCAATTAGAAGAGATGAAGAAGCATTCGGGTCAATGAAATGTTGCACATATGAGGTGAGTGTTCATACATGATCCTTCAAATGATCAATTTTCTCCTTCTACTCATGATTCCTCATGAGAAGACAAGTGGAAGACTCCTTGAACAAATATGCATCTCCCTTATGAGTGGATGGATGGGCCTAGGGAAATGGTACCCATCTCGTAGTTGGTCGGGGTCATTTCTTCAATGGGATTTATTACCTTTGGCTTGAATACTTCCACATATTGGTTTCCCAAAGTATCGCTGAAGAAGCGTGAAGTTACTTGAGAAAAAAATTCTTCCTTCCCTTTACCATTGAGGTTATAGCTGAGAATTCAAGAATTGTCACATTTTGAACTATGTGGGCTTATTTTTTTTATCATTATTGTACCCAAGTAAATATGTCATTTGTTTTAGGCTCAAAAATTGGCATGACTTTTGTCTCTTTCTCAAGATGAGAAGGAACATCTTGTGTAAGAGGGGATGGTGTGGAATTGAAAGGTGAGGAGCTCTAGGACTACTGAGGGGCTAGAAGGTGAACTAGAACAATTTCCCTTGGCTCCAACTCTACCACTGGATCATGTGTTATTCTTATATTTTTTTACAACCTTTTGTAGTAGGGATATTCTGGTTCCAATTCCTTTTGTTTTAAAATTTATCCTAAGATATCTAATTTAGAAGATTTCTCTGCAACCTTTTAAGAAGAGTGATGAGATCCTTAGATTTGGAGAGTAGGGATATTTCCTAATGTAATGGGGGAAGGTATTTTATTTCAAAACCATTCTCTCTATATTTTGATAAATACCTTAGTACACTCATTGATATCTTCTTATTCGTGGATGCTCCATGTCACCTATGGAAGGAATGAGACCTTTACTGCTTGATACTCTGGGTCATACATCTATGTGTCATCATCTTGGATACCTTCCTCATTCCAATCAAACCTAAATCTTATCATTTTCCCAATGGTCATTCTTGTATTATCTCATTCTATGACTTAGAAATCATCTATGTAATTCACCTAGCGGTCTTTAATATGTGGAACATGATACAACTCAAGGAGGTGGAAAGTGTCTGGATCACTCCATGTATCAAAGTTTACTCTTGGGGTGTATGAATACAAACTCATAGGGGAAATTTTATTTTTCAGGTTAGAAACATCAATAACATTATTATAGGAGAAGATTCTGAGGGAGATGGGGAAATAAATGGTCTTCCTCTTCTCGTTTCTAATATTACTGTGAACGTGAGAAAGCTTCTTATACAGCTCAAACAACATGACCTTGTCACTGAGACATTGTGGATGATTTCGTGGAGCATGCATGAAACTAAAAACTTGGATGGAGGAAAAGGTTGAAAATTATATTAAGTAAAACCTATACCTATTGATCAGGGAAGCCACTTGAGAAGACAACCTTGAATGATGGTTTCCTTCCAATAATATGATGGAAAATATTGTTAATGCATTGTTCAATCTCATGAAATGATGGTTTTTTTCCTTCAAGATTAGCTTTGGGTACTTTTCAAATGTAGGAGCCTTCTGTGAAATATTTTGGGGAATTTTCAACCCTCCCAATTCCCTTGATCTTGCAAGACCATAAACCAATTATGAAGTCATTTAAAACTTCTTAGAGCCCGATAGCTGGAGTAGTTGATGATGCAAGTTATCATTGATTATTTTCCCCCAATCTATCCTTTGTTTCCCCTCAATGATGGTGAGTATGAACAAGGTCATCCAATCATGGAATTATTTTTTCATTTCTTCTCCCATTAGTCAGTTTAGAAGGATGATCACATCTGAGAAGACTTCATGAAAATCACTTCAGAAGAGAGAGATTTTGGCCCACACGATGGTTTTCTACTCTTTTTCAGCTATGAACCTAGTGTAAGGCCTTGGATATAAGAACATGTCTTAGAACATTCACTTGATACCACATCCTTTGTAATGATGACCATGTTTTTACAGAATGGAATTTGTAGAGAGTGATAGATTATCTTGGGAGTGAGCACCACCATGACTGAGTTATCATCAACTCTTATGGTTTTGGTATCTGGCTCATAATGGTGGGATCATGCCAATACACACTCAAATATTTGAATAAATATCGGATGACCACCTTTTGTATACCTAATCTTCCACTAGTTCCCTCAATCCACCTAGCATCCTTTCTTTCAGGTCTTCCAAATCCATATGGGTAACATTACTATCACCCACACCCAAGTATTCAAATGATAGAGCTGAGATGGGCTCAAGACCTGCAAACTTGAATTTCCTACTTGATGACAACACTTGAAATGAATACTTACTATATTTAGAAAAGTTCCCTTTTCCTCTTTTTCACTTTGCACTGTCTAGTTTGTGTCTTTGTTGTCTTTTGTAGGCATGATTTTGGGAAACTATTTTTTTTTAAATGTTTCTATTTATAGTAAGTGTTCATATAGAGACTTTATTTTTTTGGAAAGTTTTGTTCCACACCTTGGATTGTGATGGAAACACCTTCACTGGGATATGTTATTTCTCTGGATCTCACATGAAACATTTTATCCCAATCCGACCACCAAGATGGTAAAAAAGAAAAAAGAAAACATACCATTGAGGCACAAAGTTAGGGTTTTCTACCATTAAAAATTTAGGGAATGCATTTTTTTTTAAATATATGTATCTTAAAGGTGCCTAGAAAAGAGGAATTTTGTAAAAAATCTCACTTTGATCCATTTACCAAATTATGAGATATGATTTTTTCACTATCCTGGGTACCGAGTCACCCAAACAAAAACATGAACATGGAGTCTTGAAAAACACATATTTTTTTATTATTTTCCAATGTGATCATGAGAACATGGAGAGAAAATGAAAGGAAGAAAAATGAAAGAAATGTTTTAGAAAAAATTTGGCAACATTTCTGGGGTTTTTCATGCATATGGAAGAAGAGCTTTGAAAAACCTAACTTCTAGTCTTTAATGATTCATGAGGGAGGGGTGCACATTTTTTCCCCATTTTTCTTGGAAAGGGAATAAGGGGACATAAAATTGTGCCTTATTCCTTTGGTGATAAGTGGCAATCATCGATTTGTTAATGGAAGAGGGAGAAAAACTAGTTATAAGCACTTGGGAACCAAGTTTGGGTCATGTGAGGGACCATGCGGGAGAAAGGGAAGGGAACATTTTTGTGTCTCCATTGTCCCATTGGAAAAGTGATAAAAGGTATTAAAAAATCCTTATCCCTATGGTGACAAGTGGCGGGTTGAGGTTTTGCAAAGTGGGGGCTAGAAAATTGGAAAAGAGAGCTTACTGAGGCTTCCCAAGGTCATGTCATGGGTCCAGGGGGTCACTTGGGGGTGGGGAAAATTTTTATGTCCCATTTTCCCCCTTGGAAATAGATGAAAGGGACATAAAAGTGACCTCATCCTCATGCTGACATGTGGTACTTGAAAATCTGACTAAGTACAAAAGGCTTACATTGGGAAGGACCTTGAAGATGAAGTTGCAAGATCTCCTAAATGAATTTTTCGGAACTGATTTATATTAAATTGACTAAAATATTCCTTATGAATACAATGGGATGTGTCTCAAGTTATTATTCAGCTTACAACCACCTCAAAAATTACCTTATTTTTGGGATCACAAGGTGTACCTTCCAAGAATGAGATGTGGAAAGAAATGTATGGATCTTGTGAAAAATATGAGAATACCACCATATAGGGAGTTGAATCAGATTTCCAATGGTATTTTTTTCCTACAACTCATTATAGAGCTCTAGTAATCATCTTTTGAAGATCATGTATTTTTTGTAACTGCAAGCTCTTTTAGCTTCAAAACCCCGCTTTCACTGAACTTGTTCCTTAACCTCAAAATATTCCCTAAACTTCCCTAAATCAGCTTAAATATGATATTATCTCCTTGATAAATCTTCCTGATGAATTTGGGCCTTCAAATTTTCTCTGTAGGATGCATACCTTTCTTAAAAAGGCTAAAAATAGTCATTTCTAAGCCTAGTGAATAGTTACTTTGAGAGGCACTATCTCAGAAGAGCTTGATGAACTTGACTTCATATTTCCAACATATGGGAAAGGTAATTACAATACATATGAGAACTTTTAAGATTAGGATATTCTTGACACAGGGGATGAACTAATTTGGAGGAATGCTTGGGAGGGCTTACAAGAAATTTTTTTGACACTAGGGTAAAATTGTCATGTTTTCAAGTCAAATTTTACCCTTACAAAAACATATGACAACAAGGTTTTAGGTGGGTTACCTATAGTGAAAAAAAATTAGTGTCTACACCCTCTTATACCCTATTTATTTATCAATTGTGTGGCTCACTTCCTTAGGATTATCTTTGGCCTCTTCCTATATTGGTCCATGTCCTGATACATCTTGAGCATTGGTTTTAATCTGCTCTATGCTTTCAATCTTTTCCTTTTCAGGACTAACCTGAATCAGAGAGTATTACACCAACATATTTTATGCCCTCAATATTTTTAGTGACATCCCTAGTTGGGTGGGTTCAATTTTTCATTCCCCACTATGTGGGTTTACACTCTGTTTTTCTCCCCTTACTTCTTCAATAGACACAAAAATGGGGTTGGGTTGTTGTATTTTGTATTTTTGATTTGGTTGCACATGCATGGATTTTTTTTTATCTTTGAAACTATTAAGTACACTCCACATGTTCTTACATACTCTGTTTTATCTTTGGTATCTGTTATTTGAATAAATCTCCTAGTTATTTGGATAACTTATTTAAATTCTAGCTCTAAAATCTTCAATGCAAGTTACGTGCACCTCAGGTGTCTCCTTGGCACATTCACTTCATCATAGTTTCCTCACACACCCTTGCACGCTTCCCCTTCTCCCCTTTCCATTTTTGTTTTCCTATTTGTTCCACTCTTCCCTTACGTGCATATTTTGTGCATTCACCTTATTCCCAGCAGTTATTCATCATGTGCGCACACCTTGCTCTTTCTTAAAATAGCTAAGTCCCTTGCCCTCTCATGCATTCCTTGCACATTAATTTGTAATACTTGTGCCTTGACCATACGTTTCCCACTCACTAGTTTTCCCCATTTCGTCCACGTACGTTGCGATAGCGTGCATCTTCCTTCTATCTTTCTCATGTGCCTCATTCTTCTGCATGCATAATTTTGTGCCCTCCTCTATTCCATGTCATTCTCTAACACTCTTGAGTGTGCCACATGTAACCAATCAAATCAATCCAAAAGGACACCAAATCTATACAACAAATCAATGAGTGACACATGGAAAAAATGACAAAGTATCTCCACATTTGGCCATCATCTCAATTAATTAGCATGTGCCACGTGTCTTCCATGCATAGATGGATCTAACAATATTCTGACTACCATATTTTCTACTAGAGATATCCAATCAAATTGCACTTATTCTCAATCAATATCCACTAGTGTAAGCTACAGTATTAGATATTCAAATTCAAATTCTTAGTGAATTTGGTAGATAAAAAATGGAAAACGTCAATTTGAGAATTGATGAGAAGATCTGATTACTCTAACCACCCGATTTGATCTGATCTACCTTCCTTCCTTCTTCAACATGTCAAACAGACTTAGGGAAATGCATTTATCAAATTTCCAAGAGGATTCATAGGCATTGAATGCTTCTTGTTGGTGGTTGTATTTCAAATTTAGGTTTTCCCTCCTTCTTCTCTTCTTCTTCCATGAATTCATCTATAAACGTAAGATATGGGCTCATTGTTAATGTTGGACACTTTAGATCCTTATGCATTTTTCTAAGGACTTCATATTTATGTATTCTAAGTCACAAACCTCTATATATGTCTCGTGCATGTGGATATTGGCCTCTTTCACCATTGTAGCAGTTCTACGCATTTCTAGAAGTAATGGAAGCATCGTTTTGTGACTATTATTTTTCCTAAATGTATTTATATTCTTTTGTCTTTCCTTTATTTTACATTGTGTGCTTTATGTGTCACTCTATGTCCCTTTCAACTCCATTTTTAGTTGTGTTCCATGAAATTGATCTAATAAATGTGTTTTAGTTATGCTACGTGTGCCTATCCTTCTTTCATGCCTTTTCCTTTCATTTTCTCTTAGAACGGATGGTGTTCATCCCTCTTTTTCTAGTGCTATCACCTTCCTTAGATTAGTTTTCCATTATGTTATCCTTTTATCCCTTTTCCCTTGGCATTGTTAGCTTAGTTTTCCCTTTCAACATTAGTAGTATCAGTAGAAATAAATAAAGGAACCGGCCTTCTTCAGAGATTTGTCTCAAGTGCGTAAGGTCCCACAACTTGGAGATGATTCCATTATTTTCTCAAATAGATTAGTTCCTTGGAGTTGAGACACGAGTGCATGTTTGAATGACCAACTATTTCTGGCATGCCTGGTGGGACAAGTAGTGAAATCTTAAATTTCATATTGCTAGGTTCTAGTGTGTGGACTTAGTATTTCCAGCCTTTGGAGGCTATTTCAACACATCTGGCAACTCCCAACATTTTGAGATCTCCTTTTTTGTAGTGTTGAGCACCTTTTATTAAAATAGTGCATACTAGACAGAGTGTTGTAGTTGAAGGATCCTTTTTTATCTCCAACTTTACCAAGAATTACACACAGCAGAGCTCTAGGGCTCGAGCCCCCATATCTAGCATGCTGAACACACTCTACTCCTCCTCACAACAGACAAGTGTGCCCTACCATGGCACTTAAACCTCCTCCTCCTCTAAGTAAATTTTATAGTTTCACTAGGGGAAGCCCGCTCAATTGTAATGCACAACATGATATGCCAACGGCCACACTCAAGAGTATTCCATACTTTATGGGAGAGAATCAAGTTATCCCTATTAAACACATTCAAGATATGGCCAATGTATGCTCCATCTACCCGATCACTCATGATGATGTGTTGTTGTCAGGATGTTTGTAGCCTCTTTCAATGGTAAAGCACTCAAATGGTACCAATTCTTGAGACCTATGTCTATTTCTACCTAGTATGATCTTAGAATGGCTCTATGTAACTACTTTGAAGACAATTCTAATCATCTAACACTAGTGGAGAAGCTGACTACAACAAAGCACGGGCCCAATGAGCAGATGGATTATTTCAACATCAGATTCAAGAAGAATTGGGATAGAATTCCTCAAGTGGTAAGACCTATAACCAAACATGCTTTCTTGTACTATCAAAGGGCTTTTAATATTGACATTTTAGTCATGATTCAATCTGTGGGAGGTAAAACCTTACATGTTGCATACAATATTGCAATAAGAGTAGAAAATAGTCTTATTTAGGTTGGTTAGTTGGCACCTAGGCCTCCTACATCCTTATTCTGAGAAATATCTCTAGTGCCCTAGCCTTTTATTTCTCCAGTACCAGTGCAAAGCATGCAACCAGTTACATCCATGTCCTATTATCTCACATAGTAGAAAGAAGATGATGAATTAAAGGCCCTAATTATAAACTTGTCTAACAAGGTCATATCATTAGAGAAGCGGTAGCTGCAAGACTACAAAGGTAATTTTAATCAAGCACAAAGCTAAAATAATCAACCTTGGCATAATCAATATGGAAATTAGATATACAGGTAGAATCAATGGAATGAAAGATGACATGCTAATGTGCACTTGCCTTTGCAAGTTATTCATCTTGCAATACCTCTTCTAGCACCCAACACAATCCAAGCACTTATTCCAGTTCAAAACAACATAACCTAAGAATCAGAGTGGGTTTTTCCTTACTATATTCCTCATAGTCAATATCATTATGCCAATTTTGCATGCGTGCAAGCCTACATGATCCAGAATAATTCTAACTATGAGCCTTCTATCAGCATAGGCAAGCTTGAGAGCCAAGAAAAGCTAGAGGCTCCACTTGAATCCAACTTGATATTATTTGATACTGAGGAATTTTACATAATTAATCAATTTACATATGATATAAGCATATCGTGTGCCTAGGTTGTAGACAACACAAGGTATATGAGGAGAATGCTCAAATATGGAAAACAAGTTTCAATTCCGGTAACTTAGGCTAATTCTCAAAAGTAAAAAGAAGCAACTAAGGTATCTAGCAGTAAAACTTCCCAAGTTCCATCATGCAAGACTCTACACAAAGATCCTCCTGAAGTGACGTGTGCCCCTCCTTTGGTAGGTCAAGCCTCTATGCTAGTTAAGTCTCCTGCCACTGCACCTAAAAAATAAATAAATGACATTATTGTACCTTAAATGCACAATTCAGTGGGTCTTCCATTCAGCATTATTGACCAGATGAAGAAAATAAACATAAATGTCACAATGTGGGATACACTCATTACTCTATCGCAGTGTAACTTGTTGCATGAATCTCTGGAGAAAAATCTCATACACTGATCTAGATATACAGAAGCCACATGCTTTTGTCAACATTTTCCAAAAAGAGGAGAATCAAGTAAGTAAAGTTGTTAAAACCCCACCCTTCTATATTTCTTTGATTATAGGAAAACATCTTGTCCATAACTACATGATTGACTCAGGTGCTAGTACTTCTCTCATGCCTAATAAAATTGTTGATGTTTTAGGTATTAAGTATAGCCCCTTGAAAAAAGGAGTCCTGCAACTTGATGGTTCAATTGTCACTACTTTGGGAATCATTAAGGATCTTGAGTTAACCCTTCATGCATGTCCAGGTTTGAAAATAACTCAAGATGTGTCAATCATTTATCTGCCCCCTTTGTTTACCTTATGTTTGTTAAGATATTTTATTGCTAAATTGGGTGGTTACTTGTCTTCTGATTGGACCCATATGTTACCCAAGAAAAGGCATGGTACCTGGTTTACCATACAAGATGAGCCAATATTTTCCTATCATGTAGAGTCATATGTCCCATCCCCTTTCCAAGTCAATGGTTTAATCCAAGAAGAATAAGTTTCAGTTTCTGAAGAGTAACCTCTTCCACCTTCGATTCTTGATCTAGTACTTAATGAGTGGGCAAAGAGGCACCATGAATTTGACCCATATGCTAAAGAGTTAGAAGCTTATGAAATTGGGCTTGGTACTTATTTTATTCTTGAATAAGAATTTGTGTTGTCACACATGCTCAAGAAAAGTGAAGAGAACCCTATTCTATGGAAGTTATACTTTGTTGGATCCAGAAGTAGGAACACTGCGGGAGAAAGAGTTATTCTCATTTCCCCTAAGGATGAAAAATTATTCTTCGTGCACAGGTTACACTTTACATGTTCTAACAATGTGGTAGAATATGAAGCGTTGGTGCATGGTTTGATTATTGTTGAAAAGAATAAGATTAAGGAATTACAGATCTTTGGGGATATAAAATTGGTTATCCATTAGGTCACCAACAAGTCTGTGGAAAAAAACAAGCTTCTCAAATCTTATAGACAAACATTCTAGGATCTCCTTGAGAGCTTTGATGCTCTAAATCTATAGGTGGTACCATGTAAAATGAACAAGGACGCTGATCAGATGGCTGCGCTCAGTTTGCAGTTCTCTCCTGCTGAAGAATTTGTCAAAGGAAAAACTCAAAACATCAAGATGGTGATTAGACCATCCATCCCAAAAAACAACACCAGATGGAAAGTGTTTGATAGTGATGCACATATTGTCTAATTCATCCAAAATAAAGTGAAGTTCTCATCAAGCATGTAAGCATATTTTCATAATAGCTATGGTGACTAAGTGATACTACTAAAGAAAAACAAGTTTCCTAATGGGCTAGTCACCTTAGAGAAAATGTTTACACCCAATGATGAGTTCAAGGGTGAATAAAATTATATGTGCGCCACTCAAGGAGACTATTCCCCAGTCACTATTGCACATGGAAAGGATTTTTTTCTCAGTAAAGATTACACACGTGATGAAAAGAATGCCTTCATCTCTCTCTATAAAAAATAAAGTGATATATTTTCATGGGAGTATGAAGACCTCAAAGGCTTTGAGCCAATCGTTTCTTAACACTCAATTGACCTTAATCTTGGTATCAAGCTCGTCAAAAAAATCAGCGACAAGTCAATCCAAAGATAGATCCCCTCATGAGGAATGAGTTATCCAAACTCATTGAGGCGAAGATTATTTTTCCCACCAAGTACCTTACATGGGTCATGAATCTAGTTGTGGTGCACAAGAAGAATGGTGAAATTATACTCTTTGTTGATTTCAGAGATTTGAACAAAGCATCTATAAAGGATCTGTTGATGCAAAATCACAGCACCCCTAGATGCAGATAAAGTTTCTAGGTTGATCACTTGGGCATCTAGTGTGATTGCATAACATTGAATCCTTTCTCCAAGTGTGGGACTTGGTAAATGAGAAAGGATTCTCCAGAGAAAGGCTGGTTCCTATTCCTCTGTTCAGATGCACCAATGAAATGCAGAGGCTTACCCAAAAAAACCTAAACTAACTACCAAGGAGACAGGGAGAGAGAAATGCATATAAATAAACCTAAGCTAAGGGGGTGATGCACCGAGGAATGAAGAACATAAGTTTTGCAAAAATAAACACAGGCCATATAGATGTAATATCACACCATGCACAGGTAACCGAAGTGCAATGAGAGATCAAAATGACAACAATGAATACACGAGAGGATTTAAATTCAATCATAGACATATATATTGCTCAAAAGGTCGATTCAAATACATTGCAATGGCCAAGAGGCACAATGGCATTATAGTCTACATGGGAGGCTTGAAAACTCCACGAATTCTCTTGCAAGCAGGAGAGAAGGGAGGGGTTGCAAAACAAAAATGTCCAACATTAGAAAGAATCCCCCTCCTTACAATTTATAGGAAGAATGAGAGAGAAAAGAGAGAGGAAATAGAAATCTGCCCCAACCACCTCCAGAATGCATTCAACTCATCTCATCATGGCAGAAGCTGCGGATCCTGGCGAAATAGCGGGCTGCCTAATAGAAGCGGCGAACTGTCTGCTGCATTAAAACTATTTGTTGACACATTACTTCTGTTTGATGTTTCGTACCAGAGGCTTTTCTTGATTTTCATCCTCCAAACTGAACTAAAATGCAAGATTGACCTTGGAAACATGTAGAGAATTTTACCAGCTTTCCATTGATATAAAGAACGTGCAAATCCGAGCTCTGGATCAAAAGTTATGGCGATCTGAAGATTTAGGGCACGGAACAGGTGAAAACGGATTTTTGAATTTCTTCCCGCGCTCTGCCACCTAGATGACACGTGGCAGGCTCTGATTCACTGAGAAATTCTCTCTCCTCCACCTCTCGGTAGTCTATCTTTTAGAATTTCCCTGTGGGTCCTAGCTGGGACACGTGGCACCATCCCATTTGTTCGGATCGGTGCTCAAAAACTCACCCCTTTGACTTTCTGACTTTTCTCTTGTGAGGACACGTGTCATGATCTGGTTAGTCGACGGGTCTGCCGGCTCTTTCGCGCCCTTCGTGTCTTTTCGTCCCGGATGTCCCAAATGTTTTGTGCTCCTTGTGCTGATTTCGGCCGAACCAGCCGGTTTGCGTCCATTTGTCCCATTTGTCCCAAACTGTTATTGTGAAAGTTCTTCTTTCCGGCTGATCCGGGCTTTCCGCGTCCGCCGCGTACCTTTGTCCCAGATGTCCCTATTTGCTTTAGACTGTTTGTGCCCATTTCGGCCGATCCGGCCGGTTCGGGTCTTTTTGTTCCAACTGTCCCAGAAACAGTTCGATTTTCCTTTCCTTCGGTCGAACCGCCTTTCCGCGTCCCATGCGTCCCTTTACTTTGGACTGTCTGGCCCTTTTTCGCCCGGTTCAGCCTGTTCACGCCTTTTTGGCCCGCTTGTCCCATTTTGTGTCCCTCTCAGCAGTTAGCCAATTTTTCCTCTCTTTCGGCCGGATCGGCTTTTCGAGCCCGCCGCATACTTTTGTCCCAGATGTCCCATTGCTTCTTGGGCCGCCTAGAGGCTTTTCGGCCGATCCGCGCATTTTTTTCCCAGATGTCCCGATTGCTCCTAGGACTAGGACTTAGCCAATTTTCACGATTTTTCCTGGATCAACCTATTTGCCTTTCTGCAACCTTTGATGCATGTTATCGAAATTTGACCCTAGGGGGTGAAATTTTGACAACAGGATCATTATCCTTTTCCATCAATGGAGCATATTCTACATACTGTGGCCGATATGCAAATATTCTCAATGTTGGATGGATACTCTGGCTTCAATTAGATCTTGGTCAAGGAAGAGGATCAATTCAAAATGGAATTTACAACCAAGTGGGGGATATATGCGTATCAGAAGATGCCCTTTTTTCTGTTAAATGTAGGTGCAACTTTTTAATGCACCATGGATATTTCATCCAAAGGATATATCAAAGAGTTCATCTTGGTCTACCTTGATGACATCATAGTCTTCTCAAAGAAAAGTGTGGATCACATCACGCACTTGGAGAAAGTATTTGAAAGATATAGAAAATATGGGGTATCTCTCAACCCCAAAAAAATTCAATTTTGTGGTGGCACAGGGAAAGCTTCTGGTCCATGTAGTTTTAAAGGATGGCATAGCAATCAACCTTGAGCACGTGTTAGCCATCTTGGCCCTCTCCCTGCCGTAGCACAAGAAAGCCTTATAGTCCTTCCTTGGAAAAATTAACTTTATTAGGTGTTTTATTCCTAAATTTTCAAGACTGGTAAGGCCAATCACCCTCATGATCAAAGAATGACATAGCCTTCAAATGGACAACACAAGGAAAAGAAAGCTTTGATAAGATCAAGAAGGAAATTACTTGTGTGTCAACACTCATCAACATGGATTATGCCAAGGATTTTATCCTTTATGTATATGGCACTAATGCGAGTATTGTTGTTGTCCTAACACAAGAAAATAAACAAGGGTTGGAGTAGCCAGTGGCTTTCTTCAGCCAAACACTGAAGGATTATGACTTAATATTTATTCACATAGAGAAAAAGGTCTACGCCATCATGCGCGCACTCAAGAAGTTCAAAATTATGCTCACCAAAAAATCATATAAAGGCATTAGTCTCCCATTCCTCTATTATATACTTCAACATGGGAGCATAAATCAGAAAGAAAAGAGCATGATGGATGACCAAAATTATGGAGTATGATGTGACTATCAAATTCAAAAAGTTGGTAAGAGGTAGTGCACTTTGTAAGTAGCTTGCCAAGGATGCATAAGATGAGAATGGGACTTCATTGTTTCTATATGAGGACCTCCCGCACGTAGAAATTCAGTAGAATACAGATCCTGATGTGCGTGACTAGATGAAGGACATGATCACATTCCTTTCCGAGGGCATATACCCTCCTGGTTTAAACAAGGAAAGGAGAAGACATCTAAGGTTATAATTTATTCCTTATGTTTTGATTGATGGAATTCTCTTCAAGAAGAATATTGATGGTGTGTTGTTAAGGTGTGTTTCACCGTTTTCTTTACCTTTTCAAAAAGACGAAACAGATAAGGGTAAGGGCCAAAGAGGAATACATGTTAAATGTTGGTCGATTGATAGTTTTTGTGCGTGTTCTGACTTCTTGATCCACAGCTGAATGTGAGAGCTTCCTTTTGGATAGGAGGAACTACCTGTAATAGAAAATAATAACAGAAGGGGATATTTAAATGATATATGACAATGGACTACCTATCATATGCTAGTTCCAGGAATTGTGATACTCCCTAGATGGTTGTCAATCCACTATTTAAAACAAATTAATTCGAGAAAAAAGTAAATTCTGATTGTATTTGATATGATTTAGGTATTTCCTTTAAGTAGAATAAGAAAATCCAATCAAAATAGGTTAGGCTATAGTTAGGTCTGAGAGATGAGATGTCTATCAAGGTACTAGGACTAGTCAGGGTCTGATTTTGGGTTATTTAGGTCAATTGATAGGATGATTGTTGGGCCTATTCTTGGTCAAGGTATAAATCACAAAGACCGACGTTGGTTGGGTGTGACCGATGCTAGTTTAGGTAGAACCAATGGTGGTTGTGGATAACTGGCATCGATATGGTCGAGGTAAAAGAAACTCAAATAGATCAAATGGAAGGGGCTGATCTGAGGTCAAATAGGGTTGGGAGAGTGGGTGAGAAGGTCTGTAGACATCTCAAGTACACTCAGAAATAAATATTAGGTCAGAATTACAATTTGGTGGTGTGTGTAAGGGAAATAGTAGGATTACAAGCTATTAAGCAATGGAGTTATGAACATGCAAAGTATAAACTAATGATAGAAATGACAAAAGCTAACTATGCTGAAATAGACAATGCTGGTAGAGATGTACTTATTGTGATGTAAATTTTGATGGATGAATGGAGGTGGTTGTTGATCAGAAGAATAGTGTTGGATATCATAGCAGTGATTCCTAGAATGATTCCATGGGTACAATGCTTCAATATCTATCATGGTGATGGATTTGGATGTCTGGATATGTGAAAGGATGTTGGTTTTTCTTGAATGTAGCTCTGATATCATTTTCTTGCTCTCAAAATGTGGCAACCCAAAAATAAATCTGTCTGGGTGAATAAATGGTAACTGATGATAGTTCCAGGCTGATCGGCGTCAGTTTAGGGGTGACCAGCATCGGTTATGGCAGTATTCCCTAGGTTTACTCAAATGGGTAGATCTTCTTGATTTCTTCGACCCATTTAGTTTATTCTCACATATTAGAATGAAAACTTCCCTTCTAATAAGTAGAAATGTGGTTAGAGAGATTTTAGGGTTAGAAAAAAATCTTATCTCATTAAGGCAAGTAATACTTAGTTATTGTTAGTTATGGAAACATGCCAAGAATAGGTCTAGGGTGAGGTGGTTGGATGAGGTGTCTAGGTGAGGTGTGTAGGTGAGGTAGAAATTAAGATAATTAGATAATAAATATTGTGAGGATATATATATATATATATATATATATATTACTTTAATTAAATTAATAATTATGTGGGGTGGAAGGGGCCATGGTTAGGTGAGTATGTTTGATCTGTTTATTTAACGAGGGACCAAGGGGAGTGTGACCTGATTTTGGTGTCTACATTTTGCCCCTTTTTGTTGAGTAGCTTGTATTGGTAAGCAATGCTAACAAAAATAAGATGTGGTTTCCCCATGTGTGGGTGAAGGTGATCCCCCTCAAACTAGGAACTGATGTGGTAGAAAATAAAATCAGTGAACGGTTTGATAAAATGTGAATGTGATGAAGAGGAAGGTGGAAAATGGGGGTAATTGGGTAAAGTTCCAATTGGGTAATCAAGGTAATGGTCCAAGGTCATAAGGTAGCAACAGTCAAATGCACACACACATATAAACTATAGCATGGTACCAGGTTGAAGAGCATGCAAACTCTACATCGTCTAAGGTCAATAGGTTTATCCAAATAAGGTTGAGGTGATTCCGGTATCCAAGGTATAGGATATGGTGGGGAAGAACTTTACAGGTCAGGTGTACAAACATTTAGGTATGTTCTGGTACACCAAAGGTTGGGTTAGGATAAATGGCACAACAGTAGGCAAGGCAAGGTCATTAGGTCAAACAATATGGGTAACAATGTTGCAAGGTATAATGAGCACATGAGGTTATAGGTCATTAATAATGTTTGGGTCCAGGTAGTGAGGTCACAGCATGGGTAGGGACAAGGTACAAGTAAAATAACAAGCCCCTAAAAATAATTAAAGATAGGTATAGGTCATGTAGGCTTGGAGGTAGGTTGTGATAAGGGTGGGTAAGGCCAAATGGTGGTTGGGATGGTTAGGTTGGGTCAGAAATGGGGAAATGGTAGTTGACAGGAGCATGACCGGTAACCAATGCCAATCATATAGAACTATTGATGGTCTAGGTAAACCAACCATGGTTTTCTCAGGCACACGACCAATGTCGGTCTGGGTATAACTGAACACAGTGTTCTAGGGCACATGACCGATGTCAGTTTAGGTATAACCAATGCCGATCAGGTTGACATGGGTACATAAAAAGAAATAATCCATATAATACAGATTCATTTGTATGTTTTGGTTTTTGTGAAAATGACAGAGCATTGAACAAGTTATGCTTTGTTGGGAGGAAAGGATGAGGGATGATATCCTGCTGAGGTGTAGAGATCTCCATGAGCATAGGGGGATTTATTTTGATTGGGTGGAGCATAGGGACATGTACCCACACAGGATGGAGATGGAGATGGGGTACAGGTGGCCATGCTACAAGCACAGATTACAGGTTTGTAGGGCTAGCTGGCCACTGCACAGGTGTAGGTAGTGACTCTTCAAGCCCAGATATAGGTAGGGGCAGGTCAGCATCCCTCAGGACAGGTACAGGCACATGGACAAGGATACAGTCCCTCTTTATAGGTACCAGTGGGACAGGGTCCCGCGAGATAGGTATAGGGGTCGAGGCTGATGGCACCACCATAGACAGTACCGATAGGCAAGTTGAGAGATGATTTAGGCGAGGTCTGGTATTATCAAGATATTTTTATGGCCACAGAGATATATTTTCTATCCTATGGAGAGTATAGAGCACAACATGACTCGAATGAGAGGACTAGGTCACAAACGCACAATGTGGAGAGCACAGGGGGCCATCGAACCTCAAGACAGGGTTAGGGAGGCCACCAGTTCACGGAGGCCAGCCCCAAGTGAAGTACCAGTAGAGATCTAGCTATGACCAATGATGGGTGGGGAGATGCTAGCTTGATGTCGTATGGGGGAAGAGGAGGAGGAGGAGAGTGGTGAGATAGATATGGAGGATATCTAGTAGGGTGATATCTAATAGCCGTATGTACCTCTTGTTTTGTATAGTTATTTATTTTTTATATATATCGGCCTGTGTTCCGAAGAGAGTGAGGATGTACTTGAGAGTTTTGGATATTCTTGATGATATATACGCTTGCATTCTAAAGATGGTGAGGATGTATCTAAGTGATTTGAGATGATTATGATTATTATTGGGATATATGTTCACATGTATTTTTATACAGACTTTCCGATTTATAGATGATGGTGTTTATAGTATGAATGGTGTACTTTTTTTAATTTTCATAGTTTTATATATATATATATATATAGGTGGAAATTAGGTGGATTAGGCATGTTATAGTCAAGGTCGTGTAGGCATGGTGGAGTTAGGTCATTTCAGGCTCATAGGTATGGTTGAGTTTCTAATTCATTAATTTGTGTAATTAATGATGATGTGGATCATGTTAAGATGTTATGTAGGAAAATGTATGATAATGGTAAAGAAATGGTAGACAAGATGAAATGAATGTATGAGTGATGATGGTAAAGATGTTAAGTAATTGTTGTTTGTGTGGTTTAATTTCTAATGATTGATATAAAAGGAAACTAACTAGGGTAGAATGTGAATAAGAAAGGGGTAGAGGGAATTGGATAGGGTAGAGAGTTTCCGAGCTAACCTCCAAGGGCCCCATGCCCTTAGAGTGCTACCTACATAGTCGTAGTGAAAAGGGACCTCAAGCCGATGTAGTTCTCCCATAAGCTAGGGAAGATTAGGGTGAAATAATAGAATGGGTTAATAGGTGCTAGGCATGGGTGATGTAGTTTATAGGCATAATTGAGTTTAGGTTGTAGGCATGGTTGAGTGATTTTTAAATACATGTGTCAAGGACCGAGTCCTATATAGGATAATTAATAAGTAATGAGGAAGGTGAATGGTAAGAGGTAGTAAAAAAGTTTCTTAATTGATAAGAACCCTAATGAGTCTACCATACCCCAGAAGGGTTTATGAATGTAAGACCCTACAGGTCTTCCATAATGGACTATTCTAAGGGTGAAGAAAAGTCAAATGATCATGAAATTTCATGTTTGTGGAAATTCCCTTGAGTAACGAGGAATTTAGTTGAAAAAGCCAAGTAGGTGAGAATGGGAGGTTTAGTGTAACTTAGTGTATGATGACGTGTATTGCGGAAGAAGAAACCCAGAATCTAAAATAGGAAATTCCATGACAAAAATTGTATTTCAAACTGATAGATGCGGGAAGTCTATATGGGATGGTTATATTATCTCCTTGAGGTCTTCGTGAAGCTGATCGATATGGGAAGCTTATGAATAGTAATTATATTTTTGTAATGACTCTATATAGTTTTCCTTCAAGGGAGCAATCTATTGATAGTGGTAGAATATAAAGAAGATATTTCCCTTTTGAGGGAGTCATCTTTTGCCAGAAGTTTGACTCAAGGATTTGTATCCATTTTTATTTTTAGATGTTTAAGTCATGGACAAGACTATAGAGGACGATTAAGTTGTTATTTTAGAAGACAAGATCGTAGTACACAAATATTAACTATGAAAGAGGTGATTTTGATTGATGAACGACCATGGGATTTCATCTTGAAGAAGACAAAAAGTATCCATGAGAATCATGCTATGAGCAGAGAGTTGTGGTACTCATATTGAAGACAAGGCTAAAAGGTGATGGGTAATCACATGATTCTTGTTTAGTCGTGGATCCTCAAAATGGATAATATGGAAGGTGAAAAATGCTCAAGGGAGGAGTGATAAATTGACATAAAGTGATATAAGACTTGATATCAATAATAAAATGGTCAAAGATGCAAGGCATTAAGGGGCTCGGGTTCGGGTTTACCTTCGAGTGAAGATAAACGATAAGCGCCTGATCCACAGGCATGGGTAACGATATAGGGTCAAAGCCAATTAGGATCAAATTTTCCCCATTTACTTTTCTGTTCTTTGGTTACATGTTATTTTCCTTCAGGACAAGGTCACCGACAAGAAAGGTTTGTTCATGAACACATTTTTCATAGGCACATCTGATACGTTTTTGGTAGATTTGGAGATTTTCAAGAGCGTTGAGATGACATTCATCTAATAATTCAAGTTGCGCTAAACAATCCTAGAAAAATTCATCGTCATTGAGCATGTCTTGTAGTAAGATGTGGAGGGATGGAATTTGGACTTCAAGAGGTAAGACAACCTCAGTACCGTATACCAGAGAAAAGGGGTGGCAGTAGTCAAAGTGTGAATGCTAGTGCGATAATCCCACAAGGCGAAAGGAATGTCTGTATGCCAATCCTTCCCAGTATCATTGACTACCTTCATAATAATTTTTTTCAAGGTTTTATTGGTTGATTTTGCTTGACCGTTGGTTTGTGGGTAATAAGGTGATGATAAATTGAGTTGGATGCCAAAATCATCACATAGTTTGTGTAGGGTTTTGTTTTTGAATTGTTTTCCGTTATCCATGATAATGTAGTGAGGGACACCAAAGTGAAAAATGATGTGATGGTTGATGAATTCACATATTTTCTTGTCTTTGGTGGAAATGAGGGGAATGAATTTTACCCATTTAGTGTAATATTCAGTAGCGGTTATGATCCATTGGTGGCATTGTGAAGAATGGGGGTTTATCTCACCTACAAGATCCAAATCCCATTGATAAAAAGGCCAAAGGTCTCGCGCAACCTATAAGGCATGAGTAGGGGTGTAATGAAGATTAGCATATTTCTGGCATTTTACGTAGAATTTGACACAATCACAACAATCATGGTTTAGGGTTGGCTAGTAATAGCCTAGGCGAAGAATGCGTTTTACGACAGTGAGACCGCTAAAGTGACCTCCACAAATCATATCGTGGACTTCCTTAATGGTGTAAGGAATTTTAGAACTTTTAAGGCATCACAAGAGAATGTAGTCGAAACCACATTTATAAAGAAGACCACCCATGTTGACATAACAAGAGACACTTTTCAGAAAGGAACATTGTCCATTACAAGTGAGATCGATGGGTAAAATGGAAAGAGAAAGAGAGTATGTATATTTCTTATACCAAAGGTCACTTGGGTCAGGAGCAGTGGTTCTGATAAAGACTTCATGACGTAAATAAGAGGTTGATTGTAGTCTTTGTATGGTGACAAATATTTTAGAGTCAGCGGGAAAAGCAGATATTTGATAAGCCAATTAGGCCATGGTATCTATAAATTTATTGGTAGAATGTGGGGTGGTTTGAAGTGCTTAATGGTCGAAGGTGGTCAAAAGTATGTCCACATGATGCTTATACTTTTGAATCATCTCATTACGACACTAGTATATACCATTGACTTGGTTTATGAACCTCTTGCTCTCGGTGTTGGTCACTGCAATGAGCGAGCATGACACCTAGAGAAAGGTCAGTGGAGGAAATATATAGGTAGAAGGGCTTGTCATCCTTAGGAGGAATGAGCGCTAGTGGTTGAAGGAGGTATTATTTCAAGGCTTTAAAGGATTTATTGAATTCATCATCCCATTTGAATGAAACATCTTTCTTGAGAAGATGATGGAATGGTTGACAGCGGTTAGAAAGCTGGGAGATAAAATGACAAATTGATTGTAACTTTCCCTGTAGGCTGTGAAGTTGATGGAGATTAGTGGGTGGTGGAATTTCAAGGATAGCCTTGACTTTATCAAGATCGACTTCTATGTCACGCAAAGAAATGATGAAATCTAGGAGTTTCCCATAAAGTATGGCAAAGACACACTTTTTTGGTTGACTACAAATACAATATTTGATAAGGTGATCAAAGATGACTTTAAGAATGGGTAGGTGTTCAATTCGATGCTTGGATTTGGCAAGCAGATCATCTACGTAATCTTCCAATATGTGATGCATGATGTCATGGAAGATGTAATTCATGGCCCACTAATATGTAGCACCAGCATTTTTGAGGCCAAAGGGCATGAATCGATAGTAGAAATTCACCCAAGGGGTGATGAAGGTAGTCTTGTGTTGATCCTAGGGAGCTAGTAATATTTGATTATAGCCTGAGAAACCATCCACGAGCAATAACATTTCATGGCCAGTGATGAGATAAACTAGTTGGTCAATTCTTGGTAATGGGAAATCATCTTTGGGACAGGCAAGGTTGAGGTCATGGAAATCCATGCAAATGCAGAGTCCCCCTATTACTTTCATGATAGGAACGATGTTAGAAATCTATTGGGGATAATAAATGGGTAGAATGAAGAAAACTGAGAGAAGGCGTTGTTATCCATATTTTTCCCCCTGCTAAAATTAGATCAGCCACAACCCCACACAGAAGAAAATGAGAAATCACATTCAAATCCTACAAAAAAGTTACAGAGGGACTCTACAATGGAGTGGTAGGGCCTGTAAAAGATCAAATGACCCCATGTAAGAAGAAATTCAAGAAACGTCTCTATCAAGTGAATCCATGCCTCAAATCCATAAAACAGATTACAAGAGGACTTGGAAATGGAATAACAGGGTTGGCGAAGGAGGAGATAGTGTTAAAGAATCCAAAGGCTCAAAAGAAAAGAAATGGTGAAGATTCGAAGTCTTCGGGATTCTCAAACAGTTTAGAATGAGCCCAAAAATTGACTAAGTATGGAGGAGACAGTGAATGCTGCCAAGTATCCAAGTGGCACACCTCCAAAGGTAAATCCAAAAGGGGGGACTTGAACAAGTGTGAGGCCCCCACATGTCCCAGACCCAAAGAGGAGGTAGATTCAATAGGTAAAATTCAAAAGGTAGATAGGGCAGGCCTAAAAAGACTAAGTATAGAAGTGCTAGCGGAAGCCACCTCACGTCATCTTGGCGCATCCCTAAAATTTAATCCAAAAGTGGAGATCCAAATGAGCACAAGCTCACCACATTGTCTAGGGTCTAAAAAAGGTAAAAGAGGCTATTGAAAATTCCAAGAGCCTACAAAGGCTTCCATGTGTCAACCTGACGCTCCTTCAAAGGAAGATCCTGAGCGGGTTTTTTAGTAAGCGTGGAGCCTCCACGTGTCTGATTTTGTAAAGGGACAGGGTCAGGTTGAATAATCAAAGCATTGAGACAGGTTAGCAGAGGGTACCAAGTGTCAGCATGGTGCAAATTCAAAAGCAGAATTAAGGGAAGGATTTCAAACAAGCGTCAGGCCTCCATGTGTCCCCGGTCAGATATATGACCCTGCCGAGTAAAAGGACTTAGTCAAAAATATGAAGAGACTAAGAAAGTCACAGAGGAAACCACATGTCAACCCTACGCCACTCCAAAAGTAGAATATAAAGGCTACACTCAGATATGCACCAGCCCTCCACGTGTCCAGTTTCAAGAAAGGGGCTTGTTTTCAAACTGGTTTTCCTGCTATTTTGTATGGACCCAATTCAAATTTCAAATGGGCATATCTTTCGACTCGAGGCTCAAAATCCAACAAATCTAGCACTGCTGGAAATATCTCAGCCTCGTCTCAACCATGGAGATCTGAAACTTTAATTTTGGAGAGGCTAGGTGGGGAAAAAATGAAGAAATGTCCTTGGGCCATTAATACATGATCTATTTTCCCCAACAACTAGATCGGATTTGATTGGATCCGCAGTTTCCTCCTCCTTCAAGGTGTCGAACCAGTAATTGATGCAGTCAAGACATATTTGGGGCAAATTTTTGGTAGGAGGCATTAATGGTAGTGGTTGAGCTTTGAACTGGTTTACTGCTTCTCTCTCCTTCTTCCCTTTGTGGTTAATCTATAAAAATAAGGGTCAGGGCTCATTGTAAAAGGTTGTACATTTCTGTTTTGTGCCCTCCCTTCTTCTTTTGTTCACAAAAGGATTTATGGAGCTTTTCTAACCTCTCCTTCAGGTTATAGTGTAAGTTTTTCCTCTTGGCTACTGCAGTATACTGTATTGACTCCTGATCAATAATATATATGTCTGTGGATACATCTTGATCCTCTCATGTATTCGTTATTATCTCCCTAATCTCTTATTGTGATTTTTTCATTTGTTCATGTTATTTATATTACATTCTTGTGGTCTGTGTTAAACTACAAAATGGGTGTCTAACATTCCTTTGGTTTATCACCTCATTATATTAGGTTTATTTTCTTGCATCTCTCTAACCATGTCTCCTTGGTAGATAGAATAGACTTAGAATAGATCCTCTATAATTTGTTTATGTACACCTGAACAGAGGGATAGGAGCTGACCTCAATCTAGAGAGCTCTCTCAACTCACAAGGTCCCACACCTTGAGAGATGCTCCATGTTTTACAATCACACTGAATGCCCCACTTCACACCCAGGCCATTTGGGGGTGTTGTGATTCTGCACTAACAGTTTTGGCATACCCAATGGGATAAGAGGTCTTCACTTTATTTCATCAAGTTGATG
Organism: Taxus chinensis; assembly: GCA_019776745.2. Lineage (NCBI taxonomy): Eukaryota > Viridiplantae > Streptophyta > Pinopsida > Cupressales > Taxaceae > Taxus > Taxus chinensis. The sequence goes on from CM034154.1 coordinate 391,029,285, forward strand.
TGTTCTTGGTGAGATTCAACCTTTAGAGGCATGTTCAAAGCACATCTGGCAACTCCATCTAGTCAATAACCCATCCTCTGAGTTGCATACTTTTTCCATCCATTTCCACTCATTTTCATCCATTTTCTTCTTTCATCTCTTTCATTTTATCCCATTCCATGAAGTTGTGCAATCATGACTTCATTACCTTCATGGAACTGACACTTACAAAAGCAATGCAATTCACCTCCAATGTATTTCCCAACTCCTCCAAATCAGCATTATAATCAGATCTATGACCATTATGCTTACCCATATGAGTAGATTCAAAGTCAGTTTAGACATAGAGCTTATCAAGAACAAGGGGCCACATACAATGGTGAAAGCTATGTGGAGAATGCTGGTTTACTGGAGAAGATTCAAAAAATGGAGACTGGCATGGTTCATTCAAGGGCCATTGCATAAATGAAGGCATTCAAGATTGGTTGCAGAGCACCTTGTCCATGGGAAGGCCTTTTTCCAAGACATTACAGCCTTTAGGAGAATCTTGACTTCATGCTTGAAATTTTTCTTCAGCTTACACAGTGGATTGAAGATATTGAGGCTTATGAGCTGGACACAAGACAACCTTGTCAATGGGTAATTCAATCACTAGCTCCTTGTCCTTCATTTTCTTTTTCTCAATCTTTATCATTTCAGTATGATCAAGAGTCAAACCCCTCGCTTACTACCTCAAGTTTTGATTTCATTTCTCCATCTCCTAGTCTTCCATCCCATCTCAATTCTTCTCCCCTTTTCCTTCCCAAGTAGTCATTCCCTCCAAAGAAATAAGAAGTTCCATCTCCCTCTCCACCACAAACAATAGCAAAAATGGTTGAACCGTAACCTGTCACTCCTCTTGCTTCCCCAAATCCATGTTGGGGAGATGAAAATCAAATAACCAACCAAGGGCAGCAAGAAGAGAATCCCAACAAAGAAGAAATGACAAACAATCCAAAGAGTTGGGCTGCCAAATTTGAGTTTACAAATATCCCCTTGATGGTTAATCCAATAGAGAATGTCAAGGTTGAAGAGCCACTGGTGGCTGAGGATGAGTTTACAGAAAATAAGGAACAAAAACATAAGGAAGAAGATCAACAACCTATTTTCTTTAAATATAATGTCCCTAATGGCACTTTGTCTAAAGAGGATGTTGATTTGATCCAAGTTGCACAACCAGTTGAGGAGGAAGAACAATCAGCTCTGAGTCCCATTGTAGAGGAGTAGTTGGGAGAGATCAAATCAATGTTGAAGCCACTTAATAAAGAAATCATCATTGAATATTCTTTGCTTTCATTTCGAGGGCCTGATTTGATTGATGAACCCATGATTATGGAGGACCATACATTTTTAGAGGCTCCAAGCGTAGAGCAGGCTACAGAAGAACCTTTAGTTCTTCCTCCCACTTCATTCCCTTCAAGATCTAATGTTGAAGAGGAGTTATAACTTTCAAACTTCATGTTTGAGGAAGAGGGGAACCATGGTGAGCAAGTTTCAAATCAGGAGGACACCATGGAGGAGGTAGAGCACCTACAACAAGATAATAAGGAGGAAGACTATCTGTCAGACTCAAAAGATTGCTTTGGTAAAGAGGATCCTGAGGAGATCACATCATTTTATCCTCTCCCATTCATATTCCAAGCATATAAGCCTGATGCCATGAAGGAGGACATTTAAGGACAACAACCTGCACTTCATAACAGCTCTCTGAGACCAAGGTTGGAAGATATGAGTCTTGTATGTTCTTCACAAAAGAAGGAAGAAGAACAACCAACTCCAAGTCCAGTTAAAGAGGAGCATATGGAGGTGACCAAGACAAATTCAGAGGCACTGAATCATGATCTGGTTGCAAAATAAAGTATAGACCCCTCTCCCTTTCAACCTCTCCAAAATTCTATTTCTTTGGAAGATCCTGAACTCACTAGCTTATATTTAAAGATGAGGCTTCATATGGTGAAAATAATGAAGATTTTAAGATCACCATGCGAAAGGGAGAGACCTTGTTATAGAAGGACAGTAAAGGGTTTCATTTCCTAATAGACTAAAAATAATGTTTTGATAAGAAGGGGCTAGTTTAAATTGCAATATTTTCTCCGCCATCATTCATTCTTCAATCACAAGAACCTGCTGCCATGGAAGAGAACATGCAAACACAACCTATAGTTTGCAACATGCCTCATGAATCAAAGTTGGAAAATTTTGATCTTCCAAAAGTCACACCTACTGCAGAGGAAGAGAAAGAGTATGAGGCTATCATTATTCCCACACCACCCATCCATGAGGGTCAGCAAGAAGGCTCCATTCTTGGAGTTAAAGTTCAAAACCATGGGCAAATTCAAAGGACCGGACCTTGCCCAATCAGGTACTTGGCTTCATTAGAGCTAAGGGAGAGGCCAAAACCAGTCATGCCTACTTCATAGCATGAGGATGAGTATCAAAGCACCAAGGGTCACCATCAACACCTCTAGGATTCCAATGCAAATCAGCTTGAGGAGGTATTTTCCATTAATATTGATACCTTGCTAATATGGGTGGAGGATTAGCTTAAAGTCAATTTTTCACTCATACATGAAGCTATATTTAGTGTCAAATCATTTTCTTAGCTACCCCTCTTGAGAAAGGGAAGCTACTTATCCCTACCTATAACAAGCTTTGTTTAATCTTCTTTCTCTCTGGTTAGTGTAGGGGTAGGGGTAGATTTTGTTTTCAGCAGAAGAAGTGTTTGTGCACACTCTGCATGTCTCATTTGAGGCATGTATGATTTTATCTTTGTACATAAGTTTTGTTAATATTTCTCTAGAGTTACTAAGGCCAGGCCCTTCACTATTTGTGGAATAAGACTCATAATTTCCTGTAATAGTTATTGCATTCAAAATAGAAACTAAAAAGTCATCCTCGAAACAATCCATTCAGGGACAGATGAAAGCCCTAGGTAAAAACAATCTTCTACTCTCAGAATCCTTGTTTCAGGATTTCTTATGAAAATTGAGAGTGCAAACACTCAGGCTCAGGGATTGGTGGTAGGATTAGTATCAGTCTGTCATTCTCGACTTCATGCCCAATGGATTTAACAAGGCAATTGATCCTTTCATCTAGTAGGAAGATACCCCTACGAGTCGCCAAATTGTTATCCATATTTCCCCCCCCCCAAAAATTGTATCAGCCACAACCCCATACAGAAGAAACCAAATAAATCACATTTAAATCCTACAAACAGGTTACAGAGGGACTCTACAATGGAGTTGTGGGGCTTGCAAAAGATCAAATGACCTCGTGCAAGAAGAAATTCAAGAAACAACTCTATCGAGCGAATCCGTGCCTCAAATCTAGAAAACAGATTACATGCGGGCTCGTAAATGGAATAGCAGGGTCAGGGAAGGAGGAGATAGTATCAAAGAAGCCAAAGGCTCAAAATAAAAGAAAAGGAAAAGATTCCAAGTCTTCGGGCTTCGCAAATAGTTTAGAACAAGCCCAAAAATTGACTAAGTATGGAGGAGACAACGGATGCTGCCAAGTGTCCAAGAGGTGCACCTCCAAAGGTAAATCTAAAAGGGGATACTCGAACAAGTGTCATGCCCCCATGTGTCCTAGACCCAATGAGGAGGTAGATTCAACAGCTAAAATTCAAAAGGCGGTCATGGCGGGCCTCAAAAAGATTAAGTATAGAAGTGCTAATGGAGCTGCCACGCGTCAGCTTGGCACATCCCCAAAATTTAATCCAAAAGCAGAGACCCAAATGAGCATGGGATCGCCACATTATCCAGGGTCTGAAAAAGGTAAGAGAGGCCATTGAAAAGTCCAAGAGCTTATGGAGGCTTCCACGTGTCAACCTGATGCTCCTTCAAAGGTAAATCCTAAGTGGATTTTTTTAGTAAGTGCAGAGCCTCCACGCGTCTGGTTTTGTAAAGGGACAAGGTTGGGTTGAATAGTCAAAGCATTGAGATAGGCCAGCAAAGGATGCCAAGTTTCAACATGGTGCTAATTCAAAAGAAGAATTAAGGGAAGGTTTCTAAACAAGTGTCAGGCCTCTGCATGTCCTTGATTAGATATATGACCCTGCCGAGTAAAAGGACTTAGCCAAAAATATGAAGATACTGAGAAAGTCACGAAGGAAACCACATGTCTACCCCATGCCACTCTAAAAATAGAATACAAAGGCTACCCTAAGACATGCGCCAGCCCTCCACATGTTCAGTTTCAAGAAAGGGGCCCGTTTTTGAACTGGTTTTCTTGCTATTTTGTACAGACTCAATTCAAATTTCAAATGGGCATATCTTTTTACTCAAGGCTTGAAATCCAGCAAATCTGGCATCGTTGGAAATATCTCGGCCTTGTCTTTGAACATTTCTTCATTTTTTCCCCACCTAACCTTGTTAGCTTAGGTTTATTTTATTACACCTCTCTAACCCTATCTCCCTGGTAGATAGAATAGACTTAGAATAGATCCTCTACAATTTGTTTGTGTATACCTAAATAGAGGGATAGGAACCGGCCTCAATCCAAAGATCTCTCTCAACTTGCAAGGTCCCACACCTTGAGAAATTATCCATATTGTGCAATCACACTGAATGCCCTACTTCACACTCAGGCCATTCAAGGGTGTTGTGATTCTGTATTAACAGGTACTGAAGCTCTTCTTTGACCAGAAGAGGAATGCAAGGATGCATTTTCCCTAGCTTTTCTTTAATGTGATTAGCATCAGGAATGGTTAAAATATTGTGAACCACAATTTTTGGGTCGATACTGGGCATATCGATACAGGACCAAGCAAATGCGTTGATATGGTCCTGAAGGAAATAGGTGAAGGCTTCCTGTTCATTAGTGTCTAAGGATTGGCCAATCTTTAGAATGTGTGGGTCATCTTGAGTATTAATGTTGATTTCTATGGTCAATTTGTTCAACATGGTTTGTGTCTAAGAGGGTAAGGAACGTTGAATATAAGATTTTTCTACACCAATGTAGTTGAGGATGGACTCATCATCCTAACATTGAATGACATTAATTAAAGGTGTATCATCATCGATCATGTCAAGATACAGGAATGGGAGAAAAGAGGGAGCCTCGCCTTTGCGTTGATAGGTCAGTGGTCCTAGGGAAATGGTGTTTACAAAAAAAAAGTTAGGAGGTATAGATTCAGGATCTATGGACTCTGTGAGTGAAGATGGTAATTTGGGTGAATGAGAGGGAGGATATTTCTCATCCTGGATAAGGTTGATGTGAACCTTCTTAGAGGATGGAGCATCAAAAATAATGCCACTACAATCATTGTGTTTATGAGAGGTACATGAGATGACAGTGTGGAAGCCTTGTTCATAAAAACCAAAGCCAAATCCTTTCCACATGCACCGGTGGAGGAAAGTGTGAGGAAAATGGTGGTTAGTGAGGGAGTGTAGGTCGGATGAAAATGATTGGGTTTGGGATGGAGGTTTGGGTTTATAGGTGGCTATATCAAGTCCCCCATATGTTAGGTTGGTACGAAGGTGGGGAGGGCCATAAGGGAAAATGTCACTGATGTGAATGTCATAAATGTGGTGTTGACACAGATTCCCATACTCTTGTGGGGTGAGGAAGGTATCGATATTGTATAGGCGATATTCCCCTAGAGTGAGGCATTGAAAAACACCTTCTAAGGGATCAGTAGTTGGTATGTGGGTAATGGGTATAGATGGCTTCGCTAGATGAAGGGGAAATAAGGGTGCACTAGTAGTAGAGGCTACATCTTCAATAGGGATAGCAAGGTTAGACGTAGAAGAAGTAGTGGTAATTTTGGTGGATGGGCTCATGGGTGAGGGTGAAGTGATTGTGGTGGTGGATGCCTTAACTAGTATAAGGACATCATTGGGTTGATATAGCATGTTACAAGATCTTGAAAGGTGACGGGTTCGGCAGGGATGGTGTAAATGATGTCCCTCATGTTTAAATTTGAGGCATCGATGTAATGTTGAAGGGACATAACCCATAGCACGGATCGAAGGTTGGCCAAGCAGACAAGTTATACTAGAATTCCCTTTCTAAGAACATAGAAAATTTATCTAGACGGTGCGGGGACCTACGTGGACATGGATAAAAATGGTACCTAGTGTAGAGGTCATGGCGTCATTGAAGGAACGTAACATAACGGTGTTACCATTCTTGTAATTGGAAGGTATTTACATTTGGTCATATGTATGGGAGGAGATGATGTTAATACTAGCACCACCATCGATCATAACGTGTCATATGTGTATATTATCGATAAAGATGGAGATGAAAAGAGTGGGCTCCGGGTTGTTGGATTGGAAGGGAGCAATCTCTTCATCTGACAAAGGTGAGGGCGAGCCACTTGTCAAATGGGTGGAGGTGTAGAGGAAGGCAAAGACCTAGTGAGAAGAGACGCTACGTGGTGAGGGGTAATGATGGAGGCCACAGGTGTGGGGTCATTTATTAAGACTTTGATAGATTAAAGGACCTTTATGATGGCTTGATGATGTGACTCTGAGGTCTGGAAAAGGTCATATAAAGACATTTTGAGGAGGGATTGGTGTAGTTGTTTTAGCATTGTGCGATGTGTGACCCTCTTCAGAAATGGGATATGTAGGACCTCAAATGATGACTTTGGGTGTGGGTGCAGATGGTATATTAGGTACAGGGTTGGTTGATGGGCCACTTGCTTTCTTCTTGCCCTTGTCTTTTTTAGCACGAGTGGCAATGTTGATCATGTTAATCTAAGGGGAGGTTGATGAAGAGGGTGTGTCATGGAAGGTATAATGAAAAGAGGGACAAAACCATAGTGGTGGATACAAGCCTTGTGAGATGAGTAGGGCACATTGGCATTTAGGTGGTGGTTTGCCCAATTCTCTTATGCAAACCATGTTAATTTCAAATCTTGGGTATGGAACAATGAGTTATGGGGGTGGAGATCTTGGTCGCTAAGTAGGTAATGGGAGAAGACCTATGGAAATTGGTGAAGGTGAAATGGGGTTCTCATCAAGAAGATCATCATCGTCACAGTTTTCTTCAAGAGAACATAATTGGACAAGAGTGATTTTGGTAGGCGTAAATGGTAGGCACAAATGGTAGGTGGTTTTCTCTACATCATGTCCTGGCACACGATGGTATGTGCAAATTTTGGTTTCATCAAACCCTTTTGGTTTGGGTTTGAGTGGGTCATAAGGTCTACGAGGTGGTAATGTGATGACAAAATTTTCAAGGAGATTGGTTAGGATTTTGGCATAGGACCTTGCTGATGGATCACAATGGGAGGTGAATGTGGGTTTTGGGTACAGGTGAGGTTGACTATGTAGGAAGAGTATTTACAAGAGGGGGAGTATGTTTGGCTACTAGTTTGGTGTGTGGTGTGGTATTAGGTTTTGGTCATATCTGCTTGGGTAGGAGCATGGTATATGAACTGGCAATGGAAGGTTTGGTTGGTTTAACTATCTTATTGGAGGGTAGAAGATTTTTAGCTTTAGATTGCATCTTTCTGGGTAAAGGTGATATGGGCGTATGAGATGTGGAGGGAAAATAAGATGGTGGGTTACTCATGGGGGTAACCGAGGTGCTGTAGAGGTAGGTAGTCTGAGTGAAAGAGAAGGAAGTGCCATGTGTAGTGAAGAAGTTATTGACAGTATTAGAGGTATGGGTGGTAAGAAGGTTATGGGTGAGGGCAGAGGTTGTGCAGGTCACTTGGGTATATTAGAGGTTTGCGATGGGGAAATTAGTTGTTGCATTATTGGTTTACCGATGGATGGGGGTTTCTTAGCCAAGGTCAAGGGGTGAGGTCCTAGGATGGACGGAAGGGGTAAAGGTGATAAGGGCATGGTAGGCAAGGTTGGGGTATGAGATTTAGGAGATTGGATTTTCATTTTAGGGGTTGGTTTAAGTTTGGTGTTAGTTTTGGAAGATGTAGCTAAATCTAATTTGATAGGTGGGGGAGTAAGGCTAGCTATTGGTATGACCCCTAAGGTAGTGATAGGTTTAGGTAAGGGAGATGATATAGGCATGGGTTTAGGTGTAGATTTATGTTGGGCCATGAGAAGAGGTGTGATTTGGGCTATGAGTGGTATCATGGAAGGTATTGCAATAGTTGTGGTTTTGTTTGGTTTGGTTACTCAAAACACTTTTGGATAGATAGTGGAGGTGTTAGTGAGTGACATCTACATTTGTGTTGAAACAAGAAGTAAAAGGAATCCCCAAAGTAAGGCTCTATCAACATAGTCTAGTCAATCGGCCAAGTGCAAGAATGGTATTGTTATATGTGGGGCTGACGTGGATCGAGTGGCAATCCCCATAAAATGTGTTTGAGATATAGGGAAATGGATAGCCTCAGACTCTGTGGGTAAGAGAGTTGAAAGTAGATCAGCGAGATCTTGAGGGTTTGATGGTGAATGGTCATCTACAGGTGGTGATACTTCTATAGTATCCTCCATGGGTAGAGTAGAGGATGGGCCAGCTGAAGTGGGCTCTCCTTGTGTTGGTGTAGGCAGTGGACCTACATCTTCTATGGGTAGGAGAGGATCCATTGACAACTGTTTGGAATTTTGAGGGGTCAAAGGTGGTGTGCTAACTATAGGCTCTTCCATGGGTGAAGAATAAAATGAAGGGGTGGTTTTGTGGGTGAAGGAGTAGATGAAATGGGATCTTGTGTAGGTAGGGGAGCTCAGGCTAAGATTTCATCTATGGAAGGCACATGAGGTAATTGGGAAGTAACTGGTGTGTCATTAAAAATAGCGTGGACCTCGCAGACATTGTTATCATTATTTGAGGTATCACCAGCTTGGTTGGAAGATGGGGCATGATTAGGGAATGGCTTCTTGAAGATATGCAGGTTTTGGGTAGCGGGTGCATTCAGGCCATCCCAGACTAGAGCTCCATTGTCTAACATTTCTTGGACGATATTCTTGAAGGTGATGCATTTATCGTCATTGTGACCTTTGACACGATGATAGTTACAAAATTCATGTTCCTTATACCACGCAGGCATGGGTCACTCAAGGTCGAAACCAGTATGTGGTTTTATAGGTGGAAGGGTAATGGCACCAGCCTTAACAAGCTTTTCCAAAATGGAAGAATAAGATTCTGCTAGGCAAGCTTACTTTCGTTGTTCTCATCTGAGTTGGAAAGCTTAGACAGGAGAGATATTAGAATGGGGTTTAGCTAGGTTTTATTGATGACGGGGGCCAGAATTGACAACTACAACATTAGCAGACCCTTTGGGCTTTGAATAGTTGTTTTGGGATTTCAAAGACAATGAAGTATCATTCAATTTGAAGGCGATGTTCTTGTTACAAAGTTGAATCTTCTTTTCTTCGATAGCATGAATTTCCAATTTCTATGCCATGGTGAATGCCTTGTCGAAAGTGCAAAAATTTTACACCTACAAAGTTGGTGACATGTGTCTAGCACATTCCCGAGTAAATAGTTCTATAAGCTCAATTTGAGGTAATTGGAATGTGATCTGGTTAATGAGGTTGCACCAATAAGGGACGAAGTCAGCGATAGACCCATCTTTATACTGTCGTGTGGAATAAAGATCAGTCATGGTAACCTTCTTAACAATTTTGATGGAGAAGTGATCTAGGAAGGCTTGAGCTACTTGATTAAACAAGTAAATGGATTCTCTTGGTAATCCATTGTACCAGTCCAACATAGGTCCTATCAGGGACATTGGGAAATTCCTCAAAATTAAAGTGTCATCATGGGCAATCAAGTAACACCCATGTTTAAAGTACCGTAAATTTTATTGTGGATCTTCTTTGATATTGAAGTGGTTGAATTTTGGCATTTCCCAATGTACGGGGTATGGTCAAATAGGAATGGACAAGTGAATAGGCTCATTACAAATTTCATCATAGGTGAGGGAATTGTGTGAGCCAAAAACTGATGCTTCTAGTGTGTGCATATTTTCCATCATCAACTTGATGAGATCATTGGTAGTTTATGATGGAGGGACACCTCCTGTGGCATAAGGGGGCGGATATTGATCTTGATAGGGAGGTTGAGAATAAGAAACCCACATAGAAGGTGCATATCTAGAATTGGTGACAGATGAGATAGGGGGTTGTTGATAATAGGTGTATGTAGGTGGGACGGTCGACGTGACTCTGGTAGAAATTAGGGGCAATGTTTGTAGGAGTGAGAGGACAAAATTATAGAATGGAGTAGGGGTCACTGACACCATGGGAGATTATGTTGCAATGGGTATTTGTGAGACAATTGCTGCAGACTGTGCTATGGTCTAGATGGTCGATGAGGGGACAACAAATACGACAGGCGCGAGTGAAATTGTAGACACAGCGGTCATGGCAAGTATGGATCCTAGATACAAAACTATCAGGGGTGGAGCAGGTGATGGTAACGTCACATTATTAGGGGCTGATGCAGTAGCAGGAATAAAGGTAGGAGAGATGGACACAAACATGGCGTATATCAACTGACCTGAGGAGTCTCAGGTGGAAGAGTGGGAAAGGTAGAACTGTAAGGCCGCAGGATTTTGATCAAGGAGTCATGTAAAATATTTGTCACCTGTAGCAATGGTGGTAGGTAAGATTGGATCCATGGGTGATAGGATGGAAGACAATGAGGGACTAGGTGGGAGTGGTTGATGACTAGCATGGAATATGAGGGTGTTAGTCTACCTACGAGTCAGCACCATGTGAACAAGTACTAACCTGGTAAGACAGTATTCTGTAGATGACACATAAAGAAGTAGAAATAGAGAATAATGGGGTCTAAGAGGTGAATCTGGTTAGTTTCTAGATTTTGAAAATAAAACACAGGTAACTAATGATGGTCAGGTTGACCAGTAACGGTTGAGGGAAAACCTATGACGATCAGGTTGACCGGTGATGGTTGAGGGAAAACCAATGACAGTCGCTGAAACTAATACTGGTCACTGTAGAAGAAAACTAGTCTCAAAGAATGAAACAAGAATGTTGGATATGTACTTGTGAAAACTGTGTATGACCATTGGTACTAATAGGGGAGAAATATGATGATGCCCTGAGGGCCAGAAACATAACAGAAAGAGTGATGAAGGCTATTCTAGGTAAAGTAACTATAAATCCAGAAGCCAACACTGGTTAGGGTGTAACCGATGATGGTCAAATGTGAACCAACGATAGTCACTGGACCGACGTCGGTGACTGTGAAATTAGAAATAAATGGAGAAATTTGGTTTTGTGAGTTAAATTAAGTGAAGAATCAAAATCAAAAACCTAAGAATGAGGATATAGGGCCCTGACACACTCATACAAATTCAAAATACTCCAACTATGATGGTGGAGTGTGCAAGGAAGAAGAAAAATGGAGATTCGTAGTCTCACACCTCAAAACACAAGCCAAGAAGAACACTAAGAAAAAACATGATCCTAATAGTGATTTTCTTATGTTTTTTTAGCTTATGCTATTTAGAACTGACTGTGTGTATATAGAAAAGAATTTTTTGGTTAGGAAGGCATCCTACGAAGAAGGATATCTAAAAGGAGAGGTTTCTGGTATGTTATGGTAGGGGTGGGCCATCCTCTGAGATGATAACTTGATAGAGGCAACGAGCTAGGGAGTACCTACCAACCGGATCATGTGATCAGTGACATATATTCCTGGGTAAGATGTTGTTTAAGAAAGATGTGTATATTTTGATTTTGTGCAAGTTTGGTAAGACACGGAGAGAGAAAGAAAAATGTGTTTTCTACGATTCTTTGTGTCAACCATTAGCTGGACATGACTTCCAACATATAGGTTGCCCTTAGTTTTAATGTGAGATAATAATGCAACAAATCAGAATGCAATGCAAGTGTTTTAAACATAAATCAAAGTGTGATATTTGATGTAGCAAGTGATGAATAAGAAGAGGTATGCTCTTTCAATAATGCAATGCAAAAGAAAGGAAGATGTGTTATTTTTAAAGCACCAAAAATACAATTATTTTTAGACAATAAAAAGAAGGAGAATAATTCCAAAGAAGAAAATTAATGTGAAAGCTTTTCGAAGGGAAAAAAACACATGAATTTCACCTAGGAATGAATAAATGCAAAAGAAACCCTTATGGGTCCCACCAGGCGTGCCAAAATGTTTCATCATTTTCTTTACCTTTTCAAAATGATGAAACAGATGAGGGTAAGGGCCAAGGAGGAATACCTATTAAATGTTGGTCGATTGATGGTTGTTGTGCACGTTCTAACTTCTTGATCCAAATTTGAATGTGTGAGCTTATTTTTCGCTAGGAGGAACTACCTGTAATAGAAAACAAGACCACAAGAGGATAGTTAAATGATATATGATAGTGGACTACCTAGCGTATGCTAGTTTTGGGAAGTGTGATACTCCCTAGATGGCTATCAATCCACTGTTTAAAATAAATTAATGCGAGAAATAAGTAAAGTCCTACTGTAGTTGATATGATTTAGGTATTTCATTCAATTACAATAAGCAAATCCAATCACAACAGGCTAGACTATAGTTGGGTCTGAGAGATGAGGTGTCTATCAAGGTACTAGGACTAGTCAAGGTATGATTCTAGGTTATTTAGGTCAATTGGTAGGATGATTATTGGGTTTGTTCTTGGTCAGGGTATAAACCACAAAGACTAACGTTGGTTGGGTGTGAACGATGTCGGTTTAGGTAGAACTGATGGTAGCTGCAGATAACTAGCTTCGGTATGGTCGAGGTAAAAGAAACTCAAATAGATCAAATGGCAGGGGCTGATCTGAGGTCAAATAAGGTTGGGAGAGTGGGTGAGAAGGTCTGTGGAGATCTCAAGTACACTCAAAAAAAATATTAGGTCAGAATGAATATTTTTTGGTGTGGGTAAGGGAAATGGTGGGATTACAAGCTATTAAGCAATGGAGGAATGAACATGCAAAGTATAAACTAATGACAGGAATGAAAAAAGTTAACTAGGTTGAAATAGACAATGTTGGTAGAGATGTACTTATTGTGATGTAGATTTTGATGGCTGAATGGAGGTGGTTGTTGATCAGAAAAATAGTGTTAGATATCGTAGTAGTGATTGCTAGAATGATTCTGTGGATACAATGCTTCAATATCTGTCTTGATGATGGCTCTAAATGTCTAGATACGTGAAAAGATGTTGGTTTTTCTTGCATGCATCTTTCATCTCGTTTTCTTGCTCTCAGAATGTGCCAACCCAAAAACAAGGATGTTTGGGTGAATAAATGGTAACCAACGACAGTTCCATGTTGACCATCATCCCCTCAAATAATAAGGCAGGATTCCCTAGGTTTACTAAATGGGGCAAATCTTCTTGATTTATTCGACCCAGTTAGTTTATTCTCACGGATTAGAATGAAAAATTCCCTTCTAATTAATGAGTGGGAATGTAGTTAGAGAGATTTTAGGGATTGGTTTTAGGGTTATACCAAATCTTAGCTCATTAAGGCAAGTAATACTTAGTTATCGTTAGTTATGGGAATATGCCAAGAATAGGTCTAGGGTGAGGTGGCTGGATGAGGTGTCTAGGTGAGGTAGAAATTAATATAATTAGATAATAAATATTGTGAGGATATATATATATATATATATATATATTAATTTAATTAAATTAATAATTATGTGGGGTGGAAGGGGCCATGGTTAGGTGAGTATGTTTGAGCTGGCTATTTGACGAGGGACCAAGGGGAGTGTGACCTAATTTTGGTGTCTACAAGGTGTATCAATGGCATGCAAACTGAAAAAGCGTTAGCATAATTTTAAGATGAATTATCTTGTGGAAACTTCTCTTCCAAAACTACAGTAATGAAGATCATAATGACAGGTATCTTTTGGCCTACTCTGTTTGCAAATGCACAAAAATGGGTCACAAAATACAAAGAATGCACTTTCTTTACAGGAAATAAAAAATTGGCATCTCTTCCCTTCTGACCAATCCAAGTAGATCATCCTTTTGGCCAATGGGGTCTTGACTTCATAGGCATGATCAATCCACCTTCAAGCACTGGACACAAGTGGGTGCTGATAGCTACGAAATACTTCACCAGATGGACATAATCTGTCACACTCAAGGAATTAACCGAGTCAATCATCCTTGAATTTCTTGAAGGTATAGTCATAAGGTTTAACATTCCCCAAACCATTATCTCTGATAATGCAAAACCCTTCCTTTGCACTAAAATCACTGATTGGGCTCTAAATATGGGCATCTGTCTAAAGAATTCTTCCAACTACTACCCTCAAGGTAATGGATTGGCATAATCAACAATCAAGAACCTGATTAGGATCATGAAGCACACAATGAATAACAACCAAAGACAGTGGCATACAAAGGTGTCATGCATGCTCTAGGTGGATAGATTTACAATTAAGAAATCAATAGGAACTTTACCTTACAATATTGTCTATGACATGGAGGATACCCTTCCTATGACGATTGAGTTGAACTCATTGGGGCTTTCCCAATAGCTCAATTTTGAAGGAGTAGACTAGAGAGAAATCAGAATGGCAAAGTTGGTTAATCTTTAAGAATCAATGAACTCTATCATTATTAAGCTAGAAAAACATCAACAAGAAAAAAAAGAAATGGTTTAACAGAAAGGCCTAGACATCAAGCTTTCAAAGTTGGTGACTTGGTCTTGAAATGGGATGCTAATAAAGCTAAACCAGGGAATCATTCAAAGTTTGATACACTCTGGAGTGGCTCATACATCATTATTTCATGTAAGGAGGCTAACTCTTTCGAGTTAACTCATCTTGATGGAAGCACACTGCAAATCCTAGTAAATGGGATCTATCTCAAACCCTTCCATTAAGTTTTCTACAACATTTTTCATAAATTAGAGTAGTTTTAATTCCTCCAAGTATATTGTGCACACATTGTTATTTTATACATAGTTACTCCTTCTCATGTGCTTCTTGTGAGCACACTTCTTTTTTCTTCCAAAATGTTGATCTTCTTTCAACAGTTTGTAGGGTTCAGAATAGAATCAAGAGATAATTCTTCAAGTGAATTCATAAGCAGTTCCTGAAAGATCCCAAATCAAATATTCATGATTACATATTAGAATCCATGCCCAATGGATGCTCCAAACTACTTATATCCTTCATCTAGCAAGTGGATGGCCTCGAAAGTCACCAAAACTGTTATCCAAATAACTCTCCTAGTTATTTGGATAACTCATTTACATTCAGGATTTGAAATCATCAATGTAAATTACACGCACCTCAGTTGTCTCCTTGGAAAATTCACTTGGTCATAGCTTCCTCACGTGCCCTTGTGCACTTCCCCTTCTCCCCTTTCCATTTTTCATTTTCCTCTTTGTTCCACTCTTCCCTTGCTCACATATTATGCGCATTCACCTTCTTCCTAGTAGTTATTCATCATGTGCACACATCATGCAATTTCTTAAAATAGCTAAGTCCTTGGCCCGCTCACGCGTGCCCCACACATTACTTTCTAATAGTTTCACCTTTACCATACATTTCCCATTCATCAGTTTGCCCCATTTCCTCTGCGCACATTAAGATTATGTGTGCCTTCCTTCTGTCTTTCTCCCACACCTCATTCTTCCATGTTCATACTTTTATTCCCTCCTCTACACCATTTTGTGCCACATCATTCTCTGACACACTTGAGTGTGCCACATGCAACCAATCAAAGCATGTCAATAGGGTCCTAAATCTTTGTAACAAATTAATAAGTGACACATGGTAGAAAATGAAAAAGGATCTGCACATTTTTCCATCATCTTGATTAATCAGTGTGTTCCATATGTCTTGCATACGTAGATTGATCTAATAATATTCTAACAATCATATATTTTACTACAAATATCTAATCAGTACACTCCTAGTATCAATCAATAGCTACTTGCGTAGGCTATAGTATTAAATATTCAAATTCAAATTCTTAGCAAATCTGGTAGGTGAAAAATAGAAAATGTCAATCTTAGCATTGATGAGCAGATCTGATTACTCCAACCACCCAATTTGATCTGATCCACCCTCCTTCCTTCTCCAACATGCCAAACAGACTTAGGAAAATGCATTTGATAGATTTGCAAGCAGATTTATAGGCATTGAATATTTTTTCTTGGTGGTTGTATTTTAAATTTAGGTTTTCCCTCCTTCTCTTCTTCTTCCATGAATTCATCTTTAAATGTAAGAGTTGTGCTCATTATTAATGTTGGACACTTTGGATCCTTAACGCATTTTTCTAAGGACTTCATATTTATGTATTCTAAGTTATAGACCTCTATATCTGGCTTGTGCATGTGGATATCGGCCTCTTTCTCCATTGTAATAGTTCTACACATTTTTAGAAGTAATGGAAGCATCATTTTGTTACTATTATTTTTCCTAAGCATGTTTGTATTCTTTCTTCTTTCCTTTCTTTTATATTTTGTGCTTGTTGTGTCACTCTACGTCACTTATAGCTCCATTTTTAGTTGTGTTCTATGAAACTAATTTGGTAAATGCATTTTAGTTGTGTTACGTGTACCTAGCCTTCTTTCATTCCTTTTCCTTTCATCTTCACTTAGAACGAATGGTGTTCATCCCTCTTTTTCTTGTGCTATCACCTTCCTTAGATTATTTTTCCATTCTCTTATCCTTTTATCATTGGTCCCTTTG
The DNA here is from genome assembly GCA_019776745.2 of Taxus chinensis. NCBI lineage: Eukaryota > Viridiplantae > Streptophyta > Pinopsida > Cupressales > Taxaceae > Taxus > Taxus chinensis. The sequence continues at coordinate 391,045,866 of CM034154.1, forward strand.
CATTGTTGGCATGGTTTTCCTTTTCAACATTAGCAGTAGCAGTAGAAATAGAGAGAGGAACCGGCCTTCTCTGAATATTCGTCTCAAGTGTGCAAGGTCCCACAACTTAGAGATGGTTGCATTGTTGTATCAAATAGCTCAGTTCCTTGGATTTGAGATGCGGGTGCATGTTTGAACAACCAACAATATCACTAACTATTCATATGCTTCCTTGATCTCTTCTTTGTTCAGTCCTCTCTTCTTTGGTCACAGATAGAAGAATAGTTTTTGTGCGGAAGTTTTACAACAATAGTCTCCAAATAAGTAATCTTGTAGATATATTTTATTTCTTCTCCTTGTATACTTTCCTATCGGGGTACTTGTAAATGGTGCGAAGTGTATGTATATCTTCATCTACTTTTTGTGTGTCAATGCTAAGATTCTTGGCTTCTTTAATCTATTTGAAGGATCGCACAAAATATTCCACTAAAAAGGCATATGGTAAATTATCCCATGGGGAAAAAGTTTCATAAATCTTCTTGAACCGTGCCACTAAATAATCTATAGCCACAACAAACTCTACTTCTTCGACCAATTCTTTTGGTAATTAACGCAAGATCTACCAATCTTGTTAAAATACTTCACACAAGTTCTTCAACCAGTTCATGAATCTTTCCTTACACGTTATTCAATGTTGTGGGTGCCATAATTTTTTAAAATTATTTTTGGTGATGGGTCCTCACATGGGAATATCCATTTTATGTCCTCATCCCCTTTTGGAACTCTAATTTCATCAAAAACTATCAAACATAATATCATGTCCCAATGAAACTTGATTCCTTGTTTTTATTGTACTAAGTCGATATCTTCCACTATACTTTGCATGATGAATAGGGAGAAGTTAAAAATTGTCCCTTGTGCTACCTTATGTAAAATTATTATCAAACTTGTATTCATCTCCATCCACCTCTCAACTCTTGCTAATTTGACAGTGATTATTCACACAACAACTCTTGTCCCAGGGTCTTTAAGTTCATCAATGGACATGAAATTCCCTTCTTGTTTGTATTTTAGGTGGTCTCCAATGTTGTATTTTGTTGCATCATCTTGTAGAGATTGCATTAAATTTTCCCCTTAATTTTTTAACCATTTTTCTTTGTTGATTAAGTGGTGTGATAGTATAATGCACCTTCCCACAAAATATAAATATACTTCCCTAATAAGCGAGATAAGATATTGATATAATTTAACTTTTTTTTTAAAGAAGGGAAAGTCAAGTAGATGTAATACTCATGTCTTTTCCAACATATTTATGGTTTTATTATCATAGACTTCATTCCCTTGGCTACCTTTCTATCTTGTAGGTTCCACCAGCTCTTTTTCAATAATTCTGTCAAGCCCATTTTTAGATGGCTGCAAAATGATAATTTTGTTGAAGTCACAGTGTAATGCCATTTTCTAATCCTTTCTGCATGCTTGGGGTATTAGATTTCAAAATTGAGGTTTAATACACTAAATATTGACTCCTTTTTATTTTTGGCTTCTATATTTTTTTCCTTCTTACGCGCTAAGGAACTTATGCCTATTGTTTCTACCCTTACCTCTTTCATAAATTTTACCTCATCATCTGAAGCTTGTTTCATGAAGGTACCTTTAGATTTGGATGTTGAAAAGGGTCTAGAAATGCTTTCATATTTTGATACTTCTTTTCGCATGACCTCCTTTTCTTGACTTGGTTTGTTATCGGTTTTCTTTATGGTCGTAAAGTGACTCTATTTTACCCTAAGGAGGTTAATTTCCCTAGTATTTATTGTCTTTCCTCCTAATACTCAACCTCCGCGTTAATTACTATCAAAGTTATAGTTTTCACTTGTTTTTGTGACTCTATGTGGTTTTCCTTCCTTTCCAAGATCTTAAATATTCATCAATGTAAATTTCTATTTTTAGAAAATTTGGGTGTTGGATCATTGTTCATTGTTAGAGCTCATGTTCTCACTCTATGGTAAAAATGAATTATCCAACCTCCTCTTTATACCCTCCTCCTTTGGTAATAAATGCTCCTTCCATTTACTCCTTGCTAATGTGACCCTTTAGTTTCCTGATAACTTCTATTAACGCCTAATGAATGACAGTTGTCTCAAACCTTCCATCCCTTTCTTGGCTATTAATGCCCATTTAAGTGTGTTTATTGGGTTTCCCTGTTACTAATTCTTCTTCCATGCTTCCACTATGTTTGATATCTTACATTCCTAAGCTGCATCACTTTTCATTATACACTATATTTCTTTAGTGTGCTTCCTTTCCCTGTATGCCCTTTAAATATCACCCCTTAAGGAATCTTCCCTTCTTCCAGTCACTCCACTTTTTCTTCCCTTGGTCAATTTTTTTCATCACATCTTTTTGTGCATGAAACTTTTTTGGCAATTATTTTTCCAAAAATTTTGCGCTTATCCTTTTTATACATTTTTTAGTGGTATTTATGTCCTTGTACTAGTTATTCTTTTTCCCTCCAATAAAAAATGTTGAGTAGTTCTCTGCACATTTCTATAGAAATTTGTTAGTATAAAATGCTTTGGCCAAACACATTAAAGAAAATTGTGCTTATTACAATGCATAAAAACACATTTAATCTATGTAATGAAATAACATTTTATCTAATAGAATATTCCTTATTCATTACATTCCAATGTTACTAGAAATATAGTTTCATCCTACTTCCATTGAAGTAGCCTCTAAGTAATTTTTTACTAAATTCTATTAGTTTACATGCCCTAGTTGGAAATATATCTACTATCTCATATAGCCCTAACCAATGAGTATTTATATTTTCCAAATCTCGTGAAAATCTAGATTCATACAGTAAAACCTTGGTGCCTTTCTTAAGAGTTTTTATTTTGAGGTTCTGATCATACCATTCCTTATAGCATGTTATTTTTTAATTTTATGAACATCTTGCTTGTAATCTTGTTACATATAATTGTAACAACCTTATTAACCTTTCTTGTGTTGAATCCTCATCTTCCAAATTTACAATGCGTGTATTTCTCAATAACGGTTTTAAAAATTCAATTGGTAGTACAAATTTTGTCCCATAGATAAATTGAAAGGGAGTAGATTTATTTAAGTGCTTATATGTTTTCTGATATTCCCAAAGTACTATTGATACCTTGTCATCCCATTCATTTCTTCTGATGTTACAAATATTTTTCAATGTATGACTTAAGATCTTGTTGAATGCCTCCATGGTACCATTAGCCTATGGGTAATATGGACTTGTCTTATAATGTATGACCATAAATTCTTGCAAAAGAATGCGAATTATGTTATTCAATAAATGTGTTACTCTATCACTTGTTAGGATCAATGGGAAACCAAATATACTTATAATATTTTCCCAAATTAATATTTTTTTGGTGGCTTTCGTATAATCTTTATTTGGTGTGGCTTCTACCCATTGTGAGAATATTTTTTGTTGTAATAATGTACCTTGCACCTATTATATGCACTGCAAGATTTATTGGTCTAACAAAATCAATTGTTCATTTTTCAAATGGTTCTTGAGTGGTTACTATAATTAAAGGCATACTATCACATCTTCCAGTTATGTCGACTCTTTGTCATTGGTTGCATGCCTTAGCATATCCTTTTACATCTTTAAATAATTTCTGCCACTAGAGTCTTATATTTAGGACTTTTTGAGTGATAGAATTTCCTACATAGTACCCCCAACAATTCCTTCATGCACTTCACTTAGGATATCTTTCCTTTTATGTTGTAAGACACATCACCGTAAAAATTCTCTGCACCCCATTTTATAAAGTTGATTACAAATTAGCTAGTATGACATGGATTTGATGACTAATTTCTTTATCCTATCAACCTTGTAATTTTCAAGATCCACCCCATTCTATAGAAATAAATCACATATTCCATTTCACCAATCCACTTTGTACACTAAAAAATTGAGCATATTGGAATTCCTCCTCTTTTGGGTCTTCCTTTTCACCTATTTTGATGTGCAATAAATGATCAGGTCCAACATTGTTTTCTCTAGGTTTAACAATTACTGAGAATTGGAACGCTTGGAACATGATGATACATCTATATATTGTCCCATGAAACACTGCTTTATTAACCAAGTGCTTTAGTGTCATATGGTTAGTATAGAATATAAATGGGATTGTGAGAAAATAATTCCAATTTTTTTGAAGTGCATAGACCATTAATACTCCTCCCCTTTCTATTGTTGTATAATTTCTTTCATCGTGTGTCAATTTTTGACTCATAAAGTAGATGGGATGATTTATCATTCCTTTCCTAAGTGCTAAATTACACCAACAACTGTTCCTAATGCATCAGCATGCACATAGAATTGTGTATTACAATCAAGGAGTTGTAAAATAGGTGCTTTTGTTAACTTCTCCTTTAAATTTTTAGATGCTTTTTCAGTTTCATATCCCACTCATAGTGATCAGTTTATCTTAGTAAATTTTCCTAGGGTGTGACTATTTTAGCATAATACTTGATGAACTATCGGTAATATCCTCAATGACCTATAAAGTATTTGAATTCCTTTTATCTTTTGGGTGGCTCTAGATGACTTACCATGGTAATATTGGTTGGATCTACTAGTAATCCATCCTTACATATGACATTTTCTAAAAAGGTGCCAAATAGTGTTGTGAACACGAAATTATTCATGTTGAGTGATATTTTTAATTTCATACATTACTCAAACATTAGTCATAATTTATCACAAAGATTGCGTAGTAATCCATAAAATGTCTAGTCACTCCAATATACTTATAAAAAAATTAATATGAAATCTTCAAAAACATTACAACAATGCACAAGAAAATAGATGGTGCATTCTTAATTCCAAATGACATCATTGCATAAGAAAAGGACCCCCATTCATTTTTGAAAGTTTACTTTTCTCTAAATTCTTTTGTAATATTCACTTGATGATACCCCAAGAATCCATCTTTGAACATGTATATTTCCCTAAATGCTACGCCTTCCAAAATCTCTTCAGTAAAAAGGGTAGGGAAGGGATCAATTATGTATACCAAATTTAAGGTGTGGTAATCCACACAAATTTGTATGCACCCATCTTTATTTATGTTGACTACCATCAAACTCACCCATTTGGATTCTTCTATGGGAATTATAACTCCTACGGCTAGCATGTTATCAATTTCTAGTTTAACTTTGGCATGCAGGTTCAGATTCATTCGGTATGGCCCCTTTTAAACCATTTTGGATCCTTTAAGTAAATTTATTTAAATAGTTCCTGAGTATGAATGAAAACCCTTCATCTCTGTGTAACCTCCTAGGAATATATCCTTTTATTTGTGTAGTAGCTCTACAATCTTCATGATTTTTACTTCACTCTAATAGTTACCAATTATTGCCATGTTTTTGTTCTTCGTCAACACTTATGTTAACCTACAATGATTTGAAGGGTTTATCCTATGATTGGTCCCCTTGTTCCTTATTTTCTAAGACATCTCAGAAACTACATGAAATGTCCATATTCAGGTGATAATTATCCCCTTCATCTTCTTCTAGTGCACAACTTTTATCCTTTACTTACCTTATTATTACTATGTAAGCCATCATTGTATTCATCACAACTATTCCCAACCTCCTCTATAAAGGTTTAATTTAATTTTAGCCCATATTTTTCATGTAACTTTAGAATCATGTCTTCCATTATGGGGTTATCACCTAAAACTATTTGTTTTATACATTAAAGAGGACAATTTAGGTGAGAGAGTGATGAAGTAAAATAAAAAGTATGTAAAAAGCATCTAGTTAGTTATTCCCAAGAACCTGATTCTCTCTGCAATCTGTGCCCTAGATACCATGCACGTGCCCATATGTGGATTGTATGATAGAATATATGAGTCCATAGTTTTGGTTTAATTTGTTAAGTTGTCCAAAGTTCTAGACACTATCACATATTTTCTTTTGTCTTAGTGATCCCATTTTAACTTGGATACTGACATTCCATGTTGTTGCGCTTGAATATGGATTGCATGGCCTCTGATACTTTGGTCCACTTTTTTAATGCTTTTTTAAGTTTTTCCCATCATCTTGTGGTGGTTCCCTTTAATGAGTATACCAATGAATTTATTCACACCTCTCTTATTGGCAGATAGTCTTCCATTGTGGTTAAGAATTCCCAAATTTCTTCACTCCCAATGGAGGTTAGGGTTGTGTGTGTATTCTTTTTACTTATTTTCCCAATGCTCTTTCTAGTATAACTAGGTACTTGTATTTTTTATGACCATAAATTATGACTAATATGTCAATAGTATCTTTCCAACATCTCATATGACCCATGCACCTAATAATCAAATGCTACACTAGTGATCTAGGATACTAACTGATTATCTTCCCATTATTATTTCACCTTTTAGAGTGGGATCATAATTATCCATTACCATATCTCATATGTGGTTTATGCTATCCAAATCCTTGTGCTATTAGACATTTTCTACATATGGTGCACTTTTCTTTGGGTCCATTGGTAAAATTATGTTTTGATCCCTATTCTCAAAATGGATATATCACTCACTGAAGTGCAAGTTTGCATTGTTTGCATAACACCATGACCTTCTTAGTAGGGATGGAGAGTTATATTACTTAGCTATAGGTATTATCTCAAAATATCCCTGAAACTTAACCCCCATGATGATGAAGGCGTCGAAGTAAAATCATGCACATATTACTCCTTTACTATGCCATTGGTATGTTGTTATATGCATGAATATTAGGTAAGAAAAGTAAACATTGGTGACACTTTCCCTTTTCCTTTTACATTCTTTGACTAATTTCTATTGTGAATCTCTTCAATACTTCTTATTCTTGTATCCAATCCTAGTCAATTCATGGGGATCCATGTCTGTTTGTTTTGTCACGTCATTCATTTGTGGTTTCATGACACTTGCGACAATTATGAACATTAGTGCCTAGGTGTTTGTGTCCCTTCTTGGCACTCCTTTCCTCTTTGTCCTTTTTTTACATTTAATCATTTGTGGTCAGCCTTATTAATTTTCTTATCCTTATTCCATTCTCATAATCAGATTTTTGTTTCAATAAATGTCAAAATTCAAATAAGAGACTCATATATATATAAAACATACACATTATTATTGGGGTTGATAATTCAAAGGGCTCTCACATCTACATATTATCACAATTATCAAAGGGAGTGCATTTTTGGGCTGCATACACTACATAAGAAGGAGAAGTGCTAAATTCTAGATCACACATTTACATCAAATCTAGATATAGCCCATTATCTTAGTGTCATTAGTGTGCAGGAAAACCTAAGGACATTATTTCACGCACAAGAAAACAAAACTACATGGATTTTTAAATATAGTGTAGTACTCTATACTAATTTAACTCATCAAGTTGACCACTCGGGGTCAGTCCGACTTCAAATATTACATATTTTATTCACATATAATATGTTTTTGATCTTGTACAGATAACTAGGGTTTCTTTTGTAGGTTATAGGTGTTATCAAAACCCTAATAAAAAAGTTTCAGAAACTAAATCAAGATATTTGAGTGAATACCCTTAGAACCAATGAAAAATAGCAGATCCTTGAATCTTCACATAGAACACTAGTTCCCAGATCATACACTAAGTACACGGGAAATCCTGTCCTCTTGATGGTCAGAGCTCCGTGCCTAGCACAATTCAAAGTCCAATAAATCTCTAAAAGTGATTATAATATCATCTCCAATTAGGTCGAGAAAATACACATTCCCAAATACCTCTAGGTTATAGTAAAATCAGCTAGTCATCTATCATTGTCACTTTCTTAGAGTTTTACATTGTTTAATATTTAATATGTTTACATAATAATTCATAGTATCACTTATATATATCATTAGTTAGAATAAGTACTCTGACTTTAGATTTAATACAGTTTTATAATAAATAATCTAGTCAACCCACTCCTCACTTAAACTCCTTGTCCTAGGATCCAAATTTGTTATGGCTAAAAAAAGGTAGTTATCCTAAAATCACCATATGACCTATATTAGAATACAACCAACTTTTTCCAAAGCATCTAAAGGATCTGAAATTTTTTACCGCATGCAAAATCCTCAATATGATCCAAAATTCATCCAACAACTTCGTTCCTTCTAAGAATCTCTTCTTGTATGTTTCCAAATACCTGACTTGTTGACAATTTCTCTTACCAAAAACTTGACGAATATTCTCCCTTATATACTATAGCCACAAATGATATTCCATTCTCCTCTCTTTGTTCTATGGAAAATGCTAGCATTAATATATATCCTTTTCATGATGAGGTTTTTTTGTTGAGAAAATATGGATAATAGTGACTCTGATTACGATAATGATAATGTATGAATGACTGACGATGTTTCCAATGATTTCTATGTTACATCCAATGCTCAAAATATTATAGATTCTTTGTATGTTTTTTATTATCTTAATAAAATTATTTGTTATGATGATATGGATGATAGTGAATATGATTCTGAGAATCACATCGCACATGTCAATGATGATGTTGCTTCCATTAAGATTTTTGAATGTGAAACTACACCTCCTCTTTCTTCTATTTATAAAGTTATTTCCAATGAGGGACATATTGACACATATGATACTCCTAGGGCACCTCTTACTATGTCTCATGACCCTACACCTAGTACATCTGTAGATCTTCCACATTCATCTAGTCCTATAACCTCTCGTCACCTTCCGCAAGCTCCCATGATCACTCATAATGGCAAGATTCAACCCCTCAATGTGACTGTCTCTGCCCTAACCATTCCTTAACATGAAATCCTTTCCCTCGTGCATGTTTTAGGTGATTTTCAAAAAAATGTCCCACACCCTTAGAAAGGAAATATTATTATGCTTTTTGTTTACCATAACGCCCTTCCTGATAACACTAATCTAAAGAAAAGTCACAATTTTGTTTTCCTCGAGGGTTTAATTATGCCTACTTTCTCATGTTTTGATTGCACAAACAATCCCTATTTCCATGTAAAATATTTTCAATTAGCCACGGGTTTCTATTCCAATGATAGATTGTTACTAAAATCTTTTAGTCATTACCTTGTTGATATCGCTCTCCAATGGTACACTCACTTACGAGATTGATATATTAGTACTTATTATGATATGGAGGATTCTTTTCTTAGACGTTTTACTTATAACAATGGGCCTAAAGTTATATATGAATTATTTCCTTCTTTGCATAAATGACAGAGAAAGAACCATTATTATATTACATTTTACACTTTAATTCTTGCATGCATGATTTCATGTTTTATTGTATTGATATAGAAATGCAATTTATTGTTTATCGTGGCTTAACTGCTCCATTAAAATTAAATCTATTATACGATACATATGATTCATTTATTATTATTTTCTATAAGGTTATTAGTTTAGAAAAATATTAAATTGTGTATCGTGTTATAACATATCAAACTACTTCTTATACTCTTCCTTTTCATGGTAAGTCTTCTTTTGTGCCATCTTTTAACCCCCATTGATGGTCTCCATCAGCTCCTCAACGTAAACATCCTCCTTCCTCACCACCGAACTGTCATTCCCCTAAGTCTTCCCCAACTCCCGCCCGTGAACCATTATACTTTTCACCTGGTTCTAAACCTCATGATGTGTTTTGCATGTTACGTGATAAGTGGCTAATCTCTATACCTTCCAACAAACATCATCCTTCTCAAAAAATTCACCGCCATCATGACCACGCCTTTTATAATTTATCAACACATTAATCATCACTATAAAAATGAGTGATGTGCTCTCCATGATAGAATAACATCATTAGAAGAAAATGGTGTTATAAAATTTTGCACCCACTTTCTCGAGCCCTATATCACCTATTAAACATAAGAAAACCTCTAAAACTACTATATTGTCTCATTCCCCGCCACCTAAGGTCATTATCCTCCCACCTCCTAAGGTCTTCATTCATCCACCACCTCCATCTATCTCATATCTCACCACATCATCTCACCTTCTACTACATATCCTTGGCTTCCTAAGCAACCAACTTTCGAAGTTCCCACTATAACACCTCCCATTGTTGGAACCATCTCCTTTGATATCCAATTTGGCACCTATACACACATTGCTGATGTTTCACATACTTTTCTTGTGTCTCGCGAGAATCTTCACTCCTGGTAGATGATATCCATTTCCATCTCATTACCCAATTATGCATTCATGTTCTCAAGGTTCATATATGAATCTTGAGGGAATTGTTCCTTAAATTAACCTCACTCTCACACTGGGGGAATTTCTCTTTTACTCCCATCCATTATCATCACATTCACTTATCTATATTCTTACACGTCTCATTAACATACACTTATATATCACTGCATCATTATACAATATTTTCATCAAATACTCATTCCTATCTATTTACTACTCATTTCTACATTTCATCACATATTTATACCCATCTACTATATGATCTACTATTCATTCTTACTCAATCCAAACATTAACAGTATGTAATTATTTACGCATCATCAAAAATTACTTAGTTGAGTGGATTCTAGTTGAGATGCAGTTACTAATGGGGCATGTTATAGTTGTTGTGGTTGTAGAGAAGTAGAATAAAAAGTCTGGAAGTTGTACTGGTAGGTGTGATCTAAACATAATTAAGCATCAATGATTGATGAGCTTGTTGAATTTTAATTTGAAAAAATATAAGTAAAAAAAATACAAAAAGGAGATTCATACATGGAGCCAAAGAGTGAGGTATCAAATATATTTCTACCTCATATATCATCCTCAAAATCACTAGATACAATCTCAAGAGCTCTAGAACTTGAAGCTTTCCCGATAAATCTATGTCTCCAATCTTGGCCTCTGTATCTCTCAAGTTTGCTCCGTAATATGGAAATATCTACTATCTACTTTGTATATCAGCCCTAGAGCTCAGCATATCATGCAAATACATCATGAGCTAAGTCACCACCTTCCACATCCTGTCTCGCTTGGTCTATCTTCACATGAGCCTCAGCGTACTCACTTAAAAAAAATTTACATGTGGCCACTGTTATGGCAACTGGCTCAAAAAAATGTGCATGCTTGCCTGTAATAGTGTCCACCCACTATAACATCCCTCCTCCCATAAGCACATCTAGGGGAATGTTCCAAGTCAACATGTATATGGAGGTATCTATAATCAACATCCAATAAGCATCACATATGATCACATAAAAACACCTCATATTAGAACTCGCACATCATTATATTCACTAACCAAATTAAAAAATTCAACATATATGTTCCGCTTGCGTCGCTGCTATAGCATCTACCTCAAGGGTGGGTGCCTAACTCTCCACTCCTCTAATTGTTTGATCTTCTATTGCATCAACAACCAAAATAAATAGCAACACCCATGAAGGTGTTTCCCACCACTAGCTATACTCCTCTATGCACCTCGTGTCATCCACTGGTATACACCCCATGGTTGTAACGACCTCATATAGACCTAGGGCGCAGTTGTACTCCTCTAGGGCCTAGCCTCGACCCTGATTTCCTCATTTCCCTCATAGATCAACACCATATAGATGGCTCCAGGGGCACGTCCTAAGCCATACCAAACTATCGAGACAATCATTCACCTTAGAATAGCTCCGCTACTCTTATAAATCGATCCTATAACCATGTAGTGTTCCGAATGTAGTGAAACTCAACACCCTCATCCACCCATCCTCCATAGTCTCTACATAGCCTCCATATAATGGCCCTAAGGCCCATCTAATCTAATATTGACCTATACATGGTAGTGTCCATCCTCCTACTCCAGGTCCCCACCCACCTCATTACAAATATCTTTGGTCAGGCCCACTCATCCCACGGCCCACCGAGCGGCCTCACTATAGTTATATGCTCATATATATATATATATATATATAGTGAAACTCAACATCCTCATCCACCCATCCTCCATAGTCTCTACACATCCTCCATATAATGGCCCTAAGGCCCATCTAATCTAATATTGACTTATACATGGTAGTGTCCATCCTCCTACTCCAAGTCCTCACCCACCTCATTGCAAATATCTTTAGTCAGGCCCACTCATCCCATGGCCCACTGAGCGGCCTCACTATAGTTATATGCTCATATATATATATATATATATATATGTAATAAAGTACTATCTCCTAACCTACCTCCATGATCTTCCTGTGTGAACTAATACAAATCCATGTACAAATGGGCCAATAAACATCGTTCCCATGCATATCTAGTACCATGCTCCTCTATACTCCTATATATAATTTCCCACTCCTCTTCCCTCCACAACCACTTATGAAGGTAGAACCACTGCAATAAATTTTTACAACCACAAAACTCTAGATCTCACAATCACGTCCACACACACACACACACACACACACAGAGATATATGTGTGTGTGTGTGTGTGTGTGTGTGTGTGTGTGTCATCTTGTGCTTGAGACCCTGTAAAATACCTCTGTGTCATTCTCATCTCACCATGGGCATATAATATGTCCATAATTTGTACCCTCTCTCCAACTATAGGAAACTGCAATATCTTGTATATATCCTCTAATGTCACTATCATCTCGCTTGTCAGTAACCAAAATGTATAAGTATCCACACATGATATTTCATATAACATTGTCAACAAATTCATATTATGGGATTTCTCTCCCAATCAAGTATGTTTCGTAGTTTGGAATGGTCTAATATATCATACTCATCATCTGTCAACCCCAAACAAAGCGACGTGCTCAAGTAGCATTATACATGCTACCGAATGGTAGTATTCTTCATGCTACCGGCTAGTAACATCCTTCATGCTATTAGCTAATATCATGCTAAAATATATTCCTTATGCTATGCCAACCTTTCCAAAAATGCTGCTAAAAATTGCCTTCCCTACGAAACAACTTTTCCTGTAATTCGCCATACATGCGAAAGTGGTTTTACTAAAATTCCCCCAATATTTTCTAAGGATTTTCTTTTAAGGTTCCCTTAAAAATTTTCCTGCCAGTGCTAGGAACTGGGTGCTAGTGTCCCAAAGGACATAAATGCCCTGTCTGCTTCCATCCTAGTCAGAAACACCAAAGACTAGAAAAAAATTTCAAATTTTACTAAAATTGATAAAAACAAGCATATTTGACCAATTTTTTCTAAATTTGGTCATACATATCAAGTCTGCCCGGTCGTCTGCATAGTCACGGTCGTTGTCACCACCCTCTCAAATACTTGTCTGAACAATCTCTCTAATACACGGCATCCTTGCAGCTCAAAGCTCAAAATTACAACCACTCTCAGTTAAAAAAGAAATTACTAATCACTATTTTCCATAGTGCTATATATAGTAATTCCAATATTTTCCTCTATATTAAAGTCACTGCTCGCCACCATTCTTATAACTAATATCAGGCACATAGTTTGGCTCATATCTTAAGCCTCGTTACTCCTGTTTTCCTCCCCATTCACACCATCCAGATCACGGTCTCCTCTAGCACTCATACTATACAATTTTAACCATTATATATTTAAATCAGGCACATGTACTATTGCAATACATACGCATACCTTGTCAACACTAACTACCTCTTCTATATTATTCACTCGATTACGATATTACAAATTTTCACCACCTTGCTTTTCAGATCAGTACTTGTTTCACCACCCCTCGCCTTTTTCATCGAAAGGGGAGGCGTACAATCGAGATCATATTATAATCCCTCTTTGGATACAATATAATTAATCGATACTCCTCATATGTTACTATCATATTTTATTTAATCTCATTCAAACATGGTTACAATTATTCCATACAACAATAAATACTCTTTTGTTATTTAAAATCTATTTTCCCCCCAAATGACCTAATCTGGGGGCAAATTAAAACCTCACCAGTGAGTAATTTTCTAAAAAACATCTTATTTAATTAACACCTATCACTCAAATGAATCAATCAATATACAACAATCATAGCTACTATCACTTCCAAATAGACCTAACTTGGGAGCCGCATGTTACATCACCTTTGCTTCCAAATGATCTAACTTGGAAGCCATCATAATGTTATTCAAATTGGAACACCCATGTTACTGTAAGAGTATAGTCAATGAAACATCATTATCTTTCTTGTATTGATCCTATATGGGTTCTTTAATCAGGGAAAAACATGTTACAATCAAAACTAAACAGTAAACAATTCAGTCTTTATCTGTTTGCAGTCGGTTAGATATTTTGGGGAAGGATTATGGATGGAGATAAAATACAAACCTCTCTCCCTATCCATTCTTCCTCTGGTAGACAGGGATGCCCAAATCCTTCAATTATCAACAAATTCAAATTGGGAATTGATCACTGCCTTCCTCTTCTACCACCATTGACAAACAATCAAGACATCTCCAAAATCATCACAACTAAATTCTCCAAGTTACTCCTTATGACAATGATTTGTCTATCTCCTCTCTACGCCACATGGGTCACAACGATGATCCATGCTTCGCCACACTATAATTTTTTATATTCTATGCACACTTTGCAACACGAATTCTTCGGGACCCTATACAGATATGTTTTCTTACATCCTTTACACTACTTGAATGTCAATCAAATAGCATAATGGGGGGGACAAATGTAGACAAAAAATCATGCATACATTACTACTTTATCTATGTCATCGACTATATTGTTATATGCATGAATCTTAAGTGATAAAAGTAAATATTGGTGCAACAATTTCCCTTGTCCTTTTACATTATTTGATTTATTTCTATTGTGACTCTCTTATATATGTCTCAGTTTTCTATTCACTCATAGCTTGTTCATAGGGATCCCTTGTCTATCTTTGTTTGTCACAATTAGTCAGTTTGTCGTCTCAGGACACAAGCTCCTACTATGGACATTAGAGCCCAAGCACTTGTGTCCCTTTTAGGTTGCTCCTGTCCTCTTTCTCCTTTTTTGCACATAGTATCATTCATGTGATTGGCCTTATTGCTTTTCTTGTCCTTACCCCGTATTCATAATCAACCTTTTGTGTCACTAATGTCAAGAATTCAAACAAGAGATTCATATACATGCACACAATATGCACGCTATTATTCTAGCTAGACAATTCAAGAGGGGTAACACAATCTACATACTATCACTATTATCAAAGGGAGTAAATTTTTGGGCTCCATACACTGCATAGGAAGGGGAAGTGTTGAATTCCATACCACACATTTACATCAAAGCTAGCTATACCCTGATATCTTGGCATCACTAACATGAGGGAAAACCTAAGGATGATATTTCAAACACAAGCACACAAAACTACACAGAGTCTGAAATGTAGTGCATCTCTCGATACTAAGTTCACTCATCAGGTGACCACCGAGGTCAGTCTAACTTCACATATTGCATATTTTATTCAGATCTAATGTGTTATGTGAGCTTGTGTACAGATATCTAGGGTTTGTTTTATAAGTTATAAGTGTGATTGAATCCCTAATAGAAAATTCAAAGTTACAAAGAATATATTGGAGTGAAGACCCTCAGACCTAGAAAAAGAGAAGACCTTTAATATTCACACAAACACTAGCACCCAGATCAGAAACTAATGCCCGGGAGCTCATGTCCTCTTGTGGTCACTCCTGTCCAACACAATTTAGAGTCCCAAAACTCTCTGCAAGCCATTGTGATATCATTTCCAGCCAGATCCAGTAGATACATAGTCTTGACTACCTCTAGGTTGTACATAAATCAGCTAAGTCATCTATCCCTCTCATTTTCTTATATTTTTTACACTATTGAATATTTATCACTTGTATATTATTGTATATTATCACTTCTATATCATTAGTTACATTAGCTACTTTGAAATTAAATTTAATACAATTTATATTAAATTGGAATTATTTAGAACCCTTATAGGTACTATCTATGTTTTATTCTCTATGAATAATTCATTTGGAGAAGGATGTAACATTGGTCACCCCATCTTATCCTAAGAATCCATAATAAGTATATTTACTTCCGCACTAGTGTTGACCAATATATCATTAATATTGCATTTGTTGACATATGCATCAATTAGTATTTCTCTAACAAATCCCTCTATCTTTGTTGTTTTGACATTTTGCATTTATGTTGTTCTTAACTGTTTCTCGAGTACCATTTTTAGAAATTAATGCGTCAACCATTTTTCTAGTAATTGTAGGATTCCTTCTGTTCATTAAAAATTTCAAACCTCATGAAATTCATTTTTACTAACCTTATCTCTCAAAATCCTTGAATCATTCATATTTTATTCTTGCTTCTTCCCTGAGAAATTATATTTCTCTCTAGATTTATCGCACCAAAACTTTTTCCTCCTATAGGATATCCTTCTTCTACAGGTCATCTGGATAGGGTTTTTTAGTATTATTGTTTGTAGCTTTTATCTTATCTAGGGATTAATTTTGGGTGAATGTGGCAGTGAAGGTTGTTATATGAACCTTTTTTGATGGTTTTATTATTTTCACGTATTTTTCAGTCACCACATTTTATGTGATTTTATTCATTCATTTTCCCTTTTCCCTTTTCTCCTTCATTATTACATACAAATCGAGTAAATCCTCTACTTTTTGCTCCTTTTGAAAATGTGCACATATTGGGAAGGTTGGGAAATCTCGCTAATAATGATATGGTGAACCACATTTACAATAAGTTTTGGGTGGATATTTTCCACCTCTATGACCTCCTCATCCTCATCCATTTATTCCTCGACCATATCCACTGTGCCCTTCATTATCATTTTTTATTGTATCTAATTGAAGTCCCAGTGATCTAGCTTCATGGATTTGGTCAATAATGTAATAATATGATGTATCATGGGTGTGTACATCACATATTTTCTAGTAATTGAATACCATTTCTTGTTTGGCACGGTGGTGTAGGGGGGAAGTTTCGAGCGTCATGTTCGTATTCACATATCTGACAAGCTATAAGCATGGCCTTCATACTTCTGTGTGGGCATGTGTTTTTTCTATGGCCATCTACCTCATAGTCAATACACCAAATTTTATAGTGTATTTCTCATACAGTGTTTGTTATTAATTTCTCTAGTTAGGTTTCCATAGATGTGATATGTGCCTCCATGAATGGGATTACACCAGTATCAATACTTCCCATTACTTCAGTGCACAATGATTCTTCTAATGCTTCTTAGGGATTGGTGAAAGTCTTGTGTGAAAATGTGTTCCTAAAGGGTAGTATGATCCCCCTTACATACCATTATGCATTTTCTATAGGATATATCTCATAAGAGAGTTTGGAGATCAAATTTTTAAAGTGTACATCATATGCATGTACACTCTTAGTAAGTGTCTGCTTAATTTAGTTGAGCACCAAAATACTTTGTTTCTCTAACTCTTGGATATTGAGTTTAGTGAAAAATGACACTTTAAGTTAATCATAGTATGTCGTTATTTGTACTGGGTTGTGTTTTCAATACCAATTATAGGCATGACCAAGAAGCATTATGACAAACAAATTTATTCTCCTTTTTGAGGAATTTATTCCCTTTTCTTGCCATATAAGTTCACATTTGAGCACATGTTCTTGTAGCATTATTGACACCATGAGAATCCAGTGAGTGTAAATAAATTTCATAAAAAATATTTTGTGCAACCACTTGTGTGTTATTTACGATTCTATCTTGAACTGGAATATTAAATATTGGGGTGTTTCTTTTACTCCCACTATCACTTGTAGTTGAGGGATTATTCCCAACTCCATATTGTACTGGTGTATTTCCTTGTACGTCTGTCAATACTGGTGTGTTGGTTTTTTATTCATCATATTGAATAGCCATGCTTTTGGTTACAAGGATTCAAATGTAGTCTCCTTGGTGTTGGTTGTAATGATTGTAAAATGTATGGTAAGTTATTTCTCAGGGTTTCTTTTTCCTTATCTCGTTTGACTTATTTGTCACTATCACTTTTTATTAAAAAAATTCTATATTAGTTGACCCAATTGCATGAGCAGGAATATGAGGTTAGATTAGGCTACCATCGACATTATATTGTCCATCTTCATCTTCTAAATCTTGTATATTCTCTTAGCAAACTAGAATTCCTTCCTAGAGCTCCTTGTCATTGATTTGATCCCTTCCTTAACCAATGTTATTTATCATTACCCGAAGTTCCAATATTTGAGTCATGTAGTCTTACTATCTCCTTTTCCATTTCCAAGTTCCTTTTATCTTCAAATAATATCCTCCTAATGGTGCTCTCGTCCATGGAATCCATAAATTGATCATGATATATTCTTGTCATTCCTATATCTTACATCACCCATGTTGCAGATAATTTATCCTCTCATTGGGAAATTTTATTTTTTATATCAATCATCATTTTTTAACCTCTAATGGTAGGTGATTTAAGTATGATCCCTGTAGATTTTTAAATAAGTTGAAATGTGCTTCTTCTGCATAGGAGATCATTAAAACTAAATACTAAAGGATATAGCTCTGAAGTGATCCTTTCCACCAATAATCTACTGTGTGTGTCTAGTTTGCATCATGTGTCACAAGTCTCTTTGTTCCTTTAAAGGTCCATATATTCTTCTGACCTAAATTTAAGCTTGTTCCCAAGTAGTAGGAAGCTAAACATGTATATGTATGAATCAAAATTTCACATAAAAATGTCTCATATAATGCATCATATAGGTTGGATTCAATCCACACACATGAAGAATAATCTTCATGACTTAAGTGTTGTTCAGTGAATTCATCGTTAATGGCATGTAATCAGGATTTTATGTTCTTCTATGTTAATCAAATCATCTTCTATCAAATCCATCCTTGCATTCTAATGGAGGTCCTAACATTAGAACCAAAATGTTGATAGTCTAGCATACCCACCTATGTACCCATACACGTGTAAATACAACAAACTTTGTATGATAATTTACACATACCCTTTGCGTTGTCCTATTACATCATAGTGAAACTAAGGAATGCTCACCTGAAGCATGAGAGATCTCCAGGCCCCTTCAAGGTTACCAAAGATGAAGTAAATTATTATTTTAGAAATTATACTTATATTCCTAATTCATTAACATGTAGGACAACCATGTATAGACAAAACATAATGCTCATATATTAAATGATGCATAGTTACAAGATCTATCCATCTAGTAGAGATATGTACATACAAGTCATGCATGCATCACTCCTCTAGCTCTCCCTGATCTATCCTAAAAAACTACATACATTATAGACCCCTTCATTGGTATTTATACTAGTGGGAACATTCCCTTCACTAGTCTTACAAGAGCTAATAATAGCCCTTGAGTTTACAATTTCAGTTAACTAATAGATTTAGATGATGGAAAAAAGTATCCACTCGTCGCCTTAATATTGTTCGACATGTTGATCCTTATCTCAAAATATTGTTTATCCTTATCCTTATCCAAACTTCGATCAGCTTCTTGAAAATTTCAAGAACTGAATTTTTAGTCTATTTATAAACTCGTGTTTATCCTTTTCCACTGATGCTTTACATTCCCTTTCTCTAATCTTTTCCCGTTTGCATGATCCTCTTTGTGGATATTATCTCTTCTTTTTCCAAATTTGGTATAATTCACGCGCACATACATTCTATCATTTTTCTTTGTGCTTACCTCTTTGCACTCCCCTTCTCATATTCTATGCATTCCTTATCAAATTTTTACACGCACCTCCAAATAATAATGGGTCATGAATAAGCAATATCAAGTCCTTAAGGACTTAAAGAATAAAGAATACAAAACTTGGTTCCAATACTTTCTGGTTATATTTTACGCTTTAACACAAGTATGCAATAATTAATCTATAATCCCACTAATATACAAGTAGGATAAATCTTTTATTGTGGTCTAATTCACCCTCTAATTAAGATATTGATTTACAACACGTGATTCCTTAACTGATATTTTCCTTCAATTTTATGATTTGGAGTAAAACATTTCTCCCCCAGACATACCCATCCCCTCACATGTGGATATTCTTCCACCTACTATGGAATTTGATACTAGTGTTATGATTGTTGGAGGAATGATGAATATCTAGAGGGAATCCATGAGCATCAAAATGTTGCACTCAACCACAAAATGATGTAGCTTCAAGATCGAAGAAATAAATCACCAATGAGAAATGTGCATGCATTAAGTGAAAAATGGATCAAATTCCATACATCATTCAATTCCATTATATTTCTCAAGATGAAAGGTTTGTACATTTAGTAGTGGGGTGTGTAACTCCCCCACAAATGTAGTCTATCAAGAGGTGGGAGTTACATTCCCATAATAGTTGGTTAAATGTAACTCCTATGACACTCTATGATGTGTGTAAGGCCTGATAATGAAACCCTAGGAAACCTAAGCATGGTGAATCACCTATGTGGAGGAATTGCGTGTACTTAAAATATATGCATGGTAAATATCCTACACAAAAACCCCCCTCGAAGCATAGCTTAGGTGGACACATAGACGATAAATAAGGAGAAGTGGGTCCCAGCAACGAAGCCTGATGAGGTACCCACATACAAGAATCACTCAAAAAGTGGAGTAAAAGGAGAAAACCCAGTGGGAAAAACTCCCCCCCCAAAATAGAGAACAAGTCCACTCTCTAATCTAAGAAAGATACCAAGGATGGGTCCTAACCACAGATGATCCCGTAAAGGTACCCATGTACAAAGAGGCAATCTCTTAGAAAGAAGAAGAAGAGAGAAGAAGAGGGAGACAAGAGGAATGTAGAAGATTCCATGGATGGATCTGAACTCTGCATCTCTAGGATGTATCCCAAAAGAATGTCGATCACAAGATCCTCTGCCTCTAGATTGAAGAAGAGCCACCCACACTGAACTGTGTGCATGCCCTTAGGAAGGACATAAATGATGTGAAAGAAGTCTGCCCACTCTGTGAAGGAAACCAAAGGTAACAACACGAATAACTCAGAGTATGGTCCAAAAAAGTGTGACATAGGTCTAGCAAGTGAGTGCCAATGAACCGAAGGTAATGCCACGTGCATAAACATGTCAGAGTGAAGAAGGGGAACACCTGTAGAAAGTATTTCCAATTAATGTGAAGGAAAAAACATCCCCCACAATAGAAAATGGATCCACAAGCAAGGGTGGATCAATGAAGGTCTCCAAAAATGTGGAAGTGGTAAGAGTCCCAGAAGGGGCACTCCCAATAACGGAAATGATGAAATCCTCTGAAATATCTGTAGATGGATGGGGAACCTATAGTACATCACAAGTGTACTCTACGAAAAGATGACTAAGGTCAAGCAGATACTCATCCCAATGAGGGGGCTCAACAAACAGAAGAGCGATGTCAGATAGGTATGAGTCATCCAATGAAGGTAGAGGAGTTAAAGGGGCCTCACACACTAAAGGTGGAAATGAGGCTATATAGGAGACTTCTCAATATCTAATGAGATGTGGGATGTTTCAACACTCTCTGGAATAGTGAGAGGAGGAGAAGAGTCCTCTATAGTACTCTTGACCTCAGAACTGGGTGCACAATCCTCGTCATCAAAAGTAGAACCAAGTGAGTCTGTGTCAGTGTAACTATCATCACATGAAGAAATAGAGGAGACAACTAAATCAATAACAACAACGATGGTAGTATGTGAAGGGTCTCTATAGAGGGACTGAATAATACTCTAGACACGGTGGGGTGGATCTGAGTCTGCCACATGAAACCAGAGAGATGGGGAGAAATACATCATCAAGTGACCAAAAACATGGTCACAAGTGTTGACAAAGTTGTCAAGATAACGATGATTAGTGGGTGTATGAACTGACCCAAGTAAGAAGTGTGAAAGACCCTCATAGGCAAAGTAATGGTCCATAGAATCACACCAAACTGAATAGTTTCCTCTCCCAAGAAGAAGTTGCGGAGGATGTAAGGTGATCCTATGATGCTCAAGTCTAGAAATAACACCCTCCATGATGCGGAATCAAAATTACAAGGTGCACAAATGCAAGATGTCAGACTCGGCCAATAATGCATCTGCGTGTGAAAACCTAAGAGTACTTGTGAACCCCCCAGAATGAGGCAATTTATAAAGTATTACATTTAAAAATTTGATAGTGTCATCATGTAGTGTGTGAGAAAGCATGCAACTTTGACTAAAGAAGCACTAAAAAACGAGCAGCGAGTCAAAATTTATAACAAAAATATAATTCCCGCAACTGATGGAAAATGCCAATGAACTCTACAAACTGATTAAAAAAATGCCTGAAATGGGTGCAAAGGATGTTGTGTGGGTACTCATTGGAAACAACATCAAATTTCAGACAGGGTTGGTTTTTCTTGCGAGTGGGGATTAGCCAACCCTGGACCTCACCCTCCATCTTTGACACATGTAGGAAGAGCATAATTACAAGCAAAAAAAGGCCCTAAATTATTACAATGCCATAAAATGAATGTTTTTTCCTTAAAACATTAAAAATAGGATTGTTTTAACCACCAAAAAATTCTATAAGGGAATGGATGGGGACCCACTTTGTAAAGCCATGTGGTGGAAGTGCCCAAGTGGGCTCGCCAAATGATAACAGTCCGAGTTGGACTGTTAGATTCTCCCGAGTCATGTGGAGAGTGGTAGGTGGGAGGGGTAGCCACATGGGTATGCAGGAGATAATGAAATCATCGAGCAACTAAGCAGATGAATGCAACTGAATGAAATAACCATGATTTGAGCTCAAATGTGTGTAGAGATCCCTCAGCCTGACAAAAATACATGGAAAACACAACATAGGGGATTCCTTAAGGAAAAAAATGACACATTCCAAGTTCAAACTAGAGGTGATGGCATAATAATGAGCTATAAGGATTGTGAATGCAAGCGACAATGAACAACCAAAGCATAGTGGAGCATGAACTGACTGAGCCAAGGCCTTCGAATCAACACGTGATATCCATTTAGTTCAAGATGGAGCCAAATACATGTCTGAGCATGATCCAACTGATAGCGTCTAAAGGTTGATGTAGAGGCAATGCCGAGAAATACAAAACAAGTTAACCCATGAGAAAACCTGAGATGAAGACCAATGCACGAGGTGCCAAAAAGAGGTAGGGGGTTTTGACGTGGCCAAAACATGAGTCAAACAAAAAGAACTCGAGAAACCAGTGCATAAATAACCACGCAGAAGTAGTTAGATGAGCACAAGTAGATGTATCGAGCCAACGTTAGACCACAAAATGACCTCGTGGAAGCAAAACCTGAGTTTCGAAGAGCAAATGCACAGAGTTACCTACAATCTGTTGAAACCTCAATGCTGCAAAATACTAATGGGAAACACACTAGTAAACAAACCAAATACATATACCCCCCTTTTTATAAATAAAATGCAAACATAGCACAAAACAAGAATGAGAACTTGCACAAGAAACTACGAGGTAGAGAGTAGTAGGAAACCGAGGTGAGTAACATGATTCTGATCCTCGAGCTCGGATACCATGTCAAAAGAATGACAAAGATCTGAAGGGAATTTGTGAGCATCAAAATGTTGCACTCAATCGTAAAATGATGTATCTTCAAGATCGAAGCAAGAAATCACCCATGAGAAATGTGCATGCATTAAGGGAAAAATGGCTCAAATCCCATACATCATTCCATTCCATTGTATTGCTCAAGATGAAAGGGTGTACATATAGTAGTGGGGTGTGTAACTCTCCCAAAAATGTATTTGTCAAGAGGCGGGAGTTACATTTCCAGAATAGTTGGTCAAATGTAACTCCTATGACGCTCTATGACACATGTAAGGCCATAATGACACCCTAGGACACCTAAGCATGGTGAATCACCTATGTGGAGGAATCCCATGTATTTAAAATATATACATGGTAAATATCCTACACCAACAATGATTGATGCATCTTCTAATTTAGGACAATTCAAGGTTTTATATCGTAGTAATACTTCCTATTATACTAATTTTAGATGCAAAAATCCTAGGAGACCTCATATGGTTCCTAAATAGAACCCAATTCATTTTGTTAAGTCTCATGATTATCCACAGCATATTTTCTCATCCTACTTGATAAGAGCTTAATTCGATTACCATCTAATGACCATCCTACTCCTCATCATTTAGAGCGTGAAAAGGTTGAAGTTTTTGTAATTTCCACCACATCAATAGAATTTACGACAATGACTGTTATGTGTTAGATCAAAATCTTAAGTTACTTGAAGAAAAGATAATTATCTCTTTCCATATACACTATTTTTATAGATCTTCCTCTCCTTCTAGGCATCAATCTATGGAGGTTATGATATCTTATGATGGTCCTCCCTAGGACATACTAGTTTTACAATCTCATATGAGAAATTTTTATTAGAGAGGAACCCCTCTTAATCAACTATTACAAAGGCCTAAATACAAATGGGTTGCAAAAGGCAACAAATTTATTTTATAAGATAATCAATTCACAATTTATAACACATGCATCACCGTTGCTAAGAAATCCAAATGCACAATTAATTACTAATCAACAAACATTTAACAACATTACATATTTAGATCTTGAAGTGACCACGTGTCCTTTCTTAAGTTATCTCATCGATAACAACACTTATTCTTGGTTAATCATAATATTATATCAATTATCATCCATACCAATTTAACCCAACCACATAAAGTGCAAATAAAAATCACTCTCAATCAAGTTCAATCACATAAGACATTGTGTGTGTGTGTGTGTGTGTGTAAAGATGAATCAAAATTCATCTAACATAAATTTCATGCCCTTTACAAAAAAATTATACATCATCATTATGTTCATTATCACAACTAGATACAATTGTAGGGGATTGAGATCTCGATGCCTCAACTGCACTCTAAAAACCTTGAGAGTACGAACACAACCTATAGTGTTGAAATGTCTCTTATAATTTCCCTATCTCTTCCATGGACTAGACATATTATACCTTCATGCACATCAATCTCATTAATATGTCTTGAGCCAATTTTATCCCAATTAGAGGCCAGGGCCTCTGTACCGTCTTGGTGTGGCTCTCATCATGCTCACTCTACAAAATTATACATGATGTATCTGCCACGTCCACAAGACCAAAAAAATGGGACAAACCATCCCAAACCATAAAATTCTATACCCCAAGAAAAAATTAGATACAATAGCACAATCATCTCTATTCTATGAAAAAATGACAAATTTTACAATTTTACAAAATTTTCAAAGTATACTACTATTTTTCATCCTAAATTATAATTTTTCAATATGCACCGACTATCCAAATATTTTCATTTAGATAGCCTCAATTACTTGGCCAAATCGTAGTTTGAACACCTCTCTAGCACATGGAATTTTGTCTCAATCAGATCTCAAACCGCTATCACTAGGGTTCATTTTAAGACCCCCCTCCAAAAAATTATTATAGAATGCATAGTGAATCTACCGAAAAGGCAATTTTCATTGTTGGTGAATGTAGGAAAGGACAGTTTTGTGATGGCGGAAAATGGTGTTTTTTCCAAACCACCAAGCATTGATGTCTACTTTTTTGTTTTTCATCTGAAAAGTATGAAACACTACCGTACGGTAACAAAAACATGTTGAGGTACATCACATTTCATTTATTGTCTTCTGATAACACATTTCACTTGTCTTCTGGCACTACCAATGCATTCTCAGACGTAAACTAAATGCACAATGTTGTTACTAGATGGTATCATGAGCCTTGTTGATTTATGGGAGTTTCTTTTTGTTGTCGGATGTCTCACCCTATATCATTCCATTCGGTAACAATCTAGAAAATCAACACCATTCGGTAACACAAAAATAAGTTTTACTAGATAGATCACTATTTGTATTTTCACATGGAAATATACTTGTGTTGTCACTCATTAACATTCCCATGCCACCGTGCATTTCCACCTCGACCTACGGGCCCTTTCCTTTCCTATATATACCCATCTCCATTCATTTTGTCCCATTTTCACTTGCAGTTATCTCCAGGCTAGATTTTTTCATATCTTCCGCCACTATTGCAAATGGTTTGTTCTATTCTACTCATCCACTTCCAGTATTAGCCACATGATTTTTTATACAATCCTCGTATACAGGTATTTACTAACACCTCTTTTTTTCAAACAATCAAAAAATCAATATTCAAGAATCATGGCACCAAGAAAAAAGTCGATTAGCACTCCCTCCTATGTTTACTGAAATATATTGTATCCACAGTTACTACAACTACAAGAAGACCCATAAATTAGTAGGCAATCTGATTGGATTGGTAAATCATGATTCCATGGACTTATTTGCATGCCTCAGTATGAGATAAAATACAAGCTGTTCAATAATTTAATGTAAATGTATAATAGTTTTGATGGCTCTTTCACAGTTTCATTACCATCCCACCAATTTTTCATCAGAATAACACCTGATGATATTCATCATCTAACATGCCTACCCCATCAAAATGCATTTCATGTATCCACAAAAATCATTCTAACTATTGAGTAAAAAAAATAGAGTCTCATTATGATCGTTTTGTTGAGGTTGAGGTTAATAATCCCTCCAAAAGAAGGATTAACATGCAATCAATCAAATACCCCTTTCTCCTCACCATGGTGGAGTTTTTCCAAGCCTGCGTCGAGTTACAAGGAAGATACATTGACTTTCCTTAGTGGGCATTGTACTACCTTCTCCAAACCATTTTCAGCATTGGATTC
This sequence comes from Taxus chinensis, assembly GCA_019776745.2. Classification (NCBI taxonomy): domain Eukaryota; kingdom Viridiplantae; phylum Streptophyta; class Pinopsida; order Cupressales; family Taxaceae; genus Taxus; species Taxus chinensis. The sequence goes on from CM034154.1 coordinate 391,072,593, forward strand.
AATTGGTGTACATTTCTTTCAGCAATGATTCGTTCTGACATTGATAAAGCCATTATGAATCCTAGTGCAGTTATTTCTTCTTTTTCTTTTGTTCTTGCTTTCTATTATGAGGATTTTCATGGACTCAAATAAATAGATATTCCAATTGCTCTACATGTAAATATGGATAAATATGCAATGCCTCTAGACCGAAAGTTGGTGCGTATTTTTTTTATAAAATCATTCTATCTTGATTATTTAAACAAAATCATTTTTAAATCAATTCTTAAAAATATATAATTTGTTTTCAACATGTCAAATAAAGTGAAACAATGGCTTGACGTAATGTGACACTTTACGCACATAACCTTGCTAATCCTAAGGGGTCTGGTGACAACATTCCAATTGATGTCACCACAATCGATGACTCTATGGATGTCACTAGCACCTAACAACATAGAGGTAGAACAGGAACCAAAAGGATGCATGGTTCTATGGAATCATCCCACAGCCATGACAGAACACATAATGAGCCAATCTATGTTTTAATTAATCCATAATGCACAATCATTTTAATTTTGATTAAATTTTTTTATAGACTAATGATAATCTGAGTCTTGACAATGACATATATCATTTTCCTAATGTGCATCCTTGTCTGGCACATCATTGAGACACATGGTGTCTACTGCTACAGACACTACATACATACCTGAGCAAGAAGATATTCAATCTACACCAGTTCTTCACCCTTCAAGTTCTATTATTAATAAAAGTGAATTAAATTTTATTTATATTAGTCTTTCTTTTAGGATTTAATCATTCTATTTAACTGGTTTTTGTTAAATTCAATTTTCACAGTGCCACCACCCCCTTCCACTTAGTGTCATAGTCTGTTGATTATGGACACAAAAAATCACAGCGTAATAAATATTTATTTATTTCATTATTTTTTAAGTTCTTATTTTTATTTTGTTTGACTTCATAAATACAATAGATTGATATTGTTAAATTATTGATGCTCACAGAACTTTTGCAACCCTCAATCTCATATTCAACTTGTGATCACCCCACCGCTCAACACTTATGGAGAACAACACACCCACCTCACCTTCCATCATATGGTATGGGAAAGAGGATTGTGTTCCCTAGAACGAGCAGGGAGACACATAATTTTACAACATCAAAGTTCCCCAAGTTTTCAATTGGTAGCATGCAAAGTGTCAAAGGCACTTATGTTTTAAATAATATCGATATTGATGAGGACTATCTTGGTTTGACATCATTTATGACATTATAGAACTAGGGAAATATAGATAAGATCTCATTCATTTTGCACATAAGGAGGTTCTAGTGCCACAACAATCATCCTCTTCAGATCCTCCTTCCCCAACTGGGTAGGAAAATTTGGATGATAATGGGAAAATGAAATTTTCAGTAGACATCCTTATGGCTGATAATATTACAGCCCTTGTGATGGAAAATTTTCTTCCTGATATTAAGGAACTGAAGATATGGGAGATCATACAAAAATATCTGATTAAATAAATTAATGAAAGATATCATAATTTTGAACACAAGGAAAAACATTTTTCATTGATTAAAAATGAACCAATGATGATTGATGCTTTACTTGCTCAAGCACAATCTGGTAATTATGTCACCAATAATATTTACAATAATGATAATGTTTTGACTATAATACTTAACAAATTGGCTGATTTGAATGTTGAGGCACGATCTTATTACAATAAGTGGAATAGAGACAAGAAACTTGTCACTATTACAAATGTAGATAAAGACTTGGTCATGGTAAGTACTTAATATTTTGAAACCTATATTTTATGTTATCATTTATCTACTTTATAACTATGAGATTTTTTAATTTTAGTCTAAATACCAGACATTGAAGAAGGAGGTGCAAGTTTTAGATGAGCACCTGAAAAAAGTGAGAGAAAGTGTACGTGGTGCAATTACCTTCAAAGAGAAACTTGTTTTGTTAAACAAGCAGAACAATACATTGCGTAAGATTATAAAGGAGCATGGACTAGATCTATATATTATGCTGAAAAAAAATTGATGAGGATCCTTCTCTCCTTTCAGCAGGAGATGCAGCTAATGAGGATAGACAAAATCTTGAAAATATCAATACAGTTACAAAATAATTAGTCCAGTCTGGTGTTATAAAAGATAGTTCAAATGTTGATGTTATAGAAGCTCCTCAAGAATAAGGATCCAAATGAAGGAAACCTATTGATGTGAATCATTTTATTCAAATGTCAAATGAAAACATTATCTTGATGTCAAATTGTCAATCGTTGTATTTCTCTTATGTTTTTTTCAAATGAAAATATTATCCTTTTTTCAAGCTTGTACAGTTGATGAATAGTAATACATGGATTATGGAATCTAGATTTACATTGTACAATTTAGTTTCAAACATGTATGCACTCAATATTGAAAACTTGGATGTACATTTTGTTGTTAAATCTTGATAGTTGATTCTTCATGTATAGATAGACTATAATTATAGTGTATTTTCAAATCTATTGAATTAAATACATAAAAACATTATCTCTAGACTGCTATGTTTTTTATTAATCCCAATAATCATGATGGGATATATGGATTATAATAAATTTGTGAACAGGTGTGGAATCGATATTGAGAAATCAAAGATTGAACATACTTTCTACGTAATGAAATTAAATTTAATTACATCATCCAGTTTGCAGTTTGCACAACTATTTACTATCTGTTATTTCCAAACATTATAAAAACATAGAAGCGATTTAAAATTTCCAAACATTATATACAAAATATATGTAAAGGAAAAATAAATAAATGACGAGTCACAATATATATTTCAAAAAATGAATATGTTCAACTGTCTGGTAGCTGAAACAACCCTATCCTAAATGGTCCTTCATCACTTATTTTATCTATTGTAGTATCTGGTCCACCAGATTCTAAGTCAATTTCACCATAATCTAAGTCTCCATTGGTTTCTATCTGATTAACATTTCTCCACTCTGCAAGGGATGTGCAAGTAGCTAATGCTCTTTCATATGGAAATGTGTCCACTCCATATCTTGAAACATATAGTCTTAAACAAGTTTCCATATTTTTGTCCAATCTATTGCGAAGTTTTGATTTCACAAATGTTAATGTGCTAAAAACCCTTTCATCTTCAACAGACCCAAGAATCGTTTTCTGTATGAGTTCATACATTTTGAATTATTCACTTCAATTTTCTCTTACAATGCTACTATGATACAACTTTTTCCACAATAGTGTGATAGCTCCCATTTTTGTTGATTCAACAAGAGTCTTATATTGATCATTCATTGTCATTTTAAAATGTGATGATTGTGATATGAGTAATTTTTTTTCAATATACCATTCAATTCTCATCCATTAGCATCTAAACATTTGTAAAATTAGTCCATTAGTGCAAACATGTATTTCCCAAATAGTTGAGCTCTGTGTTCTCCATCAATCATTAGATTCCATAAATTGGGATTTACAACTCCCATGGCCTCAAATAGATCAATGTTATTAAAATGCCCTCTGATCTCATAAGATAATGTTTCAAATATCTTCATCATTTTTTTCCTTGTATCAGATTCTACATCATCAAAAAGAAGGCTTGTGACTAGTACTTCCACAATTTAAAAACCTAGGACATAAGGATCTCTGTGGAAAGTGTGCATTGAAATATTTTTCCCGTCAACTGAGATACAAAGATGACCATTGATATTGAACTTCAAATATTTATTGAGATCATTTGTATCTGTTAAAATCTTCCAACTACTGAATATTGGCTTCTGAAACCATTCTTGGGTGGAAAATAAGTTATTCAAAATCATGCATACTTGTTTCCTTAATTTTATAAAATCAACAATGTATATAGATATTTCTTGAAGTTGTTTCACCAAGCTATTTATTCCCTCCAACATTGGAAAAATACCGCATAAAGTTAATATTGTCTCCAAATCTATCAAGTGATACAGTAGATCTTTAGCCTTATCAACTTCTCTATGATTCTTGAACGTATACCATGTTAATGACATGTATTCCTAAAACATAATGCCAGTTGGATCATACAATGATATCTATCTTGTGTCAACATATTTCAACAATTTTTAACCATTTTTTAATCCAACAGAAAATATTTGAAACTCCAAAAAACTTTTCAGACTTCTTGACATGCATGAACGCAAGTCCCGTATAAGCTCCTCCACTTTAGCAACATTTTCAAAATTACTTACAATATTGTAAGTGAGATTCATTCTATGAGCCATGCAGTGAACATGTATCATGTACGAGGCAACAATTTTTTGAAGGCGAATACAAAGCCTAGTTTTGTGACCTTACATGATAGCTTCCCCATTAGCTCCTACACAAATCTTTTTTGTAGAGATTGAATGATTAGCCATACCAGTTATTTCTTTCTAATTTTTAATAACAATATAACAAGTTTGCAGAGGTTCTCATAATTGTAAATTTCTATCATTTTGTGCATAACTAGTAGATAATTTTTCCTCAAATGGTTATTGAAAATGAAATTGTAGACATGCATGCATACCCACGATGTATTGTCTACTGTTGTGATCTCATCAATCGATAATGCGATAAAATTCACATTTTTTACCTTCTCTCTCAAATCAGTGATTTCAATTTCTACCATATACTTTTCCATTTCTCATGCACTGGTATCTAACCAGTGTGTTGTTGGAATGTTTGGAAACCCATTACATTGAAATAATATCTTATAATCAATGAGATCTGAAATTGGTCTTCCCTTTTTTTAAATGTGAAATATTGTTTTGAATTGTATAAGTTTTTCCTGAAGACTTGCATCAGTAGCTTTTGTAAATTTAGCCTTTATTGTTCCACCTTTCTCAACAAGGTCTTGAAGATGTTTATGATGATTTTTCGTATTCTACTGCATATCTCATATTGAAACAATCTTCCTCGGTTTTCCATCTAGTTGTTTTTATTTTTCTTTTTAGACTCATATACTTTCCCACAATGCTTCTCTATTGTGTCCAACTTCAATTGCATTTTGTGGTCTTTGCCTAGTTTCCAACTACATATAGTACATCTACATTATGTAGGAGTATCAATATTGTTTTCTAGTTCAACAGGTTCAATGAAGGGATATTTGGTTGACCATTCAAATTTATAAGTCCTTCCTAAAGTCCACTTCCCACTCTTACATTTCTAATGTGCATTTTTGGAATATTTATCTCAAGTTTGAGTTGGATGGCAATTGGTATTATCAGTACTATCAATGTGAATTGAATTACTCTATTGATTGGGATTTGTATCTAGAGTAAGGTCATTGTTAGGGTTATCTGCATTTGAAATAAATTGGGTTACTTATTGTATCCTTAAGTAAATCAACATATTAAGTAACATTAACATAATAAGAGTCAAAATTACCTCTTGGCATTGGTGTTACTATGGGTTGACTAAAATATTTTGAAATGTCCATGTCACGTTTTATTTTTCCTCGAATTCTTTTCTCATTTGTAACAGGGGCCATTGTATGGGTGATTTTGAATTCTATAAATGTGACAAAAATATAGAATTTTCAAATAAAATATGTAAAAAATAAATTCAAGACATTGTGAAAAATAAATATCATGCTACATGATAACATGGTAACATGGGTTAGGCTATTGAACAGGGTTATGCGAACATGTTATTAGATCACGGCATGACTGCATACTTGTTTGTTGTTGAATGACAACACAAATTAATGTTACCATCTAGTAACATGTTCTTGTTACCATTCGACATTGCATAATCACCTTACCAGACGACATCATGTGTTTAGATTGTCATCCGATAACAGTTCTGCAAATAAAACTTTGATAGGCTCAATTGAAACTTTTTTTGCTTACCTCTTTTGCTTATTCTTTCGACTTTTTGGCTTAGAATTTCATATTTTTCATAAGATTATTGACTTTTACCTTCGTCTTTGAATCCAGATTTCAAAATTAATGAATTTCGATATTATATTGTATTACTATATTATGGAAAATTAATCCTATATATAATAGTATATTATAGCATGTGGGCGAATATACTAACATTGGTCATCCCTTAGTGGAAATAATAAAGTGAAATTATTGTCAAATTTATTTAGGACTCGTAAAATTTTGGTGAACGCGCTACCGTACGGTAGTAAAAAAATCTCTAATTTCAAAATTCAAAAATCCTAATATTCATCAATTCACAAATATTCACCCCTAAAATGAACCATGGCTATCACTCAAAGGTTCAAATTACTTTTGAATTTACTATTTATAGTAAATTGACCTTTTGCTTGATTACTATATTATTCAATCAACTTTTAACTACCTAATTAATGCCTCAAGATTGTCAAGGTGATAACTCGAATTCTTCTTATCATATTATTACATCGTTTACGGCATTAGGACTATTGTTTCACTAATTACCGCACTATAAGGAAACTTTCCTTTGTTATACAATATTCACAGTTGTTTCATCTCTATTATCACTTATTGACTATTATCTGCAAACTCAATCACAACCTACATAGTTATCATGACCAAATTTTTCAATCACTATTAGTAGTTTATTTCGATTCAAATTATTTCATTCTATTATATCCCTTTCATCGAAAGGGGGTAAACATATGGGATGGCTATGCAAAGTCATTTATTCTTATACAAATCAATATGATAATCTAATGACTATTTGGTCAAATATAACTACAAAGATGCACAAAATACTATGTTACTAAAACAAAAATGAAATATTTATTACATTTATTGTAGATGTATGGCACAAAATTACCAAACTAACAATTACAAAATACTATAGTTGTTATTCATAACCATACAATGCATAGTGGGGGAATGAGATCTCATTCCATTTTGAATTTGTAAGATTTTTCTAATTTGGAACCTTGATCTCTATGCAATGGTGTGGTCTTGTAATTGGAAAATATTATTATGGGGACACTAGAAAGACCAATGACACCCTTTTTTGGGGGTCGAAACACCCAATTCCAACTTATCCTTGAATTACTTAGTGAGGAATGATCACCTGCAATTATCACCAAATACAAATTCAATATCTGTATCCTTGAGTAAATTTTGATGCCAATAACACCTATGACACATTTTCCCTATTTTTACATGGGTCAACTGATGACTCATGTTATGCACCATGTTGTTGCTATTCTCTCAACATGCATACCACTCCTAGTTTAGGACTATCATGTACGATCCTTTTTCTCCTTTAAACAAGAAAAAATTATTCACTAGCTCGAGGGGGGAGGGATAACTTAGGCGGTGGAGGGAAAATGTAGACACCAAATTTGGCACAAAATCATTATTACATCATGCTTATCGGAAATTAAATATATATGGGCCTTCAAAAATGATATTAGATCTTAGTAGTGTAAGTCCTTATTGTTTTTTTGTATTGCTTGATGGACTATCATTTATTGACATTTAGGAGTTTTTCCTTATTTTCTTATGTTGTTATGGACCTAGATCACTAGTTGTTGTTTTTTACTATTTTACTATTATTGACTTTGATACGAGACCATATAACTTGGTTCAGATCATCGTGCGGTCTTGTCCCAAGCTATCTGGTCATGTCCCTCTTTGGTTTTAGGTCATTTTTTCCTATTGAGCCTATTTGTTAACTCTTTTTGATTTCACACCTTATGTTTTGGGTCGACATTACACACCAGTTTGTTTGAATTTTAAAGTAAAGGACTCTTATACATACAATTTTACTACAAGAATATGTCATCTAGCAATCACCCATGTACTAAGCTAGAAAGCAAGGATTGTTATAGCATATCTCATGACCACATCACAAGTGAGAACTTACAAATTTCAAGTGTTCTTCATCTACATACAAGGGTTTCAATTGGGATTATCAGTTATCCTGTTATCGGTATTGATACACAATAGAAAATCTTAGTTAACGGATTGATTATACATACCTATGTACACACACTAGGAGAACTACATGGAGTTATAAATGAGGTAAAACACTTGGTTTAAATCTAATGGGGTGACCACTGAGGTTAATCCAATTCAAGCATTTTAACTTTGCTTTTGTTATCTAGTGTGCACTTGAAGTAATTTTTAAGAAAGCTAGTGTTTTTTGAAAGTACAAACACATATGTGATAGCTATAGGGAATCTAAAGATATCAAGACATGACCCAAGTGAAGGTGAAGGAACACAAAAAAACAAAAAAGCACATAATTTTTAAGTTTACAAGTGTACAACAAGAGAATATGTCTTACAATCCAGTACATATTTGTACACTATAATCTTCCTATGTTAAAGTAGGAGGTGGTCTATCAGGAACATTCTAGATTCATTCATGGCACACTCAGAATATTGCCTAAACAAGCTAAGTCACCTCTCAAAAGTTGATTGTTTTCTTACTTGCCCTATCAGTTTATCATGTGTGCAATACTCAAGTTTTCAATCTTATAATGCAATATTGTATGTAACATGAATTACTTATTTATTTTGTATACAACTCCACTCCTTATTATTTAATTAAGTAAAACCTATTTAATTAATACAGTGTTAAAACAATATCATACACTACCTCTACATGGACGATTACATATTTATATCTACTTCACAATATATTATTGTTCTTAACATGTTCATATAATGTTATATAGTATGCATGATAAGGTACAATTCATCTTTCTTTTGAAGCAAATGATATATAGCATATATCCTTTTCCTTAAAAAAGGAGGCATTCAATGGGCCTATCACAGACAAAAAAACTCACTTTCAAAAGACTAGGGTATAAAATATAATGAACAGAGGTAAAAACACAAGATACATGATTTAAGACAATTTCATACATAGGAATAAATAGCAGACAAAAACGTCAAGCTTAGACAAAATCAATTACCGATTTTGTCCTTTATATAACGATTGTCTTGTACGGTTTGGATAGTTGATTTCTTATTTTTTAGAAAATATAAAATTTACATAAGTTCATATAGTGAATAAAGAAAAATAACACACAACTCAATACATTTACACTACATTTGTTATAGATTCAAGGGCATAATGTTAATTCATAGTACAATTTTATTACAATTACAATTAACAGATATTTTTATGGCATGTGTTGTCCCCTTTAAAAATTTAATATTATCAATTAATGTGAGCATGGTGGGGACATAAGTGTAACTCATTCATTTTCGATTATACATACTTGGAATTTAGATAAATGTGTAGTTAAGTAGGAGTGGGCGATGTACATTGGGTTTAGTGACACACATTGGCCTCAGTATCATTCTTAGCGAACCCATGGTGGTTCTGTTGTCTCTTGGATTGTGCACCCACGGAATCGTCAGATGATCCAGTGCAACTTGGGAACATCCCCAAGGTGTGGGACCTTGGCTCCTTGGGATGAACCTCTGGAGAAGGCCAAATTCCTTCTAAACTAGGTGCATCTAATATAGTATTAGACTGCAAAATCTATAGTGCTATAAAACAAACTAAACTATCCAGTTTCCAGAGAAAAAGGGAGAGATATAACCAAAAGTGTACTAAAAGAGGGTGATGCACCATAAGTTTAAGGAACAAATAGTTTCACTTCACATACACAGATTAGTGCTACAAAATTATACATAAAATTAACTTCTTATTTTCTTTTCAATTCAAAGCCTTATGAATATAACACTTAAAAATAACAAAAGGGGTTTTATATCTTCCACAACTGGAATGAATAAGTTTATAAACCACAACTTGCAATTTAACTAGAGAAAGATAGCTAATATGAAGGCAAGATAAATCATCACATGCAAGGAATTGAAAACATTCACAAGCATTGAATGAGTTATTGAAATGCACAACACATCAAGTAGTTGAAGGAAAAATATTGTTTCTATATATTACTGAGGCCAAATCTTGTATATGAGAACTCCCAAAAATGGCAAAGCCCTCTTACAATAAGATCCAAAATTCTTAATACATAATGTATCCTCCTATTTATAGATTAAGAAGGTTGAGCAATTATAACCACCCTTTTTAATCATTACATACTAAAAATATGATGCATTTACATTTGAGAAACAGTCTCCCACAAAAATAGCCAAACGGTTGTGCAACTTTGACCAGTCAAACTTGCTCTTCAATTATTAACTGCCTCGGGGGAACTTGGGACCTACGATGCATGTCTGCATTTTTTGACATGCAGTTCTGACATGCAGTTTTGACATGCACAAAAAGTGTAAAATGGAACTCAACCTCCAAAATGTATAAAAATACAAAATGGAGCTCAACCTCTGAAATGCACAAAAGTGAAAAATGGAGCTCAACCTCTAAAATGCACAAAATTGCAAAATGGAACTCAACCTCTGAAATGCACAAAAGTGCAAAATGGAACTCAACCTTCAAAATGCATAAAAGTGTAGAATGGAACTAAACCTCCGAAATGCACAAAAGTGCAAAATGGAACTCAACCTCTTAAATGCACAAAAGTGCAAAATGGAATTCAACCTCTAAAATGCACAAAAGTACAAAATTGAACTCAACCTCTGAAATGCACACAAGTGCAAAATGGAACTCAATCTCCAAAATGCACAAAAAGAAAAAAAGGCGCTTGCATCAAAACTTTAAGAAATATGGATTTTGCAAGGAATAGTCATGCAAATGGGCAAGGTGGGTTGAAATTCAACATTTTTAATGACCTCCAGGGAATGCTTTCCTGACCAAAAAAATTCTAGAAGCCTTAATCAAGTCCATTGGGAAAGGATTCAAACAAATACTCAAACCAAAAGTAACATCTATTTTTATTCCCATGACATAAATGGAGGAATTTCCAATGGTTCCTTTTGGGGTGAGCCCATCAGCCCAGAGGGCGGTCTTCAGTTAAGTATGTCATCTTGTCTAGTTATTTTCTATAGTTACCTTGATGATTTGAGAGGAAGGATACATATACAAAATGGTCACGCAACAACAACTAGAGGCTCAAATGCTATGTCAAAAATGTGAAAATCATACATGCTTCAAGAGGAAACATGCAGAGTGTGCGCAGACACTTATTTTACTGAAAGAAAACCTACCTACCCTAGTCTAACCAGAGGTAACGAAAACTTAAACAAATCTTGATACAGGAAGGGAGAAGTGGCTTCCTTTCCTCACAATATTAAACCATGTAACTCACTTGGAACTAAATATGGTTTTTAATAAGAGTGGAAAACTCATTCGAAACTGATTCACCGCCTCATTCTATTAGGTATCAGTAACAAATAAAAATTATACCTCCTTTAGTTGTCCTACATTTGGATTTGAGAGGCATTGTTGTCAACCTTTTGTCTGTTGAAGCTCTTCCTCATGCTCTGAAATGAGCATAACCGACGTCAACTCTATTCTTGGATTTAAGCTAGCTAGATACATGATTGGGCATGGGATTATTCTTTCAATTTTCTCATGTTTTTGAAATTAGCTCCAAGATTGGAGATAGTAGAGGCCCTTTCCTCTTCATGGTGGATGTCTGCAAGCTTGTCTAGAATTGATATTGTTTTCTCGTACACAAATATCCCTGTTCCCACCCCTGTATTCTCATCTTCTTCTTCCTCAAATAAGAAGCTAGAGATCTCAAAATCATCCTCCTTGAAATCTTGAGGCCCTTCCTAGTTCATAGTAGTGACTACGGATGATCTTGATGTATCACCGCAACTTCCCAAAAATGTAGCAAGTTCTAGACATGCTGAGCAATGAGGATCATTTCATTCAGTTGTAACATATTTCTCACTTGGAATCCGTTCTTCCTCTCTTACATGGATGGAACTAGTGTTTTAAAACACCTCCTTTTCCCATTCATTTCCAATCTGCTACTTCTTTACATCTTCTTGATTTGTTTTTATGTTAAACATTTTTTTACATGGTTTTCACGATCTCATCCTCCCAATCTAAATCAGACCAATCCTTAACATATATGGAATTATCTTCTTTAGTATAATTGGTAGGAGAAGAAGCATAAACAAGAGGCTTCTGATGTGTTAACTGCTTGGGCAAAATGTTCAAGAGATCTAATTTGATCAATTGGAGAAATCAAAAGATCCTCCACAACATACTCCCTTTGTTCTTGATCTTCCCTTTCCAAAACAACAGTATGATTCTGCATAGAATGTTTTTGTTGGGAGTTTTGTGTGGACATCTCCTTCTCTCCAAAATCATAGTAAAATTCATGCTCTGCCAACCTTGTAGGATAATTTGATTTAATGAGCGTTGGGTAGGGTGTGAGGGAAGTATTTGAAACACCACAAATTTTATAAAAATTATTACAAGGTTTAGGAAAGTTAGGTAATGCCTTGGGTGGGGATTGGAGGGAGTTTGAAAAAGTTTGAGTGCTGCTTTGGATGTGATAAACTTGTGGAACATCAAATGAAAAACAAGGAAGAAAAACATCTTCCTTCCTTTGGAGAGGGACGATGGATGTTTCATTCTTTGCACAAGGGAAAGGAATAATTTGAGATGGTAAGGGGAGAATGGTGGAAATGGGGATGGGTATCCTTTGACCAGCTTGAATGAGCATCTTCTCAACTTGTGATGCAATGGAAAAATCTTGAGTAAGAGTGTTGCCTCTTAGGGATTGAATTAACACAGTCAAATCAGCATCAAAGGACCTTAAATAATACAAGAATTCCATACATTGTGAGGGTATGAATTCTTGAGGAATTCTATGCCAAGTCCTTATGAACATGGTATTAAATTCAGAGATAAACTCCATTAGGGCCCGTAGTATTTTGCTGAAATGTTCCATGAGACCAATGACATCTGCATTCTCCTTGAACTGATTATCCAATTTTTATCCCAACCGATCTCATGTGGAAATGGATTATGAAGCTAAACTTTTATACTAGTATTTTGCTCTTCCTTTGAAAGATTAAATAATAAGTATGAGGAAAATGTTCTCTTATCTGATGTTGTGAATGACACCATGGTTCACTATATCTTGAATGTGATCAATGGGAGATTGATCTCTATTTTCATGGAAGAGGGATAATTTTGTCAGGGTTATTTTGGGGATATCATCCCACTGCTGCACATAGAGGGGGCTAGATTTGAAATAAGGGAATGGAAGAACTCTTTAGAGAGCCATGAGAAAATGGGGGCATGTAAATGAATGTAGAAATGGATGAAAAGGCCTAAAACCTGAGAAAATGGTTTGGTTTGAATCAGTGGAGTCACTAGATGTGTTGATAAGTTCCTCCAAAGTCAGAATACCACCATAAGCACATCAATCTTGTTGGCATGAAGTTGTAGAGTACTTCAAGCTGTCCCACTAGACATACCAAAAAATGTTGTCACTTGGATCGCGCACTTGTAGAACCTTCAGATTATCCAATGCAACATGGAAACATCCCCAAGGTGTGGGACCTTGGCTCCTATTAGATGCACCTAGTTTAAAAGGAAACCGACCTTCTTCGAAAGTTCATCCCAAGGAGCCAAGGTCCCGCACCTTAAGCATGTTCCCATGTTGCACTAGATCATCTAACGATTTTGTGGGTGCGCAATCCAAGTGACAATAGGTTCCACCTTTTCAGATGATCCATTGTTATGACTCATTAATCATGAGTGTTGGGTCTACTAAGCCCCTACCTCGTTGACTAGTTTTGTTTTTACATATTGAGTGATGAATCACCCCCAACTCTCTTTTGTTTCAGCAAGCATCCCCATCTCCACGTGCCTCAGTAAGGGATCACAATCTTCTCCAAGTGCTTCGCCATAAAGCCTCAATCTTCATAAGGCAAAAATGGTTTCTACACATATGTGTGTACCCCTTCCTTTCTCTTTACATTTTAAATTTCAAAGTTAAAATTTCAATTTTTGTAATATGGACATGGACTACATTCTTATGTTACATGTTTTTCTTTGAACATTTTGCAAACATTAGAGCACTCAAAAATTCAAGCAAAAGAAAAGTGTGCTTACACACTCACATGTGCATTTCCTTCTTCCGCTAACTAGTAAATTTCATTTACTAAATTAAAGGGGGAGTGGGAAGCGAACAAATGTAGACACCCAAATTTGGTCATTTCGCACTTAGTAATGTGTCTTTTTCCTTATATCCATCGTACACAAATTATGCACATAAAATAAGCTCAAATTCACTATCATATCCCATCAAAAGACTTATAACGAGACCAATCCCTTATCCTACAACTCACTCACATACACAATCAATTATATCTGTCACAGACATCTTATACCTCATATATGACCCTCTTTAGACCATTATTGTAATTATCAACTATATAGGAAAGATTAAATAATATTAGTATACTAGTATTTTGCTCTTGCTTTGAAAGATTAAATAATAAGTATGAGGAAAATGTTCTCTTATCTGATGTTGTGAATGACACCATGGTTCACTATATCCTGAATGTGATCAATGGGAGATTGATCTCTATTTTCATGGAAGAGGGATAATTTTGTCAGGGTTATTTTGGGGATATCATCCCACTGCTGCAAATAGAGGGGGCTAGATTTGAAATAAGGAAATGGAAGAACTCTTTAGAGAGCCATGAGAAAATGGGGGCATGTAAATGAATTTAGAAATGGAGGAAAAGGCCTAAAACCTGAGAAAATGGTTTGGTTTGAATAAGTGGAGTCACTAGATGTGTTGATAAGTTCCTCCAAAGTCAGAATACCACCATGAGCACATCAATCTTGTTGGCGTGAAGTTGTAGAGTATTTCAAGCTGTCCCACTAGGCATGCCAAAAAATGTTGTCATTTGGATCGCGCACTTGTAGAACCTTCAGATGATCCAATTCAACATGGGAACATCCCCAAGGTGTGGAACCTTGGCTCCTATTAGATGCACCTAGTTTCCATCCACGTGATTTTGCAATTGTTGCCCTTGATTTTTCCAAAAGGTAGATGATTCCTTGCCTACCTTTAGTTTAAATGGCTTGATCCTTGTCAGGTTCTTTCTTCAAAACTTCAACATTATTGTAACACCTATCTTTGTTTTCAAGATGGGCCTATTATCTTGTAGTTTGAGGGTTCATTTGGCACAATTCAAAGTTTATTCACATCACCTTTGGATAAAAACATACGACCATATCCCTCATGAATGTCATATTTGTCAAATTTGTTATTTGAACCCCGAAACTAATGACCATTTGTTTAAAGATGTTCTCCTTATTATGAGATCAAAGGACAATTCATTTGCCTCTTCAGAGACTCATGTAACTCTCTTAAGCACTTCATGTCTTATAAGAATCAAAGATGTTTGGCTCTTATCTTTCAAGAGATGTTTGATCTCCGCCAATATTTGGCTAAAAATTCAACTTCTTCAATGATTGGGTCCCTGAAGAATTGCTTCTTTTATTCAACTTGTTTCTTCTTCAAGATTGAGTAGAAAGTTACCTCCTAACAGAGTTATTCGATATAACAAGATCAATGAGGCATCAAATGACATAACATATTTTATTTGTTACTTGTTCTTTCATTTTCACTTTTTTGGAGTGGCTTTTACACTCCCTTTTCCTTATTCACGTTGTATTTTTCTGTCCCATAGGCCATTTTTGGCCTTTCACAGACATTAATTTAATTACCACTATCAATGGAATGAGGAACTTCATTTACTTCATATTTTATGTTTTTGTTCGTATTTTAATATGACAAGATTAGAACGGTGACATGAACCAATATGGTCAAGTGATGCTCTAGGAAAATCTGAACCTTAATGGTAAATTGGTGGTGATGGCTATTATTGTACTTCTAAAAATAGCACATTCATATGAAATACTATCTAATGCACATTATCACGATGTTAAAATTATGTGTGGTATTATTGAGATGCATTCTATCATCTGAATGGTTCGGTGCTTCAAGTTGTGAGAGTGTCAAGAGGAAAGAAATGCAAATGCCCAGGCTTGTTGCTAGGAACATTTCTTAAGACTGCTGGTACTACAGGGACATATTCAATGGAGTTGTTTATGGTTTCCTAGTCATAAAAATAGTCTATGTTGACAATCGCTGTAATCAGAAAAAAGGGCTGTGCATGTTCACAGAGAAAAATAGGGAAATCAGAAGTACCACATATAATTTTCAAAATCATTACTTCATATAATAAATTTGAAAATTGATGTTCTCGCAACCTTTTATTTCTGCAATGAAAAGAGATGTTTTTGTTTTGGTAAATATTAACGAGGAAAGTCTAAAAGCTGTATCATAACCAAACGCTGATAATAATCAAGGAGAAAACTCTCTCATATCTGAAGAAAAACAAAAAACTAAGAAAACATTTTAAAAGTAGCAATGAAACCAAAATACATGTGAGACAGTTCACTACAAATCTGCCTGTATAATAGGCAGAAAATTGAAGCATGCCTTTGAAGCCCCTGCTTGCAAGGTAGGGAGGACAACATTCCTGTACAGCTCAGTTCCACAACAACAAATGCTATTTTCTTCTTGTTTATGAACCCAATAAGCTCATTTCTGCACCAAAAAATACTATTTTTTTCCTTATTTTAATTTATAAACCCAATAAGAAGCCATCATCAAAATGATTTCTCGAACAGCTTTTATAGCTTCTATATTCCTTAGAATCTATGGGAACTAAATCTTCTTTCGGAGACTTGCCTTTGGAAGACAAGTTAGTCTTGTAAAAAGGAATCCAGGCTTTGATATATCTTTATTAGCAAGAGAACTGTTATATATTTCCTTGCATTCTTGTAGTACCTGCAGGTGGTTTTCCAGTTTGTGCACAAAGGATCAATGTAATGCAACACTAGAAAAATAACAGTCCAACCAATGAAAGTAATATATTAATATCATTCAGACAGAGTAATAGGGATTACCTCACGGGCATCTTTCCTTGGTATTCCTTCTCGTAAGGAAACAATTTTTTCTACAACCTCAGGCTGCAATTAATAAGGGTTTTATTTCCATCAGTTTCTTGATACAAAAGAAACGGAAATAGGTCCAATAAAATTCACACTGTTATGCATGACACAATATAATCAAGATTTCTGTGAAGTTTTAAAATAAGAATGGTATAACCAAAACAAAGTTTCTATTCTGAGACAAGATACTTCAATACTAATTCACCTTGACTCTAACTAAACCGAAGCAAGTCGGTACTTGACAAAATGTATGTCTTTTCTTACATAGTAGAAAATGCAATGCATACCGGGCAATCAGGGTGATTCTGGAGAATGTTGGTGTAGACAAGGGTAAATGAATCCACACTTTCAGCAGAAGCAAGTTCACGCAAATCTGCTAAAGGCTGCACTCGTTTTTCTACTTTCTGCAGATCACTTGGGAATAGTTGGTTAAGGAACTATAACAAAAAGGTATGATGATTTATAAAACATGACAAAAAGTATGATGATTTATAAAACATGCCAAAAAAAATTAATGTGATTTATGTTCGATTCAGAAAGCATAATATTTGAGGCTGCACTTGTTTTTCTACTTTCTGCAGACAACTTGGGAATAGTTGGTTGATGAACCATAACAAAAAAGTATAATTGTTTATAAAACATAACAAAACGTATGATGATTTATAAAACATGACAAAAAGTATGATGATTTAGAAAACATGACGAAAAAAATTGAAGTCATTCATGTTCAATTCAGAAAGCATGATATCTGCCATACACCATGATAGTAATGTTTGCAAAGTTTTATGGTGGTTCATTGAGAGGAGCTGTTTGTATGAAATGATCTAGCTGGAGCTACAGAAGTTGAAGGAAAAAAAATTGCAATGCAAGTTGCAACAACTCACTACCAAATTGAAAATGGACTAACCACACTCAAAATCAACAGGAAAAGCAATGAATATGCACCAAAACAACCACCATACCATCAAACATCTTTCCTAACTACCATATAGATTAAATGGTTCAACGCATTCGATAAAACTGATGGCTGATCCAGTCAAATGAAGGAATGTTTTGAGAAATGGAGGTTTGTTACAGATCAAGTTCCTTTCCAACAATTAATGATCTATACTGACAACAATTTGACATTATGAAATTGACAATAAGAATTTTGCTAAAAACATTTATTTTCAAAAGAAAGAGGAGTCAGCTACGAATTTCAAGTGCTAATGGATTAGCACCGAGATCTGAATAATGCAAAACATAACACTTTTACTCGTCAGTGATACAACATGATCAAAATAGGAGAGGCTAAGCTGCAATATACAGAACCATATTTATGTGAGATTTATGAGGTCAAAATCAGAACTTCAGACTGAAAGAAGTTAAATTTGCATTTTTGAAATCTTGAACATACATCAGGAGAGGATAATGAACCGGCCAGTAAGCAACACTTCAAAAACAACTCAGTGCCAAGGAAGTGCTGTTCACATGGATGCGGCCTTGGCCATGGACTTTGGGGGCCTTGGGTAGGGTGAAAGCTAATCAAAAGTAGGGAAAAATAAGCAAAGGTTCTGATGACAATTTTACAAGCCAGAATTATTTTCTCCCGATCGTACTCTGCATACCAATAACATGATCATTGTGGGCCTATTGAAAACAGTCACATCTTATTATGGTAGTACCAAATCCAATCTCATTTAAATTTACATTTTGCAATTCAAGGTGGAGGTGAGCATGGGGCCAAAGAGACTCATCTTAACAGGTGTTGCATGGAGACTCGTCTCCTACCACTAGAGACACATCTCAGAGACTGGTACTTGTCTTGGAGACTTGCATTTCAGTTCTTTTTAAATATATTTGGTACTCTTGACCCTAGATATGACGATATATCAAAGATAAATATCAATATATTTAAACTCGTCTTTTTTTGACATTTAAGATCTTTACTTTAGAAAGTTAATATTAGGCTGTATAATATTCTCTAATATTACATATATATTTTCCATCTCCAAGTACACATCTCCTATTTTCCTGAAAAATGGTTTACCCGTCCACGTTTCCGTCCCCATATCCATACCCTTTCCTGACTCCTGCTAACTATGATCTCAACCATATGTGATTCTTTAAACTCGTGTGATTAGTGATGCTTCTATATAGACCTTTTACAATGACTTTGATGCATATTTTCCTTAAGTTATTTAGGTCAGCTTAAGCCCCCTGAAACAGCTATCAATTGATGGGTTTTAAAAAAATAGAAGATACACATTTGTAAATTCTGGAAGCTGGTATATGTATGTTTTATTATCTGGACTTTCTAAATTTTTATTGGAATTTGGTAGTTTCGAATTCCCCCCACATCTTCCTTCCTTCTCGTGCAAGTCTGGAATTACAAACATTGAAACCATGCAGTGAACTATGCCACTACCTACAAAATAAGAGAGTGCAGTCTATGGAAGGTACCACCAATTTTCAAAATGTCATGCATTAGGAGGCACACATTTGATTGGAAACCTAGTTGGATTACAACTCACACATTAGTAGCTAGCAATTTAATATCTTAATAAAAAACAATAATAGAAAGGTTAGAAACAAGTAAAAAGTGTACTGTGACCTTTAAGAACACAGACTGCAGAATATAATAATAATCATATATAAAAATTTAATTGCTGCACCATGCAGATTGAGTCAGCTAGGACAGGGATTTGTGAAGAAATGGAATTTTATTTTTTAAAAAGAAATGTCAATAAAATTGAGCTAGTTCAGTGCATTTGTAAAAATCATACCCAACAACGATCTATGCCTAATCCAGAACTGTTTGGTAAATATGGTTTAGGGGGCATATCTGTGCACAATCTACCCCCTAAGATAGATTTAATTTTCACAATCGATCACATACTGTCACCCGCAAAAAACAAAGGTGTTAGTGCCTAATTTGCACTCTATCGTAATGATGCCTTGTAGGGTTCCTTGATTTTAGGTTTAGATTTATTATTCCCTTGAGACATCAATTTATATGGTGGCCCTTAGGAAGCTTGCTAGTGGGCCCATTTTACATACACCGTTTATGTAGCTTGGCTTCCACAATTATAGGTCCTACTTTAAGGTGCTAATACATTGAACCTGGTCTAGGTGGGTGGCAAGTCTTCAGGTTAAGCACCCTGAAGTTGAAGGCAAACGTGCAATTATTGCCTGCCCCAGAACAAGTACCATAAAAGAAGATAGGCATGACCTAAGTCAAAGATAGAAAAGTAGCAAGAGAACATAAGAAGACCATGTGGAGAAATGCACATCCATGTATGGAGGCAAGGGGCTATTCGGTGGCCACAATTCAAAAGCAGAGGGCCATCATGAGCATGTTTCACAAGTTTCAGGCATGGTAGGAATGCTTAGATTTATTTGAGCACATAGAGCCAACAACATCGGAAGGATTTAAAGGCATAGGACATTGCAAAGTACAGTGTGATAGATCAGGTGTTGTCCTATAAATTTTCAATTCACCCTTTTGAAAACCCTAATTTCATGAAAATTGGAGCCCTGCCATGGATAGAAATTCATGTCTTTAAACTCCTCAAATGCTGACATTTTCATCTTAACCATGATGAATGTTTTAATCAAACGATTCCCTTAGTTTTCTGCTGTTAAAACATTTTACTTAGTTTTGCAATGAACCCATAGGGAAATGATTTTAGTTCACCAGTTACTGTGTTTGTGACTGATGCGTGGGACACTTGCAATAACACTTGATGTTTTAACCATGTCATGAATCAAAGACAAGTGGAAATTCTTTATTAGGAGCAATACTAATGGCATTTATCTCATGGACCTGCAACTGTCCTCTCAATTTTCCCCACCATTTCAAATCTAAATTCATGAAAATTAGAGCTTTGCCGTAGAAGAAATTCATGTTTTAAACTCCTTAGATGCTCGTTTTCATTTCCCATGACGTTTTCAATCAAAATTCCTCAGTCTTTTGTTGTTAAAACGTTTTACCTATTTTTAATGATGGAAAATGATTTTAGTTCTTCTCTTATGCGTTTGGAATGCGTGGGACCTTGCATCTCTCTTTTTTAACCTTTTGCAGAGAAAGAAATTCTTCATCAGGAGCAAAAATGGCATTTTCCCGTTTCCTGCAACTTCCTACGTTCTTTTCCCCGTCAAATTCTTGCTCAGAAAGGTGAAGCTACGTGTTTGTTTCCCATTGGATGCAGCCGGGCGGGTTCCTTTTTGAACTTATCACTTTTGGTTATTTTGGAACCAAATGTTGGATTTGCCCCGCATCCCCACCAGTCCTTGATTGGCTGGAGCAGTTTTGGTAGAAGTTTGGGGTGAAGAATCCATTTTATTCTCTAAGGCATTATAGTGAAAGGGTGAAAAGTTCTAAAATGACCCGTGGCCCCGCCCAAGCGAAAGGATAAATTTCGAGTTGAAATCCACAACAAATCAGAAAGGGACACGTGTTCATGTTGAAAAGTCAATGGCGGAGGCATGGACTTTCGGGGGAAAAGTTGGAATTTTTCCCCTTCTCAAAACAGATAAAAAGCGAAGCACATCCCCGCAACCAATCAGGTGATGCCACGTGTTGAAGAATCAGAAAGGGACACGTGGCCGTTTTTCAGTTCACAGGCACTTTGGCGGACTGACAAAGGACTTTGGGAATTTTAGCCTTGTTTCCACAAAGGGCGAAAAGTTCTAAAA
Source organism: Taxus chinensis (assembly GCA_019776745.2). NCBI lineage: Eukaryota > Viridiplantae > Streptophyta > Pinopsida > Cupressales > Taxaceae > Taxus > Taxus chinensis. Next base: position 391,094,147 of record CM034154.1, read on the forward strand.
TGGCTCGCGGCCCCACTCATGCGAAGGAAAATTTTCTAAGTTAAGGCCCGCAACAGATTAGAAAGGGACACCTGGCCTACGTTGAAAAGTCAACGGTGGGGGCATGGACCTTCAGGGGAAAAGTTGGAATTTTTCCCCTTTTCAAAAATAGATAAAGTATAAAAATGAAGCGCATTCCCGCACCCAGTCAGGCGATGCCATGTGTTGAAGGATGAAATCGGAACAGCGGGCCTGCGGGAGAATTTGAGCCTTTTTCACCAAAAGGTTAAAATATTGCAAATTGAGCCGTGACCCCTTTTTCCAATCGTGGTGTGCCACATGTTCACGTTGAAAATTCAAAGTCGGACTGGCAGAGGTTTTTGAGAATTCGAGGTTTTTGTTAAAAAAGATTTTAAATGGCAGATTTGAACCGCATTTCCTCAGCTCACTCAGATGGCGCCACGTGTCCGACTTTTGGCGGAGCTGCGGGAGGGTAGAGCAAAATGAGAAATCACACTTTTTGTCCCAAATGTTAGGAAATGCAGTTTTCTTCCCTAGGGGGCTGTCATTGCTTGGATCTTGCCATGTGTAGGGTCCAAATTTGAAGGTAAAAGGGGGAAAAGATAGCCAAATGTACTCATCTAGTTTTTAACGCCATTAACGAACTAGAGCTCTACAAAACGCAAAAATGGATCGTTCTTCTTTCTTTTTCTCTGTATTCTTGTCGTTTCCCCATGAGATGCATTTTTGGTTTATTATGGGGCCAAATTGATAAGTTTGAAGGGATGTAAATTTTAATCATTAGAAAATGGAGTTTATCAGGCATACGCGATAAAAAGGGAGAAAAATTACCAGTAAGCACTTGAGTGCTATGAAAGTGGTTAAAAGGTGGAAATGGTAGGACCACATGAAGAAGAAAATCATGAGATGCCCCCTACTAAAATAATCATGCTCAAACTAATGAAATATTCACCTTTTGAACCTCTAGTTTTCATGAGTGCATTTGTTTCATGTCACTTTCCAAAAGCGGATTTGCAACAAACATTATTCCTTTTGGATATTCTTTTCTTGGGGACAAAGTATGGATGTACACGAATTGTTATAAGAACATGGTTTTGGCCATGGAAAAGGGGATTCTAGTTTTCTGGGAAGGTTGTAAATTCTGAAGTAATTCAATACAGAAGTTCTTTCTTTCTTTTCTTATTTTCCTTTGTTATATCTTTCTCTCTCCTTGCTCGATTCAATGGATCTTTTGTTTTGCATTCAATAGAAACTTTGTGTTCTAGTCTATGTGAATCTTTAGAACTTTGTGTCTGCAGATTTGCACCGGTGGTGAAGTAATTGATCCTTTTCTATATTTTCTTGGTTCAATGTAAGTAGGGAGATACTCTGTTATCTATATTTCCCAAAAGCATTGTTGTTTTCTTCCTTCTCCCATCTCCATATTCTTCTATTCCTTCTGATTGATAATATTTTAAGTATGAAAACATTCCAGTATATTAGGGTCCAAACATTGAGAGTTGTATATCTGTACATTTGTTTTTCTTACTTTCAATAAGGGAACCTCTCCCATTAAAGAGGAGGGACTTGTTGTCCCCTGACTATGGTTTCAACCCATGTTCCATTCTGAAACCCAACAGTTTTTGGCAACTCCATTGGGGAATTCATTGCAAATGGATTCCAGTTTTTGAATAACAAATTTTTGATCATCTTTGATCTAGCAACTCCAAGATACACTCGGGGTAGAAGAACCCTTGGGGAAGAAGACCCTCATTTCCAACTTCTGGATCATCAAGGTTTCTCTCTCCCTTCATCAACAAGAAAAAGAAGAGGAACAAGGTCTGCAAGCACTCCTTCTGCTAGAGACAGAACTTCTGGGAGTGACATCCCTCAAGATCAAATCAGTCCTAATTTGCATGCTTTGATTCTCGCTAGTGTTTTAGTTCCTCTCCAAACAATATTTCCAAGGATGGAAGCTCCTCTACCTTGGGGCCAAAGGGTTGGGCCTCTTGCTCTTCCCCAGCCATTGCATGAATTACCTAGAGGTAATAGAAATAATTTCCCTAAATTCAGAGGTGATGGGAAGGTTCATCCAGATGAACATATTGTAGCCTTCATTGTTGCTTGTGGTGTTCTTGGAGTTGAACATGAGGATATCTCCATTAGAATTTTTGTGGAGACATTGCAAGATAATATTATTGATTGGTTCTATCATCTCCCTGACTGGATCCATCACCAATTGGAACACCATGACGACCCAGTTTGAGCAGCGTTTCAAACCTGCTGAAGATGTACATGCCCTCTTGGCCTAGATTTCTCAAATCAAGAAAGAGTCACATGAGCCCATGAGGGAATTTGTGGCCAAATTCAACAGGATAGTTAACAAGATCCCACAAAACACATGCCCTATGGATCAGATTTAGAAATGTTTCTTCCTTAATGCCCAACTGCCTGAAGTGAGCTATGCACTTAGGAGAGCCAATCTTGCCACTTTGGATGCTGATAAGAGATTTTTTGTTAGTGTTGAAGATGATTTGATCATGTCTGGCAAGCTAAGGAGAGATTCATCCAAATCCAAAGCATCTCCTTCTTCCACATCTTCTCTTGGAGATAATGCAGATCAGTTGGTACAGAAACTTGCTAATGATCTTATTGCTCTCAAGAAGCAGTTTTCCCAACATCCTTCTTATTAGGATGTTCCTAGGAAGAACTTTCAGCCCAGGAATCAGTTTCCCTCTACTCAGACCACCTGTTAAACATATAGTGGCAAATGTGAAGGCCTGATGATGAGGAGGAAGATGAAATATGTGAATAACATTAAGAGGAAGCTGATGAAGAATTAAAGTTCTCAGTCAATGCAACATGTGAAGTGATTAAGATGGAGCATATAGTCAATGATGAGTTCTGAAGGAGGAGGAGGAGGAAGATGAAATATGTGAATAACATGAAGAGGAAGCTGATGAAAAATTAGAAGAGTTGAGTAGATATCATGTCCATTTTCTCACCACTAAAGGTATAGATGAAGAGGATGATTATGAAGAAAGAGTTGCAGAGATGAAAAATGAATCATATGTTGTCATGACTCGTGAGTAAGCCAACAAGAAGGAGAAAGTGGTGCAACATGCTAAAAGATCTAAGGAGCCTCCTATAGTCATTCTAGTGATTGCAAGGAGAGGAGATCCTATTCCAACTTCTTCCACACCCAAGGTAGGTTCTGTTGTCCCTTCCTCCTCTATTTTTTCTCTTAAAACTTGTTTCCCTTCAAATGATAGAGTTGATAAGTCAAAATTTTCATCTACTCCTATCAATGATGATCCATCTACCTCTGGTTATTTTGACATTATTGACCATCTCAAGAAAACTAAGGTCCAGATCTCAGAAGCCAAATTCTACCAAACCCATCCCAAGGCCTTTGCTAAGATGGTAGAATTTGTAAACTCAAAATCCAAGCCTTCATCCCCTAGTTCTAAAGGTCTCTTTCCCACTCCTTCTCCTTCATCTCAACCAAGCCTTGTGGTAGAAGTCACTTCATCTGATGGGAAGATCAAACCATTTTATGTCACTCTCCTCATAGCTGGCCACAAACTCAGCAATTGTGTTATTGATTTTGGTGCTTCAGACAATGTGATTCCTGCTAAGGTAGCTCATGCCCTAGGCTTAACCCTAACCCACACTTTTGGTTCATGTTACTCAATGGAAAGTAGAGAAGTGCCATTCATTGGGAGGATCAAGGATGCACAAGTAGCCTTTGCTGCTTTTCCAGAGAAGAGAGTTTTTAGCCACCATTTTGGTAGCCATGATATTCCCCCTTCCTACGGTATGCTGTGCTGAGTAGAAATTTTTGCAAAAATGTTGGAGGAGAAATCATGATGGATTGGTCACATGCTCTTATTCCAGTGAATGGGAAAATGAAGAAGTTACTGCCTGAGAAACAAATTGAATATATCGTGTAAAAAATAGATGATCCAAAGGCAAAAATACTTTATGCGGACATTCGTCATCGTAACTACATGATCATGTCACAAGATGAGGCTAACCATCCTAAGGAAGTGTTTTTTGATCCTAATGGCGTTTAGATCTTGGAATTTGATGGAAGTTGCTCCTCAGCTGGTTCTGGAGCTGGTGTGGTGCTTATTTCTCCTGAAGGGAAAATTCATCCTTTCTCCTTCAAGCTCCAATTTGAAAAACACAAATAATACAGCTGAGTATGAGGCTCTCATCCTCGGTTTAGGCATGGCAAAAGAGATGGGGATCAAGAATCTCCTTGCTCGTGGAGATGCAGAGTTGATTGTAAAACAAGTCAGAGATCTTTTTCAAGTGAAGAATAGAAGGTTGAAACATTACAGGAATCTGGTTTGGGATTCCATTGAGTTCCTTGATGCCTTTTTCAATTGAAGCCATGCCAAGGGAAAGAAACACTAGGGCTGATTCCTTGGTTGTCTCGGGGTCTCTACTGATCCCTCATCCATATTTCTCCCAAGATAAATTCACCATTGAGATGATTCATAGGCCTAGTGTGCCTAACAATGCAAACAATTGGCAGGTCTTTAATGATGATCAACACTTGCTTTCCTTCCTTGAACTCAGAGATAATTTTGACCAGCTGTACTTTGAAGGAAGTGGGAATCTGCCTAGAGAGTGTGTACCCCCAAATGAAGAAGATAACAAAGAAGAAATGGATCATGATGGCTGCATAAAACTAAAAGGTAATAAGATACCTAAAGGGCTGGTAAGTTTGGAAGAGTTATTTGATAAACATGATAGGTACATCAAGTCTAAAACTTCCAAAGGAGCTCAGCAGTCTGCTGACTATGAAAAGATAAACATTGGGAGTCTTAATGAACCCATGCTGGTAAACATTGGAAAGTGCTGCACACAAGAGGAGAGGAAAAAGGAAACAAATATGTTGAAAAGGTATGCTGATGTTCTTGCATATTCTTATGATGATCTCAAGGATTTTCAGCCAAAAGAGATGTAACATTTCATTCCTCTAAAGCCTGGGATCAAGCCCTTCTGGAAAAAGTAGAGGCAGTATAACCCTAAAATTTCTGATACAATCTTTCAAGAGATCCAAAAGTTATTAAAGGCTAAGATCATTTTCCCCATTCACCATTCAACGTGGATTGCTAATATTGTGCCTGTCAGGAAGAAGAATGGTGAGATCTAGATTTGTGTTGATTTTAGGAATTTGAATCAAGCCTCTTTGAAGGATAATTATCCTCTCCCCATAATGGATCAAGTGTTCCAGGCTATTATAGGTTCAAAAATGTTGTCCATGCTTGATGGATTCTTAGGATATAATCAAGTAGAAGTAAGTGCTGCAGATCAGCATAAGACTACCTTTACCACTCCTTGGGGCACCTTTGCTTACAGGAGAATGAATTTTGGCCTCATCAATGCTAGTGCCACCTTTTAGAGGAAAATGGACCTGGCCTTTGGCAGTCTTAAGGGGAAATGCATAGTTGTATACCTTGATGATCTGACTATGTTTTCAAAAACCAAAGCTGATCATTTCCAACACCTTGAAACTATCCTACAAAGGTGTAGAGAGCATGGCATCTCCTTGAATCCTAAGAAATCTGTATTTTGTGTCACTGAGGGAAAATTATTGGGACACATTGTCTCCAAGGAGGGAATCAAGATTGATCTTAGAAAGAGTCCAGATGATTCAGTAGATCCCTCTCCCCACAAGCAAGAAGGGTGTGCACTCTTTCTTTGGCAAGATCAACTTCTTAAGAAGATTCATACCTGATTTTTCTGAACTTGCTTTGAGCATATCTCACATGATGAAAGGGAAGAAGACTTTTGGTTAGTCATATGAAGGAAAAATTACATTTGAAGACACCAAGAAAGATATAGCAAAGACTCCAATCTTGACATGCCCAGACTATAGCAAAGACTTCATTATCTATTTCTATGCTACTGAAAGTACTCTAGCTACTTTGTTAACCTAGGAGAATGCTGAAGGTCATGAACTCCCCATAGCATTCATGAGTTATATTTTGAAAGCCCATGAGCTAAAGTACACCATTATAGAGAAACATGCTCGAACACTTGAAATATTCGCCTTTTTGAACCTCTAGTTTTCATGAGTGCATTTGTTTCATGTCACTTTCCAAAAGCGGATTTGCAACAAACATTATTCCTTACGGATATTCTTTTTTTGGGGACAAAGTATGGATGTATACGAATTGTTATAAGAACATGGTTTTGGCCATGGAAAAAAGGGATTCTGGTTTTCTGGGAAGGTTGTAAATTCTGAAGTAATTCAATACAGAAGTGTTTTCTTTTCTAATTTTCCTTTGTTATATCCCTCTCTCTTGGCTCGATTCAATGGATCATTTGTTTTGCATTCAATAGAAATTGTGTTCTGCTCTGTGTAATCTTTAGAACTTTGTGTCTGCAGATTTGCATCGGTGGTGAAGTAATTGATCCTTTTCTATATTTTCTTGGTTCAATGCCAGTAGGGAGATACTTTACTATCTATATTTCCCAAAAGCATTGTTGTTTTCTTCCTTCTCCCATCTCTTTATTCTTCCATTCCTTCTGATTGATAATCTTTTAAGTATGAAAACATTCTAGAATATCAGGGTGCAAACATTGAGAGTTGTATATCTATACATTTGTTTTTTTTGCTTTCAATAATGGAACCTCTCCCATTAAAGAGGAGGGACTTGTTGTCCCCTGACTGTGGTTTCAATCCATGTTCCATTTTGAAACCCAACAGGACACCACTCCATCTAACCATTCAATATGGCTAACTAGCCTCTGCAACTACCAATTTTTTGTAAGTGTTGGAAACAGGCACCTTTTGGAATTTATCTTAGTGTAGCTCACATCGTTACATTTGATTCATTCAAACTTACTATAAAATCACAATCAATATTTGCCACTATTCATTTTTCCTCCCATCAGATGAGAGCATGCAAAATATGTAAGCCTCCCGTCAGATGAGAGCATGCAAAATATGTAAACCCCCCCTTAGACAAGAACATGCAAAATATGTAAACCGTCTAAATGATAAATCACCTCATTATCAAGTGTCTGCCTAGTCCATATGCTACTACCTTGCTATAAGTTGCAACACTGGCCCCTAACACTTGGACAACATTGAATAGTGAACATACCAATATCCACCACAAATTGTACATAAGCTATCACTTGTTCCAATATGAGATCTTCCGAATGTAGAAATACTACATCCAAAATGTTTGGATCAATATTGGATTCATCAATTGCAAAATCTATGCTCTGTGAGGGAAGAAATTCAACCACTAGACATATATTGTGCATGCAAACAACCATGCATATGCAATTTATGACACTAACTTCTTGAGATCGAGGGAAAATCCATGCATCTTTAGAATATATAGACACCAATCAAGATGTGTGCTCTACTAGAAAAGTGATTCATCAGAAACAACCACTTTTTACTTCTGTGGACCTTTAAAGTCAACTCACCATATGCCTTTATGCCATCACTCCATATAATGTTCATAGACTAAGCTAAGACATTAAATTGAGACCTTTGTCGCATTAAAATTAGAAGTACAAACAAACAAATTGGTCACGTTGATTGAAAAATAGCTATGTTGTCATGATACAGGTACAGATTCAGGTGCGGGTTCGATATGCAGATATGCGATTGTAAAAAACCCTTGGGTACGATACGTCTTGGATACGTTCATAAATAAAAACATTATACACCAACACACTCATTTTACTCATTTTTTAGTCCATAAGAAATACAAAACCTCAAAAATATAGTACGATCAATGTTCAAAACATTAAACATACTTAAGATTTTACATTTTCTATGACATACAAATCTTGTATTCCTTTGTGTTTCATCCATTTTCTATGATACGCAAATATTATATTCCTTTTAGTTTTTATAAATTCTATTTCTTAAATTACCTTTTACTAATTTACTAATAGTAAACTATTAAATAATAACTAATAAATTAATAATATTAAACTAATACTATAAATTCTATTTTATTAATTTAATAGTAATTAGTAAATAATATAATTATATAAAAAGATTAATAATATACTAATTCTAATATCACCTAAACTCTAACTAATATTTAACAAAAAAAAATAGCAACAATACTAATTCCTAAATTAATAATATTAGGCAATAAAGTACTAACTAAACTACACTACTAGCTAAATAGTATAAACAAATAAAATAAATTATATTAATATTTTATTACTTAAACTAACTAAACTACACATAGATACTAACTTAATACATATCAATAAATAATATAAAGTTGAAAAAGTAAAACTAATAAATAAAACTTACATAATGTTTATAAACTCTTGCATAAAGAGTCATGCTAAATACCTCGCTGATGGCAACAGATTTTCAATGGAAAACAAGTTTCAGTATTTCGAAGTGCAGATCAAGATCGCAGCTCGGGGCATGAATAGTTTCAGTATACAACAGTTGAAGGAATTGAACCAAAACAGCAGACACTATTTCAAAGGATTAAACAAGATATTAATGACAGCTGAACCTTGAAGGGATTAAACGAAAAACAGTGTGCTGCAGAATATAAATGACAGTTACAGCAGACCTCACATGGTTTTCCAACAAGTTTTTCAAACTTTTATTCAAAGAAAACAAACAATTTATAGGGTTTTGGGAGAGGGAGGGAGGGAGGGGGAGGGGGGGAATATTTTTACAATCTGTATGAATATAATGACATTTTTCAATGATTTTTATTTATTTAAATTATAATCGACAAATTCCAATTTTATTCGTTGAAATTCGGCAAATCCTGTGACATACCCTGTGGGTAAGTCCCGGATACGTCCAGGTAAATCTTGGGTACGTCAAAACGTACCCAGACGATCCCGATACATATCTGTACCGGGTACGTATCCAGGGGGTACATGAGGGTGGGGGGTGAACCCTGGTAACATAGATAAATAGTGAGCAATACAATTTCCCCTTTTTAAAAATGTACAAGCAACAAGGAGAATGGTAACACCAATTAAAATTTAGTGAAGCTTGTACATACCTATTTGCACAACTTCAGAAAGGTAAATAAAATGAAAAAAAATCCTAAGTAGCAAAACCCCTTTTAATATGAAAATTCAAACCCCCTTCAATTTTTTATCAACAATATACTTCTCTCATGCATAGTTTAGGTTGGTAATAGTTAGGGGCAAACCTAGGCGGCTCACTAAGGAGAAAAAAGGTGATATGCTGTTAAAATACTTTTTCGTATCACAATTACAGATTATGACTTCAATACATGAAAGTTACTCATGAGGTTTCAGCTACTCTCATTTTGATGTTGCATACATGGCATGGGATGCATTGTTTAGTTTATTACACACATGTTGATGACAACATATGTAAAGACACAGGTTGTATGTTAATGTTGCTTGGGCAGCATTTTTCTATTGAATATTTTTTTGTGCTGCAGTAAGCATGTTTTGAACATTTCATTTTTGGAATATATTTTCCCTTCTCTTGCAGAAACAATCAAAGGGCATTAAGCTATTCTTTGCAGACTTAACATATTAAAAACTTTCCAACTCCTATTTGGTGTTTTTCAAAAAGGATAGCATTTCCACAGTGTTAATTTCTCACTGCATCTAAAATCGTGATACAATGAAAAGGTGTGTCAATTTATTGGTGGTGGTATTAGTTGATTTTAAAATTCAATGTTTCATGGATGGTATTGTCAAACGCAATTATAATGTTGTTTGAACCTATGTTATTGCTATTGATATTGCCATATTGGCAGTCCAACAAAAAAAATTGAAGTATTTATACAAGCACTTGAATCCACATGTTAATGTTGAAGTGATCAGCATTCATTGGTTGTAAACCTGCAACAAAGAGCACAAATTAGATTTTTGGAAACATACAAAAATAAAGAGACTTTGACATCGATGATGAGAATGTATTCTACGGACAACATTTGAAGGACCCAATATGCCTAAGTGCATTTGATGGTCATACTCTCCTTACAAAATTGCTTAAAATATTTCTGTTAATGGTGATTTCCAAAGGAAGAGCTTATACGGTTGGTACATTAGCTTGGTCAATGGCTAAAAGGCCTTGCATATTTAGCACTTTTTTATGTTGATTTATATTAACCCCTAGATAGTCAACAGGAATATATTCTTTTATTCCCCAACACACCAGCTGGTGACGTGAGTTCATTTCCAAAGGTCGCCGAAAATTATTTCACAAAGACTCTTAAACAAAATTTTAAATTCAGGTTGATAAAACTATTCCTTTAAAAGACACAATTAACCCTTTTTCAAAAAAAGTAGACCTCAAACCATTTAACCACTATTTTATGAAGGGGAAAAGATTTGAACTATTAATTACCAAAAAACTACTGCACAACTTATGATACTTCTTTGAAATGTATTAATGATAGCAATAATAATAATATATACAATACTGGCCACAATGAGCTCAAAAGGTGAATCAACGAGGTTTTCATAGAATAGCTCCAAGTTCAAATCCTCAAAAGGTATGTTTGTGTAAAATTGAGTAATAGATCGCATCAACTCGTTGGTGTGTGATGTACCTCAACATTGACGCTCCATGCAAGTCATAGATGAATGTATAGGAATATATACAACATACGCCTATATCATGGCATCTAAATAGAGGGCTTTGCCCCATCATGGTTACAAAAGGGGTAATTTACCAACCAAAATAAGAAATATAACTATAATAGTAACACTAATTATAATAGTAGGTTTTCAATACACCCATCACTACAGCCCACTAATAAAATTTCATCTTTCCAGTGAACCCGCACTAATGAAATTAAAAAATTACAAACCTTCACTACCAAGCATCCACCAATTTTCTCCCCAATAGCATTTGGCAGTCTACACCTACGCAATAACCACCACTACCACCATTGCCTACTCAGTGCATCTCCCAGATTTCATGCCGTTTTCAATCTCATCTTATATTTGAGATTCTACATCATAACTCTTTGAGCTTATCCCAGTGAATGGGTCCAAGCTAAAGTAGTTCAACCCAGACCAGATCAATGTTGTTATCATCCATCAGCAAGGAGTCCCATTGCTGAGAAGCACATCTCTTTTATGCTTGTTGGTGCTTTTATATCACAACCAATCTGCCTTCCCATTATTTCTATAAACTTTCATATAGGATATCATGCTCTAAGCTACTACGAATGGTACTTCCCCAATGGTAGCATTTTTGTACAAGAAAGTTGGTTGAAATACTTTGAAAATTGTGGTTATTCACCACCTTGCATCCTTATACCCTTGTTGTCTCAATACTGTTTCTATTGGCATCACTATCACAGTTTCTTTCTTGGCATCCCATTAACCCGCAAAATTCTACCTTATCAAAACCCAATCACAAGTGAAGGGATTTGTTAAACTTAAAACTGCTATTGGTGTTTATTTTTTCTTTAATACTATTCTAATTTTTATGTTTATTGATAAAAATTCAAAATAAAATAAAAAATGCAAAATAAAAACACTGTTAAAAACTTAATTTAATGTTTATGATTAAACCATAATTTAAAAAATTGTTATCGGCAATTACTCGGCAGGCCAAAATTTGACTCGGAAATCAGGAATCGGCAATTTCTTGGCATTAATCGGCAACTTTATCCCTACTTCAAACATTTATATTCATTAAATAAACTTAAATTAAATGTAAAACATTGTTAAATGACACATAGAATGCCATAGGCCCAGAGGTCGAATAATGCTAAGGTTACAGTACATATGGCTGGGGTGACATAACGCATAAAAGATTTACAAATTATTTCACCTAAAGCTTCTTTTACGCAGATTCCACAATTGATGGTTTATAGCTCCTGTGAGCAAAAGAAAACAAAAACATTTCCCCATTATTTATTTAATGCAAAACAGAGTGAGAAATAAAATCCCTGTCCTGTAAGGAAATGACTAGTCACAATAACAATTTTTCCCACTTGCAGAGGTCACCGAACCCTAGAATGCACCTGGCAAAACTCCTCTTTCTCCTTAGATCAGCACATAATCTATGTGTGTTCTCAACACCCCTCCCCCCGGTATTTATTCCAAACTCCCTTTTAATAACAAGATCGTACTCTCCAAATAGAAACGCAGCCTCAATATAACTATAACTCCAAATTTCTCTTTGTGATAATAAGACAGTATTCCTCCAAATAGAAACACAGTCCCAAAATAACAATCCCCAGTGTTGGATCAGTCCCCATAGAAATAGAAGCACCGCCATGCAAAATATGAGCGCGAGTGCCAAAGGTCCCCTTCTGGCCCTCCTAACAAAACACGTGCTAAATTCGCAGAGGAGAAAATCACAAAAAAATGCTTCACAATAACCGTGTTTTTTTCTGTTTGGACGTTTATACCCTAAACAGTGATTTTTGCCGGTTTTCCTACCGATTTTCTGCGATTTCCGAGGAGCTTTATCGCCACAAATCACCAATTTATCAGCACAACAAAAATCGTGATTTTCCTGAGGATAAATCGTTTTCATGCTTTCAAACGATTTATCGTGATTAATCGGCGATAAATCACGATTTCTGGAACAGAGGCTTAAACTCTTATTAAAAAATTGAAATTATTGTTCCGCTTCTGGCAACATACAGATGAACCACAGTCTATAAAATAGTTATAGACAGTTCAACATTTATTTACTTTCTTCTTTTGTAGAGCCATTTTCAAGGATTGTAAAATGTACTTACAGACAAATTAATATACTCCCTGAAGAAATCCAAGAGAACTTCTTCATCAACTCGCATCCTTTCAAGTGTTTCCTCCCTGATGTAATTTCTCTGAATAAGGGCAGCAAATCAGCATTAAAAATAAAATCTTTTTTCTAAACCATTTAAAAAGAAATACCATACAATAGAAAGAAAAGATGCAACTTATTTTATTCTTACCTGAATAAGGAGATGGTCGATATAAACAACAATTGTCTCTTCTAAGCAAGCTTCAACAAACCTCCTAAAGGACCTTTCCTCTATATACCTGAAATACACAAGAATACTGTTGTGGCAAAAGACTTGAGGTTTTGGGTTGAAAGGCCATCTAATTTAACACAAAAGCTTCCAAAACCATTTCCATTGCTTTTCTCCTTTCTACCAAGTTCGAGATTTAACAGCAAAAACACTTCTAGTGACATAACAAACATGTGCAGGACCCTAACAATTTGTTTTAAAGTTAATTGCCTCTCACAAACCATATGTGTGTAGGCATTAGAAGTTACACATAACTAAACTTTTTCTAATCCCTTATACTCGAATTAAATAATGTGTGTAGAAAGCCATAAAGAGATCAAAATTCACACATAAATAACAAAAAACTAGCACATTATAGTTCAACACATAGATCTCAGAGAATAATGAATGTCACTAAGAAAATATTTTCCTATACAAGACGGAAGCAATCACTAATTCTATAATTACATAAAGGGTCTCTTGAAAGGTAAGAGAGAACTTCAATCCACACACATTTTCAGTAAGAAATTTTTCATGACATCTGACATGTGGCTGTTTATATATAGCCAGTGTGACTGAACAAAGAGAAAAACAACATTGATGTCATGGATGACCACAAACCCATCAGTGGGGATATTAAATACATATATCTCAAGGGAGTGCATAAGGAATATCCAAAAAAACTACCCCACAAGAAAAATAGATAAGGATAAAAAGATTAAGTAAGAAATGCCATTGCACAATATCCATTAAGAGGCTATCATTAAGCAGGAAACAACTGTGACTAGTAACAGCTGAAAAGCATTGCCAGTTTTCATTGATCACTTGTAAATTCTCTCATAGTCTATCTATAAGCATCCCTGACCGTTTTTGCAAGCTTTTAATATAGATGTTGCATCCTGAACAGGAAGAAAACATATATCATCCATAGATAGGGAATGCCCACCATGTGTTCTCAGTTTGGCATTCCTATTAAACTAAAAGGGGAAGTCTGGAATCTTGCAACAAAGTTTGGTCAATGCTAACAATACAAGTAGAGGCATTACACCCTAGAAAAATCAACTAGCTTTCTATCTAATTAAAGTGTTTTCCTCAACAAGAGACTGATGAACAATGATGTAAATGTACGTGAGAGAGTGTAGAATGCTAAAGAGTTATAACTAGACACAGAACAGCAATTCTACCATGGAAAGTAGTATTCCTTGTAAATAATTTGGTAAGTTATGTTCGGAAATCCACAGAGTTGTTCCAAAATTTCTGCATACAAAAACTTGGGATATAGTAATAGAGATAGGTCGATCTAATTTTGGGGAGTAAATTTAATTTTATGCAATCCTCTCTGGTTCCAAATTCATATGTTTGTGGTATTCACAAGCAATAAAATATTCCCCAAAACCCAGTGCTTCTAGAAATTTCAGGTACATAAGGACATGAAAATGGACGTGTGGGTTTTGGGGGCATCTGGGAAGACAACACACATTTCACATGACATTTGATCTAAATCCTAGGGGCAGTCTAGGTAGAACACACTAAATTGCAAAATTTAATGCATTATTGCAAAAGCCTTGGAACACAGTTTTCTTAATATGGCATTCTGCACTTAGCATTCTCTGAGAAGGGACAAGCAGACATGTCTAACTAACTTATATACATAAGCATATAGTTGCACGAAAGATATTGAAGATAAAAGAACCCTTCTAGAAGATGAAATGGCAAGTCTCCTATGTGGCATTTTGTCTTTTTAAAGTGGCACCAAGTAGTAACAGACATTTCTAACCTCCAAGGAAAGAGGACAAGCAAACATGTCTGGTGAAGGATCTAGACATCTAAAAGATCCATCACTGACATTGCATTTTGGATGAGATCCCCTGAAGGGCTCAAGGGAAGACAAGATTTACAATTGGGGGTCGTTGTTTGCATGTATCCATCAGTTTCTTTCCTTGTCTTACAAAGGCTAGTATATGACACAACATGCTATTGGAATATTTTTGAATGTCATCTGTATGGTGGGCCAAGAATGTGCCTCTATGGCTTGCACTCCTAAGTCTTCTGTTCTACAAGCGTACCAGGCAACGAAGAGGAGACACACATGGACCAGCACACAGTTGATTGATTTAAAAGGGCCTACAGTGAGTACTAAGGTCATATATCCAAAGAACAATGACCCCTGCAATAGGTCAACCTAGGGTTTCCAAGGCCCGCAGTCAAGATAGAGTAGAGTACCCTTATAGGATATCGGTCAATGGGGGAGAATTGTAGATAGAAAGATAATACAAGCATGCACAATCTATACTACTGCAATATGACTGAAATGTAAATGAAGGAAAGCTAAGGAGCTGATCATATAAGAACAATATGCTAACTAGTACTGATGCACATACAATAATAAGCCAACATAGAGCAATGGGAAAGGAGATGGACTAATCTATGCAAAATGACAAAGAGAGTCAGAGCACTTACTTACGGGGTGGTCGTTGATGCATCTCTCTCTCCAAGGAAACAGTATGCCAAGAGAGAATTTCTATGGGTGGAGAAGGGCAGCATTGTTCCTATCCTAGACTCACTATAGATGACTCAATCATGAAAGCAATCCAACAACCAAGAAGAGTGTCCAATCCAAATCAAGTGCAACATAGACCAAGGGCAGAGCGACCATATGCGAAGATGGCGCAAAAAAGTAGAGTAGATGGCTTGTTCATGTCATTCCTTTCTTCATGAAATGTCAGGGTGTGATGTGCATATAAACCCGACGCCATCACCCATTGGCGATGGTGTCGACCAAGGGAAAACTAAACACCAACACCATCGCCCAAGGGCACTGGCGTCGGCCAAGGACAATCCTAATGTCAAGTGGAGTAAAAGTGTGTCGTGGATCAAAAGAAAGTCAACGAAGAAGTCAAATGCACGCAAGTGTCGAGAGTGCTAGTGTGTGCGACATAAAAGGACTGATGGAGGCAAGGGTAACTAAGGCTAGGGCCACATAGCAGTATGTCTCTTTGTATACTGTCTCTAATCCCATAATGACCATGTGTATAGTCCTACCCCATTCCCAGCAGGCCCCTTAAGGCACCCGCTCGAGAAATAGATGCATCACCGACCCTTATTTGCACAGAAGAATTGTAAAATGTGTGAAAAATTAGGTGTATACCTATGCCCCAGTCGTTGATCACCACATGTCGCAATAACGAAACATGAGGTAGTCAACGGAATGAAATAGTCCGTAACACCGAAATCGAGAGTAGATACTGAAAGTAAGAAAGGACAAGCTGAAATGAAATACACCCACCAGTGTGTACCTAATAGTGTTCTTCGTCTTGCCATGTGTAGGTGCAATCCATGTTGTGAGAACACTGAAGAGGCAAAATTGAAAAGAAACATTAGAAAATCGTCAGTTTAATAAGACATAAACCACCTAGCCAGGGGCCATGGGACAAATGTCATGTCATGGTGTTGAGATGTCATAATGGTAAGGAAAGGTGTCAAACATAGGAAAAAGCAAAAGTCGTCGGACTTATAAGTGTAATAGGTTAAAACGAACAACTCGAGGTTATGGTCAAAATGCAACAAATGACAGTTTTCAGAGCTCGGGAGCAAAAATAACAATCGTTAGAAATTTTAGGGTTATCATGACCAAATTTGAATAGAAATGTTATTTTTATATAACTATTTTGTTTGTTATTTGCTCATTGCTATTTTTGGACTTAAGAAAACTAAGCTCTAGTTTCCAAATTTTGGTGTGTTTTGCAACGACATGGCATGAGTTCGAGGTGGCGGCAAGGACCGATGAGGTGGTGCACGTGGCGTGGCACGACCGCGGGTAAGTCGTATTTAATGTTGTTGACTAGACTTGGTTTCATTTGGTTTTTTCACGTTTTTGGAGTCATTAGCATGTCATTTTGTCCAAACTTGTGTCATAGGGTAGGTTAGGACAAAATACAAGTGGGTTTTGGGGGATTTGAATTTGGTTTTGTCATTTTGTAGCTTTTTGGGATTCCTTTTTCGAAATGTCGTGGCCGCTTTTAGCCAAACACCATCAACCCTTCTGAAGGAAGAGGACCGATGGTGTCAGGGTTGTTATAGAATTTTCACAGGGGTTGATGGCATCTGAGGAGTTTGTGTGCGTCTTTTTAATTTTTATTTTGCGTACTTATTTGATTTTTCGAGGGTCTAATGCCTTTATTTCTGTCATTTTGTGCATGCAGGGAGATCTTAGGATCTGCCTATGGAGGAGTGTTGATGTGGTTTGGCTGAGTGGATTGATTTCCAGTTGGACTCGGGTAGAGGTGAGCCAGTTATAGGGTTGGGGCTTTAGCAACATCATGCAGATTCCCGGGATACCTTTAGATTTGGAATTAATCCAGATGATTTTGGCCACATGGGAGACCCGTGGACGGGATAGGAGACCATTGAGATGGCCTTGACCTTACAAGATGTCCATGGGGTTTTGGGGTTACCCATTGGAGGGACCCGTATGCACTGTGATTTGACTCTTGATTTTGTAGAGTGGAGAGCCTTAGTCATATGGGCTACCAGGAGTGAGACTTACAACGAGGGTATGTTGTGTGTCTGACTCAGTGCAATGTATGCCTTAGGAATTTCGGTTATCTGGAAGGTGGCTATGGAGATTGTTGTGGCACGTATAGCGTGTCACAAGGCAAATGGAGCCATTCCATTATTTTTTATAGCAGTATGCAGGGATGTGGCAGACCATGGGGTGTCTTTCACTTGGGGCACCACCACCATATGGGTACAGCTAGTGCATGATCTCTATAGGGTCAGACGCAAAGGATAGAGGGTTGTGGGACCCATCATTCTACTGACAACTTAGATTTATGAGAGGTTCCCTATGTATCAACCGACAGGTACACCGTTGGTGATAGCAGTAGATGCCCCAAGAGTACTCCAGTGGGCACAGGTACCGACAGTGAGAGCACTTCGAGCATTTCAGCCACTAGCAGAGGTGGGTCGGGATGATGTTATATGGCAGCCCTATGGAAGGAATGTGGATCAGTGGCCCAATTGGCCAACAACAAAGTATTTGGAGGCCATTACTGAGGTGACAGGGAATTATTTATATTGGGTGTAGACCCAATCGACGAGTTGGGTCCCGAGACCGTCCATGGTGGTACCACCAGCGTCCATGGTGGTACCACCATTACCATTCTACCAACATCGGCATGCTAGAGAGGCCGCAAGAGGAGAGGCGAGGGTGCTAGCACTACAACCCCATAGGATACAGGCCATGTGCGGACATGGTTGGAGGCAGGGTATGCGTGGTGGGGATGTTCAAGCCCCCACATAGATGATCGAGGATGTAGCAGGTAATGGTTCAAAGGAGGTATCTAACGAAGAATCCGCTGATATGGGTCCACAGGGTGGAAGCACAGGCAGAGCTGGTCCTAGCACCAATAGGGTAGCGGTGGGATAGCCAACAGGGTGGCTAAAAGAGAGGTAGATGCGCTAGTCAGGAGGTTTCCTGACACGTATTGGAGTCCAGATGGCCATGCACATGAGATAGAGGCCTAGACCCCAACGCATGAGGACATGATAGTTGTACCCTGAGAGGTGGGCAATATTTATGAGAGCTAGACCTCGTTGTGAGGGCAAGGAGGAAGTATGAGGCAGCCGAGGAGACGGCGTGACCTTTGTGGAGAGGCCTGAGCAGCCACGTATGTGTGTCATTATGATATTCAGGTGTGTTGAGAGTAGTTCTTGTGTTATATTTGTATTGTAAGTGACAAGTGTCTTTGTACTTGGTTTTGCAGGGCAGATGCTGGAGGAGTTGCACTCCTTGATAGAGTGTGCCTACCATGAGATCCTTGATCTTGTGTTGGATGTCCAAGATACTACAATGATGGCTAATCTAGCAGCACCGTCAGCAAGAGACTCAGTGGGTGCCTCCTGTTTGGTTGGAGAGGCATCCAGGACATTACAAAGATGTAGGCACTAGTAGCCACAGGTAGCATACATGTGATGCTGCAGAGTTTATTGCAGGCACAGGTAGCCTTATTACAAGCGCAAGTTGCCTGCATGTCAGATGCCTAAAGGGCGACCGAGAGGATTACTTTGTTGGAGGCGCATTTTGCGAGAGCACAAGGAGAGGCCTCTGGAAACCGATCTAGGGCGAAGTCTCTAGCATGCACAAACCAAGCTACCAGCACGGCCCCATCAGCCCAAAGCATCCAGAGACCCCTGCAGGGGGTGAGGATGCTTGAGCTTTATTGTAGATGGGTGGCCATGTTTTTATTTTTGTAGTATTTTGTCGATGTATAAAACTGATTCGAGACATATATACATATATATATATATATATATGATGACGATGATGATGATTATGGAATTTTGTTCATTAGATGTTCATGTGTTACTTTGCTTATAACTTTCCTGTTTTCCGCATGCATGTATGTGATGATACTCATGGTACTTAGGAATAATGATAATGTCATTAGATAGGTAAAACGAGCGGGAGGGGGAATCAATAGGATAGCCCAACCCACGTGATGTTAAGAAGCCAAGGGGCAAAAAATGACCATGACATCCAATGGTACGATGCCAGGTAAATAAAAGTAAGGCCATAAGCCTAAGTGAGGATGCACATAATACCCTAACCATCCAATGGGAAAAATCAGGGTGTACAAAGCCAAATTAGGTGGAATAAAGACCGCAACACTCCAACAGTAGGAGGAGCCAGGGCATACAAAGCCAAAACAAGTGGAATCAAGACCATGCCACTCCAGTGGTTGGAGGAACCAGGGTGTAAGAAAGGACAAATCCAAGCAGGGCAGTCGGCCCAAGCGAGGATGTATTTATGGTATTTTTTCGATGTATAAAACTGATTCGAGACATATATATATGTGTGTGTGTGTGTGTGTGTGTGTGTATACATACATACATACATACATATATGCATGTATGTATGTATGTGTATATATATATATATATGTATATATGTATATATACATATATATACATACATACATATATATATATATATATCTATATATGTATATATACATATATACATATATATATGTATGTATGTATATATATATATATGTGTATGTATATGTATATGATGATGATGATTATGGCAATTTTGTTCATTAGATGTTTATATGTTACTTTTTGCTTGATCCCTTTCCTATTTTCTGCATGCATGTATATGATGATACTCATGGTGCTTAGGAATAATGATAATATCATTAGATAGATAAAACTGATGGGAGGGGGAATCGGTAGGATAAGCCCAACCCACATGATGTGAAAGAAGGCAAGGTGGAAAAAAAGACCATGACATCCAATGATAGGATGTCAGAGCATTTTTCAAGTGAATAAATACAAGCAAGGCCATAAGCCTAAGTGAGGATGTGCATAATACCACGGAGATTTCATGGGAAAGATTTCAGGTGTACAAAATCCAAAATAGTTAGAATGAAGACCAAGGCACTCCAATGAGTAGGAAGAACCAGGGCATACAAGATCCAAAATAATGGAATCAAGAGCAGGGTGTAGTGAGGAACCAAGGCATATAGAAAGGTGAGGATCCAAGTAGGGCAAGATGAGGCCCAACAAGATACAAGGAAGTGTGTGAAAACCCAAGTGGGGTTTGAAAGCCCAAGCAAAGGTCATGATCTCAAGCCAAAGAAGGAAGGAAAATGTAATCAAGGTAATATAGATAACTAGATACGCGGGTAAAAAGATCGTAAAGTATCAATGATGATGTCATAGACCTGGTATAAGATGTGAATTCTAGCTCGAGACATGAGGCCCTCTATGACATGTTGTGTAATAACAACTTTCCAATGAACTTCAGATATCATGGGAAAATAAGGTATCATTAATCTGATCCTCTAGTCCGGTGAGAATATCATGTCGAATTATCATTCATAGTGGGATGAGGATCGAAGGGTGAGGTGGTGGTCCATAAGTAGGTTGTGGTCTAGCTCATTCAAGGGAAGGTTGTCATTGATTCTAAGAGGAATCAACCCTACACTTTCTAATTGTGTGAAGAGGTTTTAGGGAACCTAATGCTTACTACACATAACCTTAACAGTCAACATTGGTATGCACAATACCCGTGGTGAGAACAAAAGAAGGGAGTTGAAGCAAGAAGGTTATGTAGCCTTTCTAGTTTGGTCATGTTTGACCTCATCTTTGAGCTTCTTCATGTGTCATCAATAAGCTCTACATTCTGAAACATCATGTCCCAAGGCCTTGTGCCATGTGCAATATGGCTCAGACGTAGGGGACCGAGGATGTCATAAGGGCAAAAGTAGGGAGGGAAGTCTCACATGATGTGGAGGGCTAATGAAGACATTGGTGGGGAAGACACTGATGTAATGGGTGAAGATGGTGCCAATGGAGAAATTTGTCACTCATTCATCGAGGCACAATAGATAGGATCATCACCCATGAGGTCATCGAATTCATAGTCAAAGTTAGTGACACGATCATCTACTTCTAGTAAGGGAAAATGGGTTGATAGATGGATGGTAGTGTGTGGATGTGTAGTATGTGGAACAAGCTGAGGTGGAGCGATTGAGGCTTGGGAAGACGGCTAGAAGAAGTATCAACCATACAAGGATTCCTCTTCTATGAGAGAATGACATTTATTCATCTGAGTTTGGTGCAAAGGATTTCTTGGTAACACAAGACTTCCCTATCACGAATCTAGGCATAGCTAGCTAGGTGGGGATCATCTAAAGCATAACTGTCATCGTAGTCTGATGTGGAGGTATCCACCACACAAGAGTCGATTATAGTCTCTAATTTGACCACATGCTCTAATGGAGGCTATGGTGTATGTGAGATGACAATGGGAACTGAGGGATCCATCTTGCAAGAATGAGGCCGCAAGGAAGGAGGTAACTGGGATATGATAAGCTTAGGAAGATTAGAAGTATTAATTCTAAGTGTGATCTCATCAGGAGCTCGTCGTCATCAAACTCCAAGAGATTGGAGGTGTACATTTGACCACCAATTTGGGATGACCAACATTTTGCAAAGAGAATATATGGGATAATTGAAGCGTTGATACTCCCGAAAGGGGATGGATAGATAACTCATCCAGTTTTGGGAGTTTAGATGTCCCCTTCTGTTGGAGTTTTTCAAAGTTCCAGGGATTAGGATCCCCTTGAATCTTATAAATAACTCCTTGGTGAGAAATTTTACACATTGACAAGTGGAGGAAGACAATTGCATGCATGTGATGAGTCCAAGGCCACCCTAGGAGAATATTATAAGATAGGGGAAATTTGAAGAATCATGAATTTAATCAGATAGTCCTAGGAGGAATGATGATGGGTAACCAGATACACCCCATAGAGGCATCTGTTGGATGTCATACCCTTGACAAGTGGTATGTGTAGATTTTAAGTTATCTGTGGAGTAACCAAGAGCCTTAATGAAGTCTAATGAGATAACACACATATCAGATCCTTCATCGATGAGAGCACGTTTGACCGTAGTGTGGCCAATCTAGACTGAGATGAAAAGAGGTGGATCATCTACATGGAGCAAGAAATCATCAGGGATCATGGAGGCTATAGGGAAATGAATGCAAGACTGAGCATCTATGCCAAGGTCGGTATGAATGGAGAGCTCCTCACACTGATGGTAGATGCTTTCCTATGAGCCATGTAATGTGGGACTCTGCCCCAAAGAGGGAGGAAAGGGGATGTTCATGTCAAACAAGGTTGTCATGAGATGCTCGTGGTGGCAAGGTGACGTATGCATGAGTTCTAGAAAAGGATTTGGCTAGGAAGTTGGGAAAGTGCTTCAAGAGGATCCCACTTCGTCATGACTGAGTATGTGCAGTGGGATGAGAGTGATGGGAGTCCTCAAGAATAGATCCAAAAGAAGAAAGTGTAATCAGAGAGACTTCAGAAACTATCTTTTATTTTCTTATCGGCCCTGGAATTTTTTTTGCCATCAATATTGCCTGTAGCAAGTTTCAGATGTCATCACCCAGGATATTTTCCATAATGGTGTTTGTAGTTAGGGAATAAAATTTAGCACCATCGGCCCTGTAGGATATTTTCCATAGGGGCCATGATGGAATCTGGAAGAGGGAATTTTCTTCCTTAGGAGGCCTGATTTTGAGGTACATAGGATAAACAACTATGTGAGTTTGAGGTTAGAATGATGTGGGGTATTTAGGCTCTATATAGGCTATGACACACATAACATCATTCATGGAAACCATAATTTTAGGAGGATAGTCTGTGTCAACTACATTATTCGTAGCATGTTCTTTCTTTTTAGAACTCTCACTTGTATTATGGTTAGGCATGGGATTAGAGAATACTTGTAGCTTCTCATTAGCTTGGTTAATTGCTTCATGATGATCTTTTTGTTGCACTTGCATCACGTTGGATTTGACCACTTAAGTCAAACATTCCTGAGTGATGGTGTCATGGTAAAATTGGGAGCCTAGGAAGAATTTGATGGCAAACGTGCATAGTGCACGATAGTTCTCATGGGAGTGACCCCAATTAGCATGCCACCAACAAAATTTACTTTCATCATGTCATTGAGGAATAGGTCAAGAAGGATCTAAGATCATAAATGTCTTAGGTAAGTGACATTTCAACTCTTCCTTGCTCAATGGTTGATGATAGTTAGGCTGGTTTTTGTTGTTATTAGCTTGTTGATCAATGTTGAATATGGATCCTATTTGAAGAAGTAACAAGAGGAAGAGTATTAGAGACTTTGTCATCTATTGCATTCTTGTTCTTAGGATGTTGGAGGATTTGGACTTGTTTATTAGGTTGTGTCTTAGGAGGAATTTCTCAAACTCTCTCATGAGGTAATCCTTACCTTTTAGCTTATTCAAAAGATTATTCTAGATAGGTGGGAGAAAAGGACCTCACCTTGTATTGATGGTGAGGTTCAAGAGCTTGTAGAAAAAGTTAAGAGGCTATCACTAGGCATGTTATGTTCAGCTTGCGTAGATAGGGTCTTCCAACATTTTATGAAGGCTTGTGTTGATTCATTTTTAGATTGTTTACAGTTGATGAAGGCATTAATGTTATTCTCAGGTAAGTCATGATACTGAAATTCATTCACTAAGGTTATCACCAAGGACTCTAGCTAAACTATGGAGTTAGGAGGTAAGGTATGATACCAATCCAAAGTGTCCCTAGTGAGGGTTTTAACTAAGAGCATGGTGGCAACATACAAATTGGCTCTAATCCACTCCTTATAAATATTTCCAAAGGCCTTAATGTGAAGGGAGGGATCAGTGGACCCATCATAGGAGATGGAAGGAGCAATACCCCCAATATCCATGCTAGCAATGTAAGGTACTAGAGGCTCTTGTTGGAATACTCTTAGGACTTTTTTGTGGATAGGGGGTTGGGTGATGGGCACCCCATTAGGCCCATTTGGTAAACGGAGGGGGTGTGGTGCCCCAAGAGCCCATGTTATAGGGTGATTGACTAGTTGAGCCATGTTGGCTTGCATTTGAAGGAATTGAGCCATAGTAGTGGATTGTTGTTGGTTCATCCTATCAATGAGTTGGAGGATAAGGTTGGTAGGGTCAAAATTAGGGGTATTTTCGGATGCACCTACTTCGGGACCTTTCCCTTTTTCTGCCCTATTATCAAGTTGTTTGGAGATAAATTCAAGGAGACATTTACTGATCATTTCTTTTGATTCATCCTTGTACTAAGGAAATTGCATGAGGAATTTATGAATCTCAGGAGGGTGATCAAAAGTGTTGTTATTTTTATTTTCCTCTTCCTCCTCCTCAAATAGGCCATTGTGGAGGGTGGGAGGTTGTTTTCTAGGGACTACTATGACACAAAAATATATGCAAAAGGGGAATTTCTCTTTAGGGTGAAAGGTTTGACGAAATGTCTGCACAACAGAATCAGAAGATCCTAGGCCTAGATTATCCATGATGGAATGATGATTTGGCTTAGAGGAGGTCCTGAAATGGGACTTATCGATGTCATTATTAGCCATGCAAGAAATTTTACATAGGGGGCATTGATGGCATTTCAGGAGATAATTTTTTAGGAACATACGGTATAGACCACTAGGCGATGGCATCTGGGTAGGTTGTTTTTTTAGGTGTTTTGAATTTTGGTGATTTGAAATGAGGTCAAATTTGGAGATGGATGCTTTTAATGATGTGTGCTTAGTCAAGAGGTCTGTAGGATTCACGTTGGGTTCACCAAAATGTATGGCGGGCCAAGAATGTG
The DNA here is from genome assembly GCA_019776745.2 of Taxus chinensis. Taxonomy (NCBI): domain Eukaryota; kingdom Viridiplantae; phylum Streptophyta; class Pinopsida; order Cupressales; family Taxaceae; genus Taxus; species Taxus chinensis. The sequence goes on from CM034154.1 coordinate 391,119,306, forward strand.
CCTTAATGGCTTGCACTCCTAAGTCTTTTGTTCTACAAGGGTATGAGGCAACGAAGAAGAGACACACATGGATTGACACATAGTTTATTGATTTAAAGGGGATACAATGAGCACTAAGGTTGCATATCTAGAGGGCATTGATCCCTACACTAGGTTAACCTAGGGTTTCCAAGGCATGGGGTCAATATAAAGGAGGGTACCCTTATAGGATATCAGCTAATGAGAGAGAGATGTAGATCAATAGAAATATAACACAAGCATGCACAATCTATACTGTGATATTGGTAATATAACTGAAATACACATAAAGGTAAGCTAAGGAGTTGATCATATAAGAGCAATATGCTAACTAGCACTAATGTACATACAATACTAAGCTAACATAAAGAAATGGGAAAGGAGATGAACTAATCTATGTAAAATGGAAAAAGAGAGTTAGAGAACTTATATGTGGGGTGGTCGTTGATGCATCTATCTCTCCAGAGAACTAGTACACCGAGAGAGAATCACTATGGGTGAAGAAGGGGAAAATCGTTCATGTCCTAGACTCGTTATAGATGACCCAATCATGTAAGCAATCCAACAACTAAGAAAAGTGTCAAATCCAAATCAAATGTAAGATAGACCAGAGTAGATCAAAGTGAAAGATACAAAGATGGCATAAAAGATAAGAGAATGATGGCTTTTTCATTCATGTCATTCCTTTCTTCCATGAATGTTTGGGTGTGATGTGCATATATAGCTGACGCCATTGTATGTGGGATATGGTGTCGGCCAAGAGAAAACCTAACATCGACACCATCGCCCACAGGTGAATAACATCATCCAATGGACCCTAATGTCAAGTGGGATAAAAATGTGTCATGGATCAAGGTAAGTCGATGAAAAAAGTGTCAATGATGAAGCTAAATGAAAGACAAGTTTCGGGAGTGCTAGTGTGTGTAACATAAAAGGATGACATGGAGGAAAGGGTAACTAAGGCTAGGACTACATAGCAATATACATCTCTTTGTGTACTGTTTCTAACCCATAATGACTATGTGAATAGTCATACCCCATTCCCAGTAGGCCCCTTAAGGCACCCACTCGAGAAATAGATGCATCAATAACCCTTATCTGCACAAAAGAGTTCTTAGTAACATCATGAAAAATTAGGTGTATACACTCACAGAGGGGACCTACCAACCTCTCCTCGAAGCCCATGACCAACACTTGCGTGCCTACACAAGATGTTGAGCAACAAACTGAGGATGAGGAGCAGATAAAAAATTGGTAGCATGAACTAGGTGAGCCGGTAAATTTGGGCATAGAAGAACCAATGACCCAATTGCGGCCTCAGCATACCATAGGAGTAGAGGCAGAATGAGAACAAGTACAGGTATGAGCTAACACAAGCCACATGCAACCGCTGGACCTTAAGAATCATAGGTAGAGGCTACAGATTCCCAAGCTGAGAATGGTATTATTCCAGTATTTTCCCTCATCCCGGATGGAGGTAATCCCTTTGGAACTTTGTTCCAATTTTAGTGTACTTTGATACCCATGACGGAGACATTTTATGTCGTTTCCATCACGGTTGAACATCTAGAGGTGGTCAATGGTCCTTCATTGGTTAGGATGATATTGAATAAGGCGGTCTATATCTAGAAGTTTATGTAGAAGGAATGTTGTATAGAGATTGCATGAATATATATCAGCCATGGATGGCTAGAAAGAAACCTTCCTGAGATGCATGAGCACCGGATGTGCACACTAGTCCCTCTACTATTACTTTTCTAGAGCAGAATCTTCTAGAATTCTTACACGGTATTGAGTGTACCTATAAGTACCAATACTTGTTTGATTCCTACATGTCCAAGCAATGATGGTTACAGGATGAGGACTAGTGAGGTGAGCATGATTGGTCAATTTTAACTAAGCAAGGGAAATCTGCTGACTCTCATTAATTTGATGCAAACTAAAATATACCTCCAGTTGGGATAGCCAATTGTCTAGCTTCTCAACATTCACATCCCCATCATAAGGTTGAATCTCGATATTGGCCTCTACTTTGAAAGGTGGAGGTGCGGGAATGGCTCAGGGCTGCTCTCCTTCATACTCACGAGCATCTTCTTCACAGGCTTGCGGTGTCTAGTTTGGAACACCAAGTTTATCCATGAGTAATCATGTGATGGACTCCAATTTCCTGATGGACAAGGAAATACTGCCCACATCCTTGGACATACTTGCCACATTTGCCTCCAGCTTGTAGTAACATTCTTCTCCGCTATCATCTGCATCTTCTCTACGAGCCATGTCTCGGATTCCTTGCTTCCACTTCCTTGTGGAAATCTCTGCTTCAAAAGGAATAAGGATACCCTCACCGTTTTCTTTTCCCTTTTGGGTAAGGGGCATCTAACTGCAATCTCAACACAAGTTAACCACACAAAAACTAAAATCTTAACTGCTCTGATACCAATCTGATCCGTAAACTATCTGACTTTAACAATAAACTATGAAAGCTTCTTCTATTAATATACAAGAAAATATTATAGACTCATGCACAATGACATTACACGCTAATGACAGGCTTATAACAAGACTCTACAAGAATTCTCTAAGAACTTTCAATCATATGACCTATCCTAAGCTTGCAAATGTTGCAAATATTTTATAGGAACTAACTTGGCTCAACTCGACAACTTCATAATAGATGCCACCTGATAAGTAGTTGGTTTGTAAGTAGCTTTCCATAAAATCTCCCCTATCCAATCAAGTTTTGCTAGGTTGCTCGATTCATCCTTGGGAAATGAACACATATCAAGGCCCATGTGTGCCTTCCATAATTGTATTGATGTTAACATGAGATTTTTTCAAATTCAAATCCAATAATGGCAACATAAGGTAGTGGTCCCAAAGGATTTACAAGACTTTGTGACATACGTAAGTGTTTTGTGACATCTAGAATGCATCTTATCATCAACAATGATTGGGAAGCTCTATGCAAGGTGTTATCACTTATGTAGCATGGGTTAAGTGTTCCACAACATGAGACAATATTTCATGGTTTTGGGCATGCATTGTTAAGCTTCACAACACTTTGTGGTTTTGCATGTCATAGCTAGTGTTGCATGATATTTTGCAAGTCTTTATTTAACCAACTTTAAAAAAATTTATGTGATACAAAATTGCAAGTGAACTAGGATGCTTCTGCATCATTTTTCTCTTCACATAGGCTATTAGAATATGTCATTTAAATTATTTGTTTTATGCTATCATGTTTCAAAGGCCATTAGTGACCTTAGTTTTAGATCCTTAATTTTACATCGTCCAACTATGTTGGTAACATTCCAACATTTATATATGGTCTAATGTTTCAACTATTTATTTGAACAATTTTGTCAAACGTTGTTTAGCTATAGATAGATGGAACATTGCTCTTGGAAAGAGAATAGATTAGGGTGTCACCTTTAATTTTAAAATTATAAATAACTTTGGACTCTAATTAATTTTGTTCTCTATTTCTCAAAATATGTTTTAGTCTAATGGTTCAACTATGAGGGATAATAAGAGTTACAACTAAAAATCATAATAGCCTTTTCACCCTACAAAGCTTCATTTTTCAAGAAATTTGGTCAATGAGCTAAAAACTATTTATGAAAATACAAAAAGAAAATCTAGTTTTATTACAAAAACTTGGTTTTATCAAAATATTGCAAAATATTTTTTAAGGACTACATTGGTTTTTTTAATTGTGCAAGCTTTTTAATAAATAGAAGTAATAGCATCAACACCTAATATAATTTATTAAAATTGTCATTATATATTCATTTACGCACACACAGACATACACATGCACACACACATATGTATATGCATGTGTGTAAATGAAGTGTATGTAGAGCATCTTTGTTAAACTCCTATAATGCAATGTTGAATTATAATTCAACAAATTTGTTCTAACCAACCTCTCTTGAATTTAGGTTTAGCTTTGAGAATGACTCATAGTCTATATACTGCTAGACTTTGTTACATTTTCATTGTCCTTTACAACAGTCCTTTTCAACAGTAAGTCATTTGCAGTATCAAGAACCCACTGTAAATCATCTATAAGTTTATTTTGGCTTCCTTGATACCTCTGAGAGTGACAATATGATCTACCATCTGATAGCTCTCCTTAATACCAAGTTTATCTCTAGCTTAAGCTTCCTCACTTCTATTAATCATAACTGTTCATATTAATAGTTGTCATATGAAGATCAGCAAAAGCATACGCAAAAACTGATAAAATATTTGATCTTTAAGAGGTTATATATAGATCTGTTGGAATTTTGAGTTTAAATTGTAGAAGCATTGGACAAAACAAATGTAATAGATTGACAAGATCTTGGGTGAGGATGTTGCTTGCATTAGCATGTGCCATGATTATGGTTGAAGGGTAATAAATATGTTCAAAAAAAGTGTTTATCCTTGTGATTGAAAGTGATTGCTTTCTAACATTGTTTTCATATTAAGTGTCCTTTGTTTATCTTATGCTTCACATCCTTGGTCTTGGTTTTCTGGTTTTGGAACAAGAAATATAGAACATTTAAATCACATTGAAGCATTACTGAGGCGGCAGGTTCAAGAAACAACAATTCACAAATATTATGCTTAAGGTGGTAATGCATTGTTCCTAACTCATTGATTAGGGTTGACAATGGAATGGTCCTAAATTCCTAATTCCTTTTGCTTTAAATACCTCTTAAGGTGCTACAGGACAGCACTATTGTAAAAATACAAGTGACATAGACATAATAAATAGAATAGTAAATACTTATGCTTCTAGATTTTAGATTTATAAGAAAGTTCTTTCATCTTTTTGGATATTGTGTTTCTTCTTGTCGACTCTTTAAATCTGGGCTATGGCATGCTACAAAATTGACACTCGCACACTTTGAATAGGAAATCTTGTCAAATGGGTTATAAATTTGTACGAAAGCAAGGCATTTCTCTAGCTACAAAATGGTAATTAAAATCATACAACAATGTAAAACCTTCAGAATATTTTGGTCTCAAATAAAATGTGTTTTGGATTTTGTATGAGCAAACCTTGAGGGAAAAAATTACACTATGAGGCTACAGTTTGTGCAAGTGATCAAGTTGATGTCTATAGTTCTCCTATGCATGTTTATTTTGGAAAGCTTCAAGTGAGGGACTGTTTCTATTACCACTGGTACAGAGATCTTAAATACATCTATATGAAATCCTGCCATATGCAAATCTCAAGGTTCTTATCTTGGACTTTTCACATACTACATTGATTGTTACCTTCTACACCAATTTCCCACACCAATTTCCCACCGACTAATGACAAATGGCATTCATCTATCCACATAACTATGTCGGGCTCAAAAAAAATTCTAGAAACAAAATTGGCTCCAAACTCCACATTATAGCCAAGATTAGGATTTTTTTATTGACTTCTCAGAGTAGAGGGACAAAAACTTCTAAGTGACAGTCAAATGGACATCAAATCTAAGGTTGAATTTGTACTGTAATGATGAAATGGATATCAAATTTAAGGTTAAACATTAAAGTGAACACCTCTCTCCATTACACTCCACCCCATGACCGACATTGTAGAAGGTCAGTCGGCATAGTTATTTAACTATAAACATTTCAAATGTTTGTTGAAAGAAATATTTAGTGTAATATTAACCTTGAAAGGACAGGTAAGACGTTAAGCAATTAAATTGACCTGGACAGATATATGTACTTCCAGTTCTCAAATTATTTTTAATCATTCTTGGGCCAATTGTTACTAAAACAAACTAGGAGTGAAACCTCATATACATGCTGAAGTAGACAATAAATTTAACTACTCTTGAAATTTCTCTTGGTTATTTTCTATCAATGTCTCAACTTGATTTTGATTCTAGAAAAAGCTCTTGGTCCTCTTTCGTCACCGTTTAAACTCATTATGATTCTTGTGACATTTTGATTCTACATAAATGGCAAGAACAAAACTGCTCTTTGATGGTTCCTCCAAATTCAAGTCTTCATACAATATGTTTTTTGGTAGACATATTGACGGTGTTGCTTTGAACAGCAACCTAGAAGTAACAATAGTAGATTATGGTTTAAGAGACTTGTTGTGGGATGTTCATTAGTTTGGAGTCTTAAAACCCCATTTTTAAGTAGCTCTTTCATTAAGTTGCCTCTTTCAATTAGAAATTGAGCGGTTCTCTTGTGTCCAAGTAGATTTTTGACATTATACCTTGTAGTTCCTTTGTAACAAGCATGAATCTCGTATGGCATGTCTTTCTAGAGTGTAGATATGAAATATTTTGTATGGGATGGAGTGATGTATGGATGAAGTTTATTTTGGCAGGTCTGTTCTGAGATGAAGGATATTTGGTCAGGAGTCCTAAATGATTTGCTAAAGTTTCTCAAAAATTATTTCCAAAATTCTTAATTGAAACTCTTTGGATAAACTAGAAGAAAAGAAACTCTATTTTTTGAAGAAAAAATAATGGGACCTCACTAGCTTTGCTCTAGAAATCACATACCCTTGATTTCTTCTCCAGTTTCCCCCCAAGTGCAAGTCAACAAATAATGAATTGAGATATTTTCTATACAGTGGCTTTTGATAAAGGTTTAAAGAAAGGGGATAAGTACAAAAATAACCTGTCAATCTCATAGCAGATGCAGTTCTAACTTCTGTTGTTAGCGGTTGGGTAAGAAGGCCCCAAAAGGATAAAACTGGATAGAATTTTGCTCCTAATTATGAGAAGCAAGGGCGTGATTGTAGGAAATCAACATAACAGATGGCCTCATGCTAGTTAGCCTTGTTCTTTTTCTTCCATGCCAAGAAATTAGAATTTTTATGCTCTTAGTTGGTTGCTATGATGGTATGGTTTTCAAAATGTCCTTCTTAGTATCAAATTTATTCACGGTACTGATGATAAGAATGTTGGCCCTGCTCATACTTTAATTACTAAAGTTGAATGACCTGTCATGTCCCTTTTTGGAGGCTAATTTTTCCTGAAGAGCTTAACCCATTCTTCTCCTTATGGGTCTAAGGAAGCAAGCAAGGGGAAGATGTTGATGATATTTTAAAGTTATTTTAGTAGTTGATTTTGTTTTCGCCATGTATTGCTATTGGGAAGCCTAACACTCCAATAGTGAATTTAATTAATTAGAAAATAAAGTATTTGAGCATGTAGGCTCCAAATACAAATTAGAGTATAATAAAAAAAATTCCCTCCAAATTGAGGTTGGTCTCTTCTTTTTGAATGTTAGCAGCACCCCTTATCATCTATAAAAGGAGGTCGCTTGGGACTTTGAGGGATCGTGTTGGATTTGATAATTTTGGTTGGAGTGGATTGCTTGTAAAGCATCTCTCTATCTCTCTCAAGGATGAAAACCATTGATTGAGGGCTCTCTAAGGACGAAACCCTTGAGGAGAATCTTGTGTAGATGAAACCCCATGCTATATCTTGTGTAAGCTCTCTCTTGTTGCATATAATTAAATTTTTCCCTGGGCAACTTGCTTGGGAAAGTTTTTCAGAGGATATTGTTGGCCCTCGTGTGATTTAATTGCATGGTTGGATTGTTCATAATTTCTAAAGGTGAAATCTATCATTTTATCGATTATTTGGGTGCATATAAGTGTTATTTCAATTCCGGAATTATTATTAATTGCTACAGTGAAAGGGATTATGATAAATTCAAATTAGCACTTGTGAACCTCCAAAAATCAGTTTCCTAGCAGGTGTTTAATGATTGCTTGGTATTTTCTTATAATGTCTGAGCATAATTTTCCAAGGGTGTTGAGTGAAGGTTTCATGCACCTTAGAAAAGTGTGTTTGAATCTTCTTCCAAGGAGGTCGCTACCCTAGGAAGGGTAAAATTACGGGTAGCACTTAAGGGCTTGTCAGCAGCTCATTGTCAGTCATCTACAGCAGCTGCGCATAAATATGATTTTCAAGTCCTATACATGCTCAACTCCTTGCGCTCATTTCCTGAAAGATCCCTCGAAAACAGAAACATCACAGTGGTATCAGAGCTCTATCCTCCTATCTTGTGAAGTATGGCAGATGAGAGTGATATGCGGTACTACCAAGGAAGGCAAAAGAGGAAATGCTTGGGGAGCGGGGAAGAAAAATTGGACATGATCATGAGAACACAAGAAGGGGTAGCTAAGACACTGGAGAGTTGCTTACCCGAACCATCCAAAACATTGAATGGAGGGTGGTGAACCCCTCAAGGAAGAGAGTGGGTTCCCACACCCCTCGTGATGCAAGGAAGGGATGGGTTTCATTTTCAAGGCCCTATAAACCCAAGTTTGTGTCAAACGAGGTGGTCGCTCCACATGGGATCCCTAGACAAACCAATGACTCTGGTGTGAGGTTTTAAGAATACCAAGCATTACCAGAGGAATTTCGTGAGGACATGTCTCTCACGGAATGCATTACTAGAGGAATTTCATGAGGACATGTCTCTCACGGAATGCATTAGATTAAGCAGGGAAGGGATGCAATATGGGAAAAGCACCCGAGTGCCCAAGGAAGAAGTAAAACATGCCAAAAGGAAGAATGTTTCAGCCTTAGGGAGAAAAGATCCTTCCATTGTGAGGAAGGAGATTAGGGAGCATGCAACCCAAGGTAAAAATCTTTTGGTGTTTAATGATGAATTGTTGGCATTCTAATGATTGCATAGAGCTGGATACTAGTATAAAAAACTCAGATTTGGGGAAGGAACATGGGGATGGCATTGTTGGAAGTCATACCCATGAACAAAGGGTATTTCCGAGTGCCCATAATCACTCTCAGCCTGCTAGAGTTATTCTAACAACAGTCAATAAAGAACCCTTGATAGAGAAAGGTATGCTTTTGAAGGAAGCCAAATGTTGAAATTAGACATAGGAAAAGGAATGCATATATTCAAGTGTGGAGGATGTAATGGAAACTCAAAAGAATTGTAAGGAGTGGAAAAGAAGAGCTAGGGCTGCTAAGATTGATATCCTCTCAAGCAAAACAACACTTACAAGAGTATAAGGAAAAGAACTCTTCCTTATTGATAAGGACGGAGGAAGCAATCGCGAAGCATGAGATAAGGGAAACGGAAGGGCTTCATGAGGGAAAGAAATTGACAATTGAAATCAAATTTCCAGGTGAAATTAATAATATTCATCTTGTTGGACTGTCTATAACAGCACTCGATGAAGAATTAGGCTTTGGTAAGAGCCACAAATAAAACCCAAGCACTAGTAATCAAGGTGTGGAGATAGTATGAAAGGGGGAAGCTCCAATTATTGAAGAAACAAGGACCAAGAAGAAGGGACACCTTGATGACAACCAAAAGGGTAGTAGGGAAAGCACATTAAATAGTAAAGAGCACATACACCCTGTCATGCAACCTCTGAACTATGTGAAGACCTGATCCGTAAAGTGCCTTTTAAAACAATGAACAAATCTTGTCTAAGTGATTTTGAATGAAGAATCTAACAAAGTTCATTCAAACCAACATGTTTATGAAGGAAACATTCACACAATACTGAAACATAGAAAATTGCAATGACAAGGAGACACAAGAGTTTATCTTGGAGAAACCCGGTGTGGGAAAACTATAGCTGGGTAAGCAATTGCTTCCCTCCACTATGCAAATCTCCAAATAATACATGTTTACTGGCATGCAATGACCTTCAAAAAAGATTCTAATTCTTTTTACTTGTATAACTTGCTTGCAACTCTCAACAAGAACTCAGTTCTTCTCGTGAACAAAACAAGAACATTCTCAACTTCCTGTCTTTGCTCACATATGCCTTTCACCCAAAAACACTTGTCTAGAATGATCAAATGCATGCATATTTATAGTTTCTCTTGCCTAGGGATAGATGGAAAGATGAACTAAACTATTTGGAATCCCAAACATTTGCAACTGTTGAGTTTCCTCAATTCTAGCGTCGTAGGGGACAAAACAGCTAGTAAAGACAAACTAGAGGTTGTATAACTTGCCGGTCTATTGTAATCTCTGTAACCGGTTTGCATAACCGCAATTGTAACTTTGAAGAGTGGCAATTATGTAACCTTCGGGGAAGTTGTGTAACGGTCACCTAAAACTTCTTGAACAATACAACAATGGCCTTCAGATGTCATTCAAAGGTGTCCGGATCACCCTCAACCTGACTAGACCATCTCCTGAATAAATAATATGTTGAGAATCTGCACTGCAAGTATCAAATATGGAGAATACATAGAATTGAGTATTTTCAAATCCATTTTTGGATCATACCTCCCCAATTTGAGGCTATTAAGTCCCTAAAAGCTTCAAGGACTGATGAGGTGAGGAAATTTCTTCCCACATCTTCTCTAGAATACCGCTTGGCCTTGGTAGGTAACTGACCTTTCAACCCAATCAACCACCTGTCCTGCACTCCTCTTTGTGTCGTTCTCTCTTTCTACTGTAAAACCACATCTTTCTCCAATTACAACTCACTTTTTGGAGAAATATCCTCAATACATGGTAGCAACACTCACTCTTCTTCTTCATCTAGCATGGAGGGCTCAAAAAGACGTAAATTTTCAACATTCACAATTGAGTAGATCCTCATATAAGGAGGCAAATCCAAAGAGGAATGCATTCTTACCCACTTGTTCCAAAATCTCAAATGGGCAATACCAAAGAGGCTTGAGTTTCTTATCTTTTCCTTGTAGCCTTTCTCTGCTCAAATACAACCATACCTTGTCTCCAATAAGGAATGCTCAGTCCTATGTTGATCATGTTGCGATTTGTACCTGGCCCATGACTCTGTCAACCTCTCCTGTACCTGGAGGTGTATCGGCTGAATTTTCTCAATAAACTTCTCAGCTTTATGGACCTCCAATTCCACCTTTCCATTTGTCTCTGCATGGTAATCTCAAAACAACATCAAAAACACTCTTAGGCAAATAACCAAAACATGTTTCAAAAGGAGTCTTACTGGTAGAAGCATGAATTTCCCAGTTATAAGAATGTTGGATATATACCAAGTTCTCATCCCAAGTCCTCGAATGTTTCTTGTTGTACCCTCCCAAGAATTGGACCAAGGTACAATTCACCACTTCTATTTTCCCATCTATCTACGGATGAAAAGTGGTGGACCTCTTCAGCTTCGTATCCATCTTCTCCCACAAAGTAGACCAAAATTTTCCTATAAACCATGAGTCCCTGTCTGACACAATAGAATTAGGCAAACCAAAATGAACCCACACATTAGCAAAAAATAACTCAGCTGCATCACTGGCCTTATAAGTCTTTTTGTAAGGAATTATATTACAAATTTTGCTAAATCAGTCTACTACCACAAAAATGTAATCATGACCTTTCTTGGAAGTAGGCAAACCGCCCACAAAATCCATGGAAATGCTTTCCCATGGCCGGGAAGGAACTGGCAATGGCATATATAACCCCAAATTTCTGTTATTAGGCTTGCTTGTACTACACAAAACACAAACCCTGATGAATTTAGCAACTTTTCCTTGCATGTTTGGCCAATAAATATACATTTGTAAGTGCATACAGTCTTTGTCACACCAAAGTGACCAGCTACCTTGGAAGTGTGTGCTTCCCTCATCAACTGAACTCTTTCCCCCTTAGGCACACAAAGTTTCTCATTCTTGTAGAGCAAACCATCCTGGAAGTAGTATTCTCCTCTAGGTGAAAATCCCTCGCTTGGAGGTTTCTGCTGAAAAATCTCTGCAAAATATGGATCCTGTTCATAACCTTCCTGATATGCTTCACACAAAAAAGGTTTGAGAAGTGTTAACATGCCCATAGCTGAAAGCTAAAGGAGGCCTAGATAACATATCAACTAACTTGTTAGTCACACCTTTCTTATATTTGATAATCAAATGAAATTTCTACAAAAAAACCCATCCATTTATAGTGTCTCGCCTGCTGAAGTTTGCTCTAAGCCTGCAGATATTGGAGAGGTTGGTGATCTGTGTGAATGATAGTTTCTTTACCCATCAAATAATGTTTCCATTTCTTGACCTCTTGCACAAGAGCATACAATTCCTTATCATATGTACAATAATTCAAAATTGCACCATGAAACAATTCAGAGTGATAACATAGGGGCCTACCTCCTTGAAGAAGGACAACCCCCATAGCATAGTCATTGGCATCGGTTTCCACTTCGAAGGGAAACTGTAAGTTAGGTAATGCCAAAACTGGAGCATGACTAATCTTATATTTAAATGACTCAAAAGCAATTTGTTGTTTCTTACCCCAACCGAAAGTCTTACCCCTTGCTGTTATTGAATGTTGTGGCATTGTTATAGAAGAGAAGTTGATGAACTTCCTCAAATATTGAACTGCACCAACAAAACTCCTGGTCTCGATCAAACTCAAGGGTGTAGGCCAATTCTGAATGGCCTCTATCTTAGCCGGATCAATCCTCCATCTCCAACCACATGTCCCAAAAAGACAAGCAACTGTTGAGAAAACTTGCACTTCTTCTCATTCAACACTAGTCGGTTCTCCTTAAGAACTTGCAAAACTTGATGCAAATGGTCAATATGCTCTTCAAAAGTTATGCTAAAAACCAGAATGTCATCCAAATACACAATGACAAAGGAATCAATAAACTGCCTCATTACCTCATTCATCAACCTCATGAAGGTAGTTGGTGCATTGCATAGCCCGAACGGTAATACCAACCTGGTCTTGAACGTTGTTTTCCAGATGTCCTCTTCCTTGATCCGCACTTGGTGATACCCGGATTTCAAATCAAGCTTAGTAAAATATCTAGCACGTTGTAATTGATCCAATAAATCATCAATGCGAGGAAGAGGGTAACCTATTCTTGATGGTTATTTTATTTAGATCTCTATAATCAACACAAATTCTCCATGAACCATCTTTCTTAGGTACTAAAACAATAGGAGAACCACATGGAGAAGTGTTGGGACGGATTATACCTTGTTTGATCAAAGACAACAATTGTTGTTTTACCTCATTGGCATCTTTCAAACACTTCCTGTATAATCCCAAGTTAGGAAGCGGACTATTGAGTAGCAAGTGTATCTCTTTCTCAATTGGCCCGACCGAAGGAACCCCCGTAGGCTCTTGGAAAACTTCTCTGAACTGTTGAACCAACTCTTTTATCTATGTCTGCTCTTTGTTAGAAAACATGCTACAAGTGGTCTTTAGATGTAACAATCTCATCTTCTAGCATATCCCTCAAAAGAAGTAATGCAAATTTACCACTGACATTAATAAGCTTTCGAGCTTCGGTGGCACTTACCAAAGAGATCTTTGACTCTTCAGAAAAGGCTGAAATAATGTAGCTCTTACCATCCTTCACCAACGGTACGGGTTGGCTCTACTCATGAAAATAGCATTCCTGATATACAAATACGGGCTTCCAAACACTACACCACACACATCAAGGGGAATAACATATATAATAACTTCATCAATAAATGTCTTATCAACACCAAAAGTGATTTTACATTGTTTGGTAACCTTGATGTCTACACCTTTCTTTACCCAACCCAATGAATATGGACTTGGGTGATTATAAGTTTCCAACTTTAGCATGTCCACTAACTCTTTACTAATCAAATTAGCTTGAGAACATGTATCAAAAAGAGCATCCACCTTAGTTTTCTTCACTTGAATTTTTAGATGAAAAAGCTTAGTTAGTTCCTTTTCCTGAACAACATTGCTACTACCCAAACATACCTCTCTGCAGATGGAGGTACAACACAGTCTCATCCACCTCTTCGCTGCAAAATACTTCCTCTCTCTAGAGGGCAGCCATGGCCTTCTTCTTATTTTTCTTATTTTTGAAGGGATGTAATTCTAGGTGGAGCTTCCAACATTTTTCCTCAGAATGAGTGTCAACATCACAATGCCCACAATGAACTTTAGTATCCTTTTTAGAAACAAAAGTAACATTGTTCTTAGCTTTCCCTTTTCCTTTATCCTTTTGCTTGGTGTCGCTTGTTTGCTTGAAGCATGTTGAGAGGTAGATGAATTCTTTTTCTTTGTCCATCTCTAAATAGTGGACTTGAGAACAAGCCTCGTCTACATCCATCGGTTTGGCCAAGAGAACTGGTCTCCTCAAGTGGCTATGAAGTCCACCAATGTACTTCATCAGAAGGTCCCGGTCCGCTACATCTTTACCCATCTGGACAACTTTCTTTTGGAACTCACTAGTGTACTCTTGCATGTTTTGGTCTTGTTTCTGCCTAAGATACTACCAGTACATGGACCTCTCTTCCTCATAACTAAAAGGATAAAACTACTTTTTGATTAGCTTTTTGAAATCATCCCACTTAGTAATAGGAGGAAGCTTCTTAACAACCAATGAATGAACATAAATTTCAAACCAAGTTAAAGCATGATTGGTCAATTTTAACCTTGCAAAGGAAATCTATTGACTCTCATTGATTTGATGCAAACTGAAATATACCTCAAGTTGAGCTATCCAATGGTCTAGCTTCTCAGCATCCACGTCTCCATCATAAGGCTGAATCTCTATCTTTGTCCTTTGCTTTGGATGGAGGAGGTGTGGGAATGGCACGGGGTTGCTCTGTTTCATGCTCACGAGTATCTTCTTCATGGGCTCTCAGTGCCTCATTGAAACACCAAGTTTCTCCATGAGCAATCCCATGATGGACTGCAATTTTCCTATGGACAGGGAAATACTGCCCACATCCCTGGACAAACTTGACATATTCGCCTCCAATTTATAGAAATGTTCTTCTCTAGTCTCACCTGCATCTTCTCTACGAGCCATGTCTCGGATTCCTTGCTTCCACCTTCACCGCTTTCTTTTCCCTTTTGGGTAAGGGGCATCTAATTGTAATCTCAACACAAGCTAAGCACACAAAAATTAAAATCTTAACTCCTCTGATCTATAAATTGCCTTTTAAAACAATGAACAGATCCTATCTAAGTGATATTGAATGAAGAATCTAACTAAGTTCATTACACTAACATGTTTATGAAGGAAACATTCACAAAATACTGAAACATAGAAAATTGCAATGACAAGAAGACATAAGAGTTTATCCTGGAGAAACTCGGTGTGGGAAAACTCCAGCTGGGTAAGAAATTGCTTCCCTTCACTATGCAAATCTAGAAAAAATACAAGTTTACTGTCATAAAATGACCTTCAAGAAAGATTCTAACTCCTACTTGTATAACTTGCTTGCAACTCTCAACAAGAACTCAGCTCTTCTCATGAACAAAACAAGAACATTCTCAACGTCCTCTCTTTGCTCACACTTGAATTCACCCAAAAGACTTGTCTAGAATGATCAAATGCATGCATATTTATAGTTGCTCTGCCCAGGGACAGATGGAAAGACGAAACGAACCGTTTAGAAGCCCAAACATTTGCAATTGTTGAGTTTCCCAAATTTTGGCGTCGTCGGGGACAGAACTGTCGGTAAAGACAGACAGGTGGTTGCAACCGCCCGTCTCTATAACCGGCGGTTGCGTAACCGCCACTCTTCACTGAGTAACCGTCACCTAAAAAAATTCCCAAATAGCACAACAATAGCCTTCCAATGTCATCCGAAGGTTTCCGGATCACCCTCATCTTGATAGACAATCACCTGAATAAAGAATATGCTGAGAATCTGCACTGCAAGTATCAAATATGGAGAATACATAGAAGTGGGTATTTTCAGATCCATTTTTGGATCAAGACCACTTTATGTACATGGGCCAAGATGGAATTGGTGAGAAGTTACCCCCCTTCAAAAGCCCATGGTATGCTTGTCAAAGTAACCACTTCTTTTTTTCATTTGGATTATAACTTAGTTGATACGCATGTGTATAGAAAAGAATTTTGCGGTCACAATAGTGGATGTATTGAGGGTAACTCAACAAAATTGATGAGGCCAAGGAAAGGGGAAGAAATTCTCCATAAAGGACCAAGGCTAGCAATTGGTGAAGTTGCTAGATTGTTATCAAAATTCAAAGGTGGGAGAACTATCAACATACTCAGCCATAGTTAAGTCCCGTGCATGAGTATCATTACTAGCTTGAAGGAGCTAAATGATAAAGTGAAGGTAAGCAGCCTATCACTGTACCATGCCAAAACTATGGATTTCATGAACTGGGAAGGAATAATAACTATGTGCTCTTTCTTATGACACTACCATGTTTTCACCTCCACGATCCACAAGACCAATCAGTTTTGCAAGGAACCCTCAAGGGTGACACTAGGGAAGAGCAAGTTCATGGAGTTAAGGGGCCTTGGAAATATTTTATGAGTGCAGATTTTAGCTCACAAATTCCGAGTTGTAAGAAAGTTAGGGACAGCTCTAGGACCCAAAAGATTTCAATTTCAATGCCTACCAACATGTCAATGCAGTTCGGTTTTCACCATGCACAATCAGGTATGATGACTATGATGCATTGCTCTGCTCCACGATACTGCTGTGTAGCAAAAGGTAAGAAGTGATTGGTGTAGCAAAAGGTGTGTGAATGCTTGTTTGCAATGCCAAAATTGTTTTAGCATATGTGGGGTTGGTACTATTGTGGCCTTGAAAAAGGGAAGAAGGTCTGATTATGAGATCAATATGATTGGTAATCTCATCCTTGAGTGTTTGGGAATGACCCACACCTTTGCATCTTTGTTTAGCACTCATACATGCCAACTTTTCTGAGTAATTGGTTTCTTTATTGGCCTGGAAGTAGTAATGCTCGTAGATAATGGCACCACTCACAAATTCGTCAGAGGAGAACTTACAAATAAGCATGGGCTGAGCATGATTAACTTTAAAGGCTTCAAGGTCACCAATGTCAACAATATTCTCACGCCTTGCAAAAAGAATATACTGCAGCTATCATATCTCATATAAAGGTGCAAGGTATGTGACGTTTTTCTTGAAATTAAGCCAGCGGAAGTTACTGTTGTTTGTGGGATGCAATGGATTCAAATCTTGGGGAAATATAATATCCACCACCATTAAGTAGGACTGAACTTTGGGAATAAAAATAAAAAGTCCAGAATCCAAGATTTGGAGGATGGAGGATTCATGGTAGCAAAGTAAGGGGAATTTCAATATGGTTCTCTTTTTCATATATCAGCTCATTGGAAGAATATAATTACAGCTGGGCATGCACAAATTCAGTCACCAAAAAGAGTTATAAAAGGAGAATTTAAGTTATGATGGTGGTGAAAGTTGACAAGGTTAAGCAAAAGGGGGCTGAACTCTATCCCTTACCAGCAGTCCAGGAAAGGTGGATCATAGTTGAGTTTGCAAACACAAGTTTGACAAGCAACATCATGGGAACGTAGGGAGAGTTAAAAGATGCATGACTGATTTTTCTTTACCAGCTCTCCTATATTTCATTTCAGTCATCATCTATTCCCTTCCTAAAGCGAAATTGATTAGTTACAGCTGTGTCATTGATAGCATGGATACATATCAGCCAACCAAGGACAGAAAATTTGATAGGCACAAAAGGAAGCTGATCATCATGCCATCAAAGCATGATGGGAGGCGGGTTAGAGAATTTTTTTCCCTTAGCCAGTTTCCTTCATGTGCAGGCACAAAGGAGCAGCTAAGATTCATTTGGGATCTAGGTATGTGCAATTGCTTGAGGACAGGCAATTTTGAGAGGGGATGACTGTTATGTCCCTTTTTGAAGGCTGATCTTTCTTGAAGACCTTCAGCCATTTTTCTCCCAGTGGGCCTAAGGAAGGAACCAAGGGGAAGACTTGGAGACATTTTGTTGTTATTTAGGTAGTTATTTTTATTATTATCATGTATTGCTATTGGGAATCCTCGACCTCCAATAGAAGAGCTATTTTAATAAAAAAAATCAGTATTTTGAAAATGTAGGCTCCAGATACAAATTTGAAAAAAAAATTATAAAACAGATTCGGGAATTTTGGCGAATTTTTTCCTGTGCTTTGAGATTCATCAAATTTCGAATTTCAGGGTTCAAATTCAGCCAATGTGGTTACTATGTTGAGGATTATGTTTTTGTGAATTTTCATATCTTGGTAAAGGTTTGCTTGTGAAGCACCTCTCCTACCTCTCTCAAGGAGGAAAATCCTCGATTGAGGACTTTCTCAAGAACGAAAACCTTTGATTGAGGGCTTGTGGAGGATGAAAACCCTCCCACAAGGATTTATGTATGCAAACTAGTTTGGAGGGCAATAAATTATCATTTTCTTGCATGACTTATCTCTTTTTGATCAATAATCTATTCATTTGAAGTGGAGTGACCCACTTGGGAGAACTACTTGCTATGTGATGATGATAAGTTGATCAATCTGAATTTATTATCTTATTCTCCATATTTTTAAAAGCCATGATCTCAAATTTCGTGAATTTTGGAGGTGATAAACTATTTTTCCCAGCTTGTTGAAGTTCACTGTTTATGGGTTTCAAAAACTAATTATTTCCAAGCTAAACTGATTTCTAGCAGCTGATTGTGTTTGTTGAAGATTTTTTTAATATTTTTGGTGTAAGAATCGAAGTGTGTTCACAAGGTTTAACCCACCTTTGAAGGGTTTAACTTTTCCAAGGATGTTGCTGCCCTAGGAAGGGCATAATTTGCAGGTTGCAGAGATGATATCAGTCATCTACAGCAGTTAACTAATCGGATTTTTAAGTTTTACATCTCAACTCCTTGGTCATTTCCTGCGTACCCCTAAAAAGGGACATTACAATCTAATCCGAAATGGTTCCAACCCAAACTAGGTTGGTTCAAATTAAACACGGATGAGCTTCACAGGGCAATCTGGGAGAATCTGGAGATGGTTATGTTATTCGGAACTGTTCGATATTTTTGATCAAAGAAACTTCCCTCACGCTTCCTAAGAGGAATCCAACTGGCCATACAATGTGGTATTCGTCACTTGGGCATAGAATGTGATTCCCTTATAATTGTCAAGGCAATAAGAGTCGGGAATTCCAAAAGTTGGAAACTCAATAATATTTTAAACATTGCAAGACATCACCTCACAGAATTTATATCTTGGGATATAGGGAGGCAAATAGGATAGCAGTCAGATTTCTTGGCCAACGCTAGAGCCGATCAAGAGAATCATGACGTGGTGGACAACTCAATTGAATCATAGTCGGGGCTTCTAACTTGGTGGCACCATGATTGCCCCTCGAGACATCCATCTCATATGACATAATTTTAACATATTGGAGCCTACACTATTAATTAAACATCTCCTTTGTGATTTTTTTATTGGGCATGTAAAATCCATTGCCCTATCGGGGGAATCATTTGCTGGTTATTTCATTGATATTTCGCCTGTGCCATTTTTTCTTCATAAGGCTTTCCATGTTTCATCTTTTATTCTCATTTTCACAAGTTTGGTTTCCTTCTGCCTTGCCAAATTCTAGCATGTCTGATTTTATTTATCCTAGGTCTACATCTGCAGGACTATGAGAATGATGGCATTTTTTATCAAAAATTTTTGAAAGGCAGTTTAAGGGGATTTTCATCCCACAATCAGGGGACCTTTGGTTTGCCTACTTGGACATCCTGAGATCTTACTATTTGGAATTGGAAGGGAGGCCTTGCGAAACTGTACCATTGTCTCCATTTCCATAGAATACTTATTAAAAGTGGTGCCCGACAGGCGGGCAAATCTCCATGGGAATTCTCCTCGTTCAGCCTAATCACAGGTATATGATGGATCAAGTTTTGGAGAATTTGTTTCTTCAAGCTCCACCTAGTTTGCAACGGGCATTTGTTCCCACAATGGCATACACTCAATTGGAGATGCATTTTTTCAGTTGTAATGGATTATCTCGGCAAGTTCTACAAGAGACTAAAGACACATGGCTCTCCTACCACCATTCTAAAACTGGCTTTGATAGAACTTCAAAATCCCATTCAGGCAGAGTTTTCATAGGTTAAGGGTGATCACCTACAAAAAGCAAGGTCGGCTTATAACTCCTCGTGCATGCAAAAATGAAGGCTTCCACATTGGCAGCAATGGAAAGATGAAGGAAGCTAAGTCATGTTCAAAAATGGACGGCCCCCTCTTTTGTTTAGGCTCTGTTCAGTCGAGGGACTATAACTTTGCCCAAATTATGTATACGCATAACTAATTTGGTATACGTTGCCGAATTCTAAATCTAAATATGTATATAATATAGAAGTTATGAAGCCTAACAGGCTTATTATGCATAGATGCAACATGATCTAGGCATTGCCTAATACAATCAACATTTAATATGTATTTTTTTTAAATATGAAAATAGACAAGAAAGGGACGCCTACAACCTTGTTTATCAATAAAAAACAAAAAACTAATCCGGTTCCAATAATGATTAGACACACAAATAGACTAATAACATAACAATCAACTAGTCCAATACCAATATTAAGGGTCTAGGGACTAAATTTAATATTTGACTATATATGTTTTCTAAATATGCTCCAAACAACCGTTGGGATATTTTGCTAGGGAAGAATGTCATGTTATATTTATCTGTAAGTACAGAATTTTGTTCCTATTCACAAAATGGTAGGTGGCATGTATGACATTAAATTGGCCATCTTTTCTTGGAGTTACAAATCTATTGGTTAGTGAAAATAATGTACTATATCATTAGCACATAGTCAAAGAGATTTATTTTTAACATGACAGATACTTTTATTTGATTGGATTGACAAAAGTTGATTCCCATGTATTTGCATATGCTCAGTTTAGCATCCAATTCCACAATCACAAATTATGAAGTAATTAAATAAATTTGTGATGATAAATCTTAGCCATGAACAATTGATAAAAATCATAATGGGGATCGACAATTTCTCCATTATATAATAATACCTTATATTCAAGATAAACTTTTTTATATAAAAATACTAGCAAATTTAAAGAAAAACATCCCCTACCGTCTACTTCGCACGCTTAAGGCAATTGCTAATATAACATCTATCGCACAATAATGATGATCGACACTTTCTCCATCACATAATAATACGTTAAATTCAAAAACGACTTTTTTATATAAAAATACATAGTAGAAAAATTACATCCCCTATTGTCTACTTCACACCCTTAAGGCAATTGTTAGAATAACATCTATTGCATGCAAATACATATAATAATACTTTAAGTTAAAAAAATTCCTCCTTAAATAATAATATTTCATTTAAAAAAAATTGTATTCTCTACAGTGTACTTCACACTTTTACAACACTTGCTAGTGTAGCATCCATTGAATACAATTACACATGTTTAATTTCAACTCCAATATCTTTGGTAGGAATAAGCCACTACATGGCCCTTGCTTCTTTAGAAATAATATTAGCAAGATATATGATTATTTGGTTACCTTCCTCATGTCCTCTTTTTTTTTGGTTCACTCCCAACATCTCCCCCTCCTTTGCTTTTATCGTCTTGGCATATTTAAGTCAATGCCTGTTTCTCTAACCCTTTCCCAAGCATAGACCTCTTGAGTCTTCCCCCATCCTTGCTTTTATCTTTATTGGCATAATTATGTTAATACAAGATTTCTCTAACCCTTCCCAAGCATAGGTTGCTTCTCCTTGATGATGGGTCCCATATAGAATTGAAAACATTGGAACTCAAAAATTTATAAGGGATATCCAAAAATATTTTCTATGATCACCCTCTGTGAAATGAACCTTAAATCTCTAATGCCTATTTTTCCCACATTTGGGAAAATCCATAGTAGTCTATCTAGATGACATTAATATTTAGTAATGATTGGGATGATCATGTCAACATGTTCACATTACTCTTAATCTTCTGCAACAACATAAATTACAAATCAAAATGACAAAAATTCTTCTTCGTTCAAACTTCCATTCAATATCTAGGTTTTGTTATTGGCCAACATGGTGTCCATATGGGCCCTAAAAAATTCAAGGTCCTCAAGGATTTCCCTAATTTATCAAATATTCAAGATCTGAAAAGCTTCCTTTATGGTATGAAAATCTACTAGAAATTCATTCAGCGCATCTCTTATATTGCTTTAACATTTTAGCAACTCTCTAATCAAAAGTTCTCATAGAACGTGGCAGCCACAAAAGCATTTTAGCAGTTCAAAGATGCCCTTTCCTCCACTCCAGTGCTTTCTCTTCCTAGTTTACGACAACCTTTTAGATAGAATCAGATGCATCAGATTTTGCTAGAAATATTGTTCATAATAAAGGAGGTCACCCAATCGCTATCATTCAGAAACTGATGCAGGAGCATAACTTGCAGAGACCATAACTTTTGATTCGACCATTGGATCATCTTGAAATTTTACATAGTGGTAGATATATATTAGTACTATGTTGGGGTCAACATTGCCTACAAGATTGTGACTATTTTGGCACATTCTCGGGCCCGGATTCCTTCATCTAGTGGCCAAAATTTGGCTCCAAACATTTTTTTCACTTTTGATTAGGTCTTATAACTTTAATAACTTTTTTTGTGCTTGTTAGCATAAGTCAAAATTTTGTATGAGCCTTAATTTATGAAAGCATATTTGGCATGAAAATTTTGGGGCCCATCCGAGTTGTTTTGCTAGTAGGTAATTTTTGGCATTTTAAGGTTTTTAGAGTAGACGTGAAATAAAAGGTGGATTGTAATGATGTAAAAGATTAGTGTGGATTCCAGAATGAGAAGAAAGCTATTTTGAAACTCCTGGTTTTTATTTGCAAAGTTGTTTGTGTGTTTTGCAAGTATTTCAACCTCTTGCAACTGGATTCACATCAATTGGTATCAGCGCTGGATTTAGATCTTGCGTAAATAGTTAAGGTAACATATTACATTTTCCTTTGTAATTTTTGCCTCTATTTTATATAATCATGGCTAGACGCGGGAGGGGAGGTTATGCCCAAATGAATAGGCTTATGCAGGGGCTATAGAGACAAGTTGTTGGGCTCACAGGAGAAGTTATCCGTCTTAGAGGGAGACATGCAAATGAGGATGCAGACCTAGATAGTGATATTGAAGAACTACCTCCATTAATGAATGGAGGAGATGAAGAAGAAAATGAGAGAGATGAAGAAACTGTGAGTGAGAGACCATTCGAGGAGAGATTGATCCAGGCTTTAGAGCGAAAGAATGATGGCATTTAGATTAATATTCCTAATTATGGTGGAGGGTTACGACCAAAGGAGTTGATTAACTAGTTGAATCGCATGGAAAAATTCTTTGAATGGAAAACCCTTTCAGAGGAGAAGAAGATTAAGTTTGCATGCACTAAGTTGGTCGGACATGCACTAAGTAAGACAATTGCTCTTGTTGTAAAAAAGTATTACTGACCAAAGGTAAAGAGGGACAGAAGTAGGATTGTAGCAAGGAGAGTGTGCCAAATGGCTAAGGGCCATGCACAGAATATTGGGTTGTATATGCCATTACATGTCCCTACAGGGCCATGGGTTGATTTGAGTATGGATTTCATTTTAGGACTTCCTAAAACACAGCGAGGGAATGATTTTGTCTTTGTTGTGGTTGATAGATTCTCTAAGATGACACATTTCATTTCTTGTAAAACAACTAATAATGCTTCCAGAGTTGCAGATTTGTTTTTTCAGAAGTGGTTAGATTGCATGGAGTTCTAAGAACGATCACTTTAGATCGCGACACAAAGATTTTGAGTCACTTTTGGAAGACTCTATGGAGGAAACTGCGGACACAGCTACAATTCAGTAGTGCATATCATCCCCAGACTGATGGGTAGACAAAAGTAGTGAACAAAAGCTTGGGAAATCTCCTACGTTGCATAGTTGGAGAAAATCCAAAACAATGGGACTTAGCTTTACCACAAGCTGAGTTTGCCTATAATAGCTCGACAAACAGGTCAACATGGAGGTCTCCTTTCCAGATTGTATATGGTAGGAATCCCAAGGGGGTCCTAGACCTGATTGTGCTACTTGGTGAAGATAAAAATAGTGATGATGTAGCAGCATTTGCAAAACACATTCTACAGCTGCAGGATGAAGTGAAGGAAAAGTTGAAAGTGAGTAATGCACAATATAAAGCAGCTGCAGATGTCAGTAGGAGAGTAAGTGCATTCGAAGAAAGGGATATGGTAATGGTTCATCTTAGAAAAGAGAGGTTTCCAAAAGGGACATATAATAAACTCAAGTATAAGAAGATTGGGCCGTGTTGGATTCTGAAGAAAATAAGTGATAATGCCTACAAGGTGGAGCTACCAGACAACTTTGCTATCTCGTCAGTTTTTAATGTTTCTGACTTACATAAGTTTCTAGGTCATGATGAAAAGGTCGTGGAGGAGGAAGAAATAAACAAGGAGAAGCAAATGCCGAAGAACAAAAAGGAAAGGGTAATACATGTCTTGGACCAAAAGACAGTCACTACTAGACATGGGAGCTACAACAGATATTTGGTATAGTGGGATGGTTTGCAACAAGAAAAAAATACTTGGATTCCTGAGTGGGAGTTGAAAAAGATTAACAGTGCAAAATTAGATGAATTCCGTCAAATGAATTCCCACGAGCTAAATTCTTTTCAACTAGGGGAGAATGTTGCGGAAGCATAACTTGCAGAGACCATAACTTTTGATCTGACCATTGAATCGTCTTGAAATTTTACACGGTAGTAGATATACATTAGTACTGTGCTAGGGTCAATTTTTCCAGGAAGGTTGTGGCCATTTTGGCACATTTTCGGGCATATTCCTTCATCTAGTGGCCTAAAATTGGCTCCGAACGTTTTTTTCACTTTTGACTAGGTCTTAGAGCTTTAATAACTTTTTTTGTGCTTGTTAGAATAAGTCAAAAATTTGCGTGAGCCTTAATTTATGAAGGCATAATTGGCACGCAATTTTGGGGCCCATTCGAGTTGTTTTGCTAGTAGGTAATTTTTGGCATTTTATGGTTTTTTGGCAATTTAGGGTGTTTTGGCATTTTAGGGTTTTTAGAGTAGACGTGACATAAAAGGTGGATTGTAATGATATAAAAGATTAGTGTGGATTCCAGAATGAGAAGAAAGCCATTTTGAAACTCCTAGTTTTTATTTGCAAAGTTGTTTATGTGTGTTTTGGAGGGGTATTTCAACCTCTTGCAGTTGGATTTACATCAGAAACCAAGCAAGAATAAAACACATGACAAAATCATATGCATTAGTTCAAGCACTCGAGCAAGGGAGACATTGTGCCCTTGGTAAGGAAACAATCCTTCAAACTAATTATCAGCCCTTTGCTCGCAACAAAGGAAGTCAAAATGGCTTCTTAAATTCAGCAATTTAATCTTGTCAATGAGTATTAAAAGGGGATTGCTATTAGATTTTTTGATATGTTGAGAAGACTTCCTTTCAAGGTTCTGCATGTTCTCGATACTAGATTTGCAGCATACAAAGATTCCAATTCACCTTCCAATCTACACTTTGAGCCATTCTCATTTCCTTACAACAACCTACAGTAGTAAATTAAACTCCTTTCCTTGATTATGCATCGAGAAAGCGTTTGTTTCATGAATTAAATTAGTTTTTTTTCCACCAGTTTACCACATATCACTCATTAAAGAGGCTCGCTCTCATCATATGGTGGTACTTTTGGCACATTGAAGAATTCGCAACATTTATAAAGATATTTCTATTGGCTTTGTATGAGGAACCATGTTAAATATTTTATTATAAGGTGTTCAATATGCAGCCAATCTAATCCTTCTAGTAGAAATTTTGGTTTATATCAACCACTTCATGTTTGTCACCTACAGGCCTTGGGAATCCATCTCCTTGAACAGACTTTAGTTTTCAGATCTACATTTTGGGCCAATTCTCATTTCTTACAACAACGTACAATGGTAAATCAAACTTCTTTCCTTGACTACGCATCGAGAAAGAGTTCGCTCTACAAATTAAATCAGTTTTGTGTTCCTGATATTTCACCACACCTCACACTCATCAAAGAGGCTCACTCTTCATCATATGGTGGTACTTTTGGCATGTTGAAGACTTTGCAGCATTTATAACGATATGTGTAATGGCTTTCTATGAGCAACCATGTTAAATCTTTTATTAGAATGTGTTCATTATGCAGCCAATCTTAGCCTTCTAAGAAAAAGTTTGGTTTATATCAGCCACTTCATGTTTGTTCCCCACAGGCCTAGGGAGTTCATCTCCATGAATGGACTACCCACTAAATTTAGGAAACATGATTGCATTTTGTTCTTGTATGTCAGTTTTCTAAGATAGCTGTTTCTATTCCATGCAAAAAAACTATCGATGCTCCCAAAGTTGCAAAGTTGTTTTTCCAGCATGTATGGTGTCATTTTGGATTGCCACTCTCTATATTTATGATTGTCACTCAAGATTTCTCAGTCACTTATGGAAAATTTTATAGAAGCTTTTAGGCTGTCACTTGAGAGTTTCTACATCCTTTCATCCACAAAATAATGGTCAAATCAAAGTAGTTAAATGCTCCACAATCCATGCTCTGCACGTGTTACAGCATAGTTACAGTAGAGCTATCCATGACTCTACAGAACATCCTTCAATCGAGGTCTACTAGGGGTAATGTCCTCTTGCTCCTTATGAGATTTTGGCAATGCCTCCAATACCCACTTCATCTTATCATCAAACATAAAAATAATGCACTTCTTTTGTTTAACATTTGGCTAAAGAATATATTCATGATACTTGATTGAAAACTCTATCAAAATACAAAGAGGTTAATGACCGACATATAGTTTCTCCACATTTTCAGGTTGGTGACAAAGTTTGTCTCTACTTGAACAAGAAAAGAATTGCATCTCAGCAGCACCATAAGCTCAAACCTATTTGGTATGGGCCTCAACCAGTTTGCAGCAGACTGGGAATAATGCTTTTCAACCCAATATTCATTCTCAGCTTGGAATAAATAATGTTGTGAATGGGAATCAGCTTAACCTTTATGAGTTGCCACATTCAGGGGAAGAGGCTGTTATCTCGCACTCAAAGGACGCGATTCCAAAATTCAGCCTCCTTTGGATGAAGATACTAGTAGCTTTAAAACTACAAGCACTTTCTTGGTTGAAAAGGCTCATTACCAACTCAAGCTAAATGGATGTCCCAGGAAGCCTTACAGCATCATTTTCCATATCAAAAACAAAAATTGGGAAAAATTTCTCTAACCAGCAAGAAAATGGTGAGAAAAAGTCACGTGGGATACTAAATAATATAATTAACGTACATCTTTTATTTTGTCGTTATGTCAATTCTCTAGATGGTTCTTTCTATTTTCTTTTTCAAGAAGCTTCCATGTACACCTACCTTTCTTCTTTCAGAAGCTTCCATGTAAACACTTCTCATTTTATAATTCCATAATTCAATTGAGAGTCCCCCGTGTAGAGTTGCAGCAGTCGCATGTTCTCTCTTGTTGTTTGAATTGTGCTTATATCATGTCATAACAAGATTGCACAATGGTAGGGATGCACCTTATGCTCTAGACGATAAATTGGCCAAAGAGAAGTAGGCTCAAAGAAATAAGAAACATCGAGTCCTATGGTATTATAAGAGCACAAAATCAAAAACAATGAGTGTTTCCTTACTCAATTATTAATGCTCATCAAGTGACACTGATTATGTGGGTTCCACATTAATTAATGTTACATGAAGTTTTCGGATAAGACATTAATTAACATTGTACTTCTAATTTATCGATATTACCATTAGAAATTAATTTGTTAAATTTCAGGATGGTATTAAAATTCAAATACATAAATAATGGTTCAACCATGGTGAGCACTACAAGTACATAATAGTGCATTACTGGTCAACAATTCATGTTAATGCTATAAATGTTAATCCCAATAAGATGTTTTACAGGTGAACAAAGCCAAATGTAGCTACTTCGAGAAAGTAATATGTACTTGCACAATAGGTATATTTATTGGTACATCTTTCTCTATTAGATAAAACTCGTTGTTCAGGAAAGTCAAAAGTAATGATTTCTCCTATACAATAGGATTGACATAAGACTTGGATCTTCTCGAATTTTTTTGGCTTGTTGAGGTACCATGAAAGTTTGCTAAAAGAATCTCAAAGATCAATAGCCAAGTTAATGTACAAGAACTGCAAATTATTGTCCATACGATCAGTTTAATGTTAAAAATCATTAATAAAAGCTTAGACAAAGAATGAGGCCAAATTAACCTCAAAAGGCACCCTTCTCACCAAATCAATTGGTGTACATCTAGAAACACATGCCTTGGATTAATTAGGCACATAAAACAATATCCAATGGTGACTCCATACAAAGAATAGCACAGAAGTAGAAGCGGGGAGGGATCAAAAGCTCCCTTCTTAGCCGATAAATTGTTGTACAACTAAAAACGCATGCCATGGATTGACTAGGCATAGATAACACTACACAATGGTGACTCCATAGGATGACTAGCATGGAAGCAGAAGTGGAGAGGGATCATGGAGGCCAAAATACATGTGGGCCACCCCTATGAAAAAATGATTTTATGGATTTCAACCACAGCTCATCATCTATCACCACTTTGAAATTAATTGAGATATATCCCTCACTTCTTTATTTGGGTTTCCAAACTAAATAAAGGAAACAACTTATGCTTCTTATGCTATAGGACCAGTTTGGGGCATTTGAAGTGACATATATTTATAAAATGTTCTTTGGACCAATTGAGAGTCTCTATTTGTAGTGGGGGTGCATTTTTTTTTAAATGGAGGCTTGGGAAGCCTTGCTAGAATTCCTTTTAGTAGATGTGTCTTGGAGGACAATGAACATCATGTACGCAAATAAAGAATGCCCTAATAAAATGTCCTTTGTCTCTGGGTATTCTAGACTAGGATAATGAAAGGATCCACACTAAAGATGCACACCTTAGTTGTAGGTTGCAAAAGACGTGGAATTAATAGGTGATAGCCCACACTCTTTGAAAGATATAGGGTTGCAAATTCTAGGTCTAGGATAGATGAGCGACATCTAACTAGGTCCCGATAGTAAGCCAATAATAACAAGGTTGTAATTATAGTGTGACAAGATACATATTCTTTTGCTAGGTTTGTAAATATCGATGGTTGGGATTGATAGGTTGTAAAGGATTGTATAGCCTAAAGGTAGGGTTTTAAGGAAAAGGCCGATGGATAAATAATACAATAGATCAACAATATGTTGCTCTACTCTAACCTATGCATGACTAACCAAACAATCATCCAAATCTAAAATGACACAAAGGAAAAGAGAGATTAGATATACTTACCTAATTGTAGACACCATTGACGCATGAACATCCCCAAGGGTTAGCAACATGTTATGAGAGAGTTGATGTTGTGATCACAAACGAATAAGAGAAAACCTATGAAAACCTCTTCTTGAAAACTCCAAACGATGGGCTGACCATAGAAAGTGCAGCTCCTAAGCTTTGAATCCTAAGAACCCAATGCTCCAAGTGTAGACTCCAAAAAGATGAATAAGACTTACTTCAATACCTTTACGGCTTTAAAGGAAAATAGACGAGCACCAGAAACCAAATGAATGATGATGATGTGATAGAAAGAGCGCTTATATACCAAGTATAGATAGGGGTCATGATTAGCCATCACAGACTCAGCTAATCGACAGCATCAACGGTCAGCTGTGAGAAATTGCAAGCCAGAGTGTATTGACCATGGTCAATACAGTCAATTGTAGGTAATGCTCAATCAAGGGGCTCCTAAATGAAGTCTAGGCTAGTGGG
This sequence comes from Taxus chinensis, assembly GCA_019776745.2. NCBI lineage: Eukaryota > Viridiplantae > Streptophyta > Pinopsida > Cupressales > Taxaceae > Taxus > Taxus chinensis. The sequence goes on from CM034154.1 coordinate 391,148,928, forward strand.
GGAAAACTTAGAGCTGTTGAAAGGTGACATGACAAAGGTATGTGTGTGTTAAAAGTAGATATGAAGGTGACTGTAAAAGAATCATGAGGTGATGTTGTCGGGAAACTACAAAAAAGGACTATAAGGTACCTTAAACATCTATGGTGTCATAACATGAATCGCACATCAAGGCCCTCTCATAAGTACCAATGCTAACCAGCCTGATACAACCATTGTTGGAAACATGAAACCATTTCCTACTACCCCTTATCTAGCAAAGTCCTTGAGGACATCGCTCAAGGGAAGCCAATGGGCCAATAATGCTAGTAAAGAGAAATTCAAAGTGAAAAATTAGGTGTATAATTAGATGAAATGAGGGATCTCCACCTAAGGAGGATAAACATGAAGTTGCAGTACGTCAACTTATCAAAAGATTGTGTGCGTAGATGTCGGACTAAAATGGTAAGGATGCAACTAACTTCTTAGCTTGTGGTGGAGTGGGAATCCCAGATGCCTTACTCTTGCAGTTAAGGTCACGACAGGTATCATCAGAGTGAGAGAAAATCCCTTAATGAGAGGGAAATTGCTAAAGAGTGGGTGAGGAAGATCATCATGGTCGTCACTTTTGCATTAATACTTCGAACTTTTTCATGTGTTTTTAATAGGCTCAACAATCCCCAACATTGTGCCCAGTGCCTCATGCCATGTGCAAAACAATACTAACTCATTTGGGGAGACAATAGTTGACATGAGATGCAGTATGGATGGAGATATCGAGTAAGGTGAGAGAGAATCATTGGTAATAAGAATAATCGAAGGAGCCAAGGTGTGTTGTGGTTTAGGCACCAGGTCGTAGGGGGAATCAGTAATGGGTGACCTAATCAGAGGATCCACTAATGAATGTGGATTGAGCTTTGAATCGCTCAACCAATCATCTTCTTTAGGATCGAAGCCATCAATTGTTAGGTGTCAGGAAGGCAAGAGATCAATGGTATTAATGCTACAATCAAAAGATGATTGTAGAGATTTTGAGGAAGATGCAGAATTGCGAGCATTGAGAGAGTATAATGATTGCTTGTATCAAACGATTTCCACATTCTTAACTTGGGCATAGCCAAACAAGAATGTGTCATCAAGCGAATGGACGTCATCATACTACGAGGCGGTGATATCAATGTTAACGGATTCAATGACCATTTAACAAGGTGTTGAAGTGGGAAGCTCCTCGAGACCTCAAGAGGAGGCGAAGAAGAACAGATGGTGATAGATATTGCATCGATTTCCTTTTTGTGAGAATGGAGTCGCAAAGAAGGGAAGAAATGACAGAATCAGGAAGGACATAAGTTTTGATCTTATGATTAATTTTGTCAGGATTGTCATCATCCAAGTCGAGGAGGTTAGGTGGGATGTTTCAAACAATCTCAGGATGTCCACTATATCCTGTAAGGAAATTGGTTGCGTAGTTAAAGTGTTGATTCTCTCTTGGAATGCGACACAAAGAAGTTCCTCAAGAGTACAAATTTTACATACACCATGTTGTAAAAAGTGTTCAAAGTAACACGAGTTTGTGTCACCTCGAATCTTATAAACGAAACCTAGATAGAGATATTTGACACAATGAAAAGTGGATGAGGCGATAAGACGCATCAATGTGTCCTTGATCGGCCAAGAAGGATGTTATATGAAAGAGGAAAGTTGAATATCATAACTTTCACTCTAACAGCATGATGAGGCATGGTAATAGCTAGCCAAATGCATCCCGCGGGGGGAATTTTCCTACAATTGTACCTTTGACATGTGTTGAAAGTAGCCTTGAGGTTATTGGGGGAATAGCCTAGTGATTTGATGAATTCCTAAGAAGAGACGTGTGTTCCCAAACCCTCATCTACAAGAGCACTCTTGACTTGCATGTTGCCAATCTTGAAAGATATGAAGAGAGGAGGATCATTTCCTTGCAAGAGTAACTCATGCAGGATCATAGAGTTGATAGGGAAGTGAAGAGATAGAGACTAATTTGTGGTTCAATTATTCTGGACTACAAGCTCTTCACATTGCTTAAGTAAACTCTCATTGGAATCATGCAAGAGGGAGTGTTTCCCCAAAGTCAGTGGTGAGGGTATATTCATTTCAAAGAGAGTTGTCATAACTTGATTGCGATGTTTAGGAGAAGTTTAGATTGATTTGAAGAAGGGGTTCTTTTTGGGACATTACTAGATTGGATCGCAATCCTCCAAGTTGGCTCATGAACATTGGTCAGGGCCAGAGGGGTCTCAATCTGAATCTGATTTGAAGGGACAGATCTCGGATTAAATCAAATTTTTAGTTTTTCCCCTAACTATACAATATAGGTTGTGTTAGGCACAAAATGGCCGATGTCATTAGGGATGATATGTTCAAAGATAGACAGAATTGGCCATAGCAATTCAGGGTGGCCAATAGCATCGAGGATTGCATATCCAACAAAAGATGGCATCAACCCTGTTGGTTCAGCATGCCCAATGGCATCAGAGATGAAAATAGAAAGTGACAACACTAGCCTTGTTTGTTCAAGATAGACGATTATAATTTTGATATTACAAAGTTGATTTTTGGAAAGTCTAGCCTATAGGATAGATCTAAACAATCTTGTAAGTTTGATAGTGAAGAGCGAAGACTAAGGTATCAATGGTGGCAATCACACATCACATGCCATTCATGCTAGCCACACACTCAGCATCCTTTATGTCAGGATTGTACATTGATTCTATAGTGTTAGTGAAAGAAGAAGCTTGTTGTTTCTCATTTTTAAGTAAAGGAACTACCTCATCCTTTGACTGATTAGGCAAAGGATTAGTATAGACCTAAAAGTGTTTAATGGCTCGATTTACAACGTTGTGATGGTCACACCTTTGAGTGTCGTCATGGGCAACAATGGCGTCCACAAGTCTCTTGTGGTTCATACCATCATGATCAAAGTTACCACCAAATAAGAAAACATAGGCAAAAGTGTCAAGAGCTTTTGCTATTTTCATGTGAATGACCTCAATTGGCACGCCGCTAACAAAAGAGTTTCTCCATGTACCATGGGGGAGAGGGAAGCATCCATAGGCATTTAGTAAGGCCCGAAGAGACACCGCCTCAACTCTTACATGGAAAGAGGCTAGTGGAAGTCCGCATAGGTAGACGATGAGGGATAAGGATAGTTTCCTCAGTTGGATCTATTACGGGCCAACTCGACATTATGGATAAATTTTTGGAATATGTTGCTTGGATTAGGGTGGGTCTAAGAATCACTCACCTGTAGCATTGCAGTTTTAAGGTCTCATTATAACATTGAGGTTCTTATGAGCTTAAAATTGAGTTTGGGATTGTCTTGCTCGAGTTTTCTCAAATGTCTAGATAAGATAGTCTTTCCATCTTAGCCTACTCAATGGTATCAATCAAAGTGGTAGGAGAGAAGGACCTAACCTTTATATTGATGGTGAGATTCTTGGGCGCTAAGAAAGATGTGATGAAGAGTGTCATCAAAAAAGGTGTGATCAATTCGTTACAAAGGGTTTTGCATTGCTTGATGAAGGATTGAGAAATTTCAGTCTCACCCTATTTATAGTTGACAAAGAAGCTCAAGTTCTTGGGTAGATCTTGAGAATGGAACACCTTGAGTAGTAGATTTACCAATCCCTTAAGTTAACCATGTAGTCACCTGGAAGAGTATGGTACCAATATAAAGTGTCGCCCGTAAGGGTCTTGGCTAAGAGCCTAGTAGCAGCATAAGAGTTATCTTTGATCCAGTCCTTCTAGACATTACCAAATCCCTTCATGTGAAGATTAGGTTCAGTGGACCCATTTTAAGTAATAGAAAGGACATGATATCCATAGCAACTAAACAGCGAGCAAAAGGTTCCTTATGAATTGATTGGAGCACCTTATCGGTTACAAGAGATTGTGGAATTAAAATCCCATTTGAAGCTACTATAGAAGGTGGGGGGCATTGATTAGACACGCCGCACTAAATTTGTTGAGGTTTATTTTGCATGCAAACGAGGTACGCATTCATTTGAAGAAATTGGTTATTAGTAGTAGCTTGTTGTTGACTCATTTGGTTAATAAGTTGTAGAATGAGTTGAGTTGGATCATTAGTAGGAGGATTTTGAAGAGGATTAGTTTGCAGAGTTGTATTGATAGCACCCATCAGTTGAGAAGAAGTTGTATCGGTGAATTTAGGGTCTCTCGAGTGAATTCTTGCATATCGGGAGTAAATATGTATTCCATGTCATCCTCTTCTTGCTCAATTTCTTCCTCTTGGAGATTGTTGGTAGTAGATTTGGTATTACTTCTATTGTTTGTAGCTTGGCCCATCTTTTTAACATAAGTGCAGCCATATTGCAATCATAATAAAAGGGAATTGGCTTAAGAGAGGAAACCTAAATGTTCGTTTGAGAATCATCTCTTTGTTGAGTATTTTGATAGTCAAAGAGATGATTCATCTTAGAAGATTTTAGGAAAGATTTTTTAATATCTTAAGAAGGATTTGAAATATTTTAGGAAGAATAAAGTAAGTGATAAACATGAAGAAGACTTGATCGAAAAAGAGAGTAAGAATCACGTCAAGTTCACCAAAGTGTATGCAAATATAGGAAGGTCAAATAAAATTTCCTTTGTCTCTAGGTAATCTAGACTATGATAATGAAAGGGGACACACTAAAGATGCACACCTATAGATTGTAGGCTACAAAATACATGGAACTAGTAGGAGATATAGTCCACACTCTATTAAAGATATAGGGATCCAAAGCCTAGGTATAGGATAAAGGAGTGGCGTCTAACTAGTTCCCAATAGTAAGTCGATAATAACATGGTTATAAATAGATTTTGACAACATACAGATAATGCTAGGATTTAAAACATGGATTGTAAGGATTAATAGGTTGTAAGAGATTGTAAATCCCAAAGGGCAAGTTTTAAGGCAACGGCCGATATATAAATAATGTAATAGATCGAGAATATTGGCACGCCCCTAACATAGACCATTTATATGTCTAAGTGTGGGTTAACCTATGACTTATATAACATTTATACTTATATTTATTAGTTAGTCATTGGATATAAACTAATAATAATGAATGGGTATGACCTTTCACAATCATACCTATATATATGGATGAATAATTCCTCCCCATAGGTGTGAAGAGTGTGAGTTAGTGTCTTATTGTGAGACTTAGGAGGTTGCACCCTTGAAGTGGCTTAATAATATATTATATATTCTTATTTAATTTGATTACAAATACGTTGTTCTACTCTAACTGACCAATCAAACAATCATCCAAATTTGAAATGACATAAAGGAAAAGAGAGGTTAGATATATTTCCCTGATTGCAAACACCATTGCCACATTAACTTACCCCTATGGCTAGCAGCACCTTATGAGAGAGTTGATGTGGGGGATCACAAACAAATAAGAACACACCTAGGAAAACCTCATGTTAAAGACTCAAAAAGTTGGGCAGGCCACAGTAAGTGCAGCTCCTATGCTTGGGAATCCTAAGTACCCAATGCTATAAGTGTAGGCTCCAAAAAGATGGGAAAGACTAATTTCGAGACCTTTAAAGCTTTAGGGCATACTAACAAGCTCCAGCGGAATGAAATAACGATGATAATGTGACGGAAAGAGCACTCAAATGTTGAGTATAAATGGAGGCCATTATTAGGCATCACAGTGTCTATTAGCCAGCGGTATTGGCCATAGATTTTGCAATCAATTGTATGTAATGCTCAATAACGGGGGTCCTAAAAGAAATCTTGGCTAATGGGGGAAGACTAAGAGTTGTCCAAAGGTGACATGACAAAGTTATGTGTATGTTGAAAGTAGATATGGAGGCGACTGTAAAAGGATGTTGAAGTGATGTCGTAAGGAGACTACAAAAAAAGGACTATAAAGGTATAAAAAGGCATCAAAGGTATCATAACATGGAATGTACATCAAGGCCCTTTCACAAGTACCATTGCTAACAAGCCCAGTCAGTATAACCATTGTTAGTTGCATGTAACCATTTATCGTTACCCTTGCTCTCTACAATGTCCCTGAGGACACTACTCCAAGGAAGCCAATGTTGTGTGCTGAAAGTAGATATGGAGGCAACTATAAAAGGATGGTGAGGTGATGATATAAGACACTACAAAAAAGGACTACAAAGGTATAAAAAAACATCTAAGGTATTATAACATGGACTACACATCAAGGCTCTCTCATAAGTACTACTGCTAACCAACCCAATACAACCATTGTTAGTTGCATATAACCATTTCGGGTTACCCCTGCTCTCGACAATGTCCCCGAGGACACCACTCCAGGAAAGCCAGTGCACCAATAGTGCTTGTAAAGATCCAAAGTCAATACAAGTTAAAAAATAGGTCTATGCACATCATTCCTTGATATTTGGTGTCTCCCAAGTTTCTGAAAAGGAATCCCCTCCAAAAACGTGTTCCCTAGGTTAGCGAATGCATCTCCCCATTACACTGAAGACGAGCTTAGTAGGACAACTTACATATGGATTCACCCTTTGCAAATTAAAATAAACAACAAAAAAAAACCTATTTGCGTGAACAAAGAATTCCAAGAACTCAAACTAGATTTTTTTTAAAGTTCTTTTGATCACTAGGAAATTCCTGTTTGTAGAGAGATGTATCTCCCATTAACAAGGAAAATGGATGCCTTCGCAAAGTATCCTTTTTCGGAGATGTGTATTGGTGAACAAGGGACAATCCCCTAAATTCCTCTTCTAGACAAAGTTTGGGGCATGTGGGTAATGTTTCCTTGGAGTTTTCCAAGTCTATGAGATGGAGTCCCGTCTGAAAATGCATCCCCCTTAGTTGGGAGTTTTCCCTCATTACACTAACACTATAGTAGATTCAAAATATTCATAGCACAATTTCCTATTTGGAGAAACCATTTCATAATGTTTCATGATTACTACATACCCTAGATTGTGTATAATAATATTCATGTATAAAAAACATACAAATCTTAATGACGATGTACATATGAAGCCTGGTTATGTTCTTTTTGTCTCTTTCACGTAGTGAGGAAGGATTCTTCACATTAACTCGACAATATGTACGCATTCCTATCCAAGTTGGGTGGGATGGGAATCTAATGCAATTACAATTTTATTTTTTAAATAAATTGTGCTATGCAAGGTGTCCTATGAGTGATTCTGCAGTGTTCAAGTAAACCTTAGGTGACATGTGGGATAACTAATTAATTATTGGTTTTTGAGTTTGAATTGCCATTTGTAAATTCCTATTATTTTCTATAACAAGGAGATCCTCTAAGAGCTTTGAAAAATAACTCGTGTTCAGTTTCTGCATGCTTGTACTGTTTACATTTTTGCATCTCTGCTCACAAAAACTCAAAGGTGTAATCTCAAGAGCTATCATCAACACTATTTACAGGGGCATACTCGAAAGCTATAATCTGCAATACTAGTAATGAATTCCCTTTATAAAACAAATTGTGGATATCTACACCCTTGGAGGCATCTCCTTCAGTAAATTTAGTCTCTAGCAATATATTTATTAATCATGCTATCATGCACCACTTTAAAGGAAAAAAGGATTATATTTCAACTCGAAAATTTCTGTAATGCCAAATTATAGGAATTACACATTTCTTGTAGCTATGGAATGAATCTTACAGAGATTCCATAAGTTTTTAACTTTTTGAACTTGCAGTAGTACTGATCAAAACTCAACTAATCTACTGGTTTCATGATGATTTAACATCAGAAACAAATTGGAGGCTACAGAAAGACGGGCATATTTTAACTGTAGATACCCTTCTAAACCATTGTAACAATAATAGGATAAGAGTAATTAAGAGGTCAAAGGGACCATAATGTTTCTAGGAACCTACAAGCTCATAATAAAATGAATAAGCAGGTCTAAAGTTTATGTCATGTATCTAATGTGCTTTATAACCTTCAAAGAAAGCCCCCAAAGCATTCAAAAATCAAGGGCATCGTCAAAAGCTAAGTCACATGGAGGATGTTTCTTAAGTGTCACGGAGTGATTTGAAGCTTATATTAGGTGTTCAAGGTTTCCCAAGGTATGTTGAGATCAGATTTAGTGAAACAATCATGTTTCAGGTGCTAATTTGTGAGGCTTAGAGAGTGGTATGAGTTATGACAAAGTAAAGTGATATTTACGGGAAAAATTTGAAATATGCTGAATTTTGAAAGCTAAGGAGAAGCCCGGAAAAATTTTCGTAACTTGCTTTTTTATTTTTATTTTGGACTTTTTAAAATTTGTTTTGTTTTCTTATAAAACTATTTATTTTATAAATACTTATTTTTATTTTCTAAAAATTTTCTTGTTTTCTCATTAAAATATATTCTATTTGTATTTTTATTTGCATACATTTACTTAAAAGGTTTTAGCTTTTGATCCGTTTATCAAAGCTTGTATCTTTTTTACATGCTTTTGTGTTATTTTAAAAGATATTTAAATATGTTATTTATTTTGAAATATTTATGTATTTGGTTTTTTTAGAAAATTAAAATGATAAAAGAAAATTATAGTTTGAACTTGATGACCTTTTTTTAAAACTTTATCCATTGGCGAACATGAACCAAACATCACTCTCATCTAACATAAACTCGAACATGAACCTTGTGACTAAGATCAAAAGTAAAACATTGCATATTTCAGAACAAAACAGGACGTCAATTGATAATAGTATCTTAAAGCTTTCTATGCATTAAATGGAACTGGAAAACTAACTTACAACTTCACATCTGTAAAGTAGTCTCCAAAGGTGGCAACCAAGTATTCAGTTACAAATCCTTCATACCACTCTGTTTCATCAAAATGAACCACATCTAAGAAATGTATATACCATAATAAAAAGAATAGGAATATAAAGAAGCACATTCCTTAATAAACCTATTGTGCATATATTTTTCTCAAATATGGATTTCGTGAGACATTGAAACAAATCTTTCATACCACTCTGTTACATCAAAATGAACCACATCTAAGAAATGTATATACCATAATAAAAAGAATAGGAATATAAAGAAGCACATTCCTTAATAAACCTATTGTGAATATATTTTTCTCGGTTTATTGTGCATATATTTTACTCAAGTATGAATTTTGTTAGACATTGAAACAAAGCGGTGCCCACAATAAAATACATGAAGAGATTGTGATCATGGTTTTATTGAGAATAGTCTGCACAAAAGAGACAAGATTTATGGAAATGTGCCATGTCAATTTGTATATTTAAAGCATACTAGGTACAGAGAATCTAAAATCAATCCGAATCACCATAGTCAGATCTAACATCGAACTATGTGATGATATTCCAACTTTGAAGTTGGGACCCGTCTATAACCATTGAAAATTAACAACCATTCCACATACAGTTGAAGAATCTAGCGAGTCGAAATAGCTGTTCCTACAACTCCTACAATGCAAAGTTTGAGATGACCATCTCAGTTTCCCTCAATGGCATAGGCCAGAACCATTCCATAAAGGAGTTACCTAATGCATACACCTCAATCTGATTAGCAATGCATTTAAACAAGATTGTTGCAATTGTATTAAGACCCCAAGATAGAAAATCTTTTTTCTGGATTGCTTTTATTATGTTATATGTTGACAAGTTATAATACTGAAACTATAAATAGGTTTATTAAACCCCTTTGTTTTCATATAAATTATATCAGGGAAAGCTCTAAAATTGGAAAATGTCATTGCATGATTGACAATATGGTTAAATAATGAAGTCAATGGAAGAAGCACAAAAGGAATACGAAATAGAAGGATGAAATACAGAAGCAATTGCAGCATGTAAGGACAAAACTATTGAAGAGATGTTTCCACAGAAAAGATGGCAAGGCCCAATTGCACTAGTTTCTACCCAAAGATAGGATTTCCCCTAGAGAAGAGTTAAATGGAATAGGAAACTTTCTTTTTTTTTTTATCATGCTTGTATGCATAGCTTCTTTTCGAAAGGATTGAGAAAATAATAAATGCATTCCTTTACTAAATCTGATGCATATTGATAGGCTAATGAATATTGATATAATTTGGCAGTAAAAGGTGCTGGACAAAATTTTGATCTAAAACATTAATTGCTTAGGTTATGTGATTGTAACGAGCGAAATTTATTTTCAAAAAAATAATTCAAACCTTTTTGGTACAGCTTTGAAAGCAAATCTTGAACACCAGGATCTTCAAATATAACATTAACAGTCTGGTGCACCGCTTCCTGAAACCATAAGAAACATTTGTTAATCTCCTTACAACACTAGAATGAACCACTATCTAAATCTCTTCCTCCTGAGATTTTCATAATGAAAAACAAGAAAAACTATGAAGTTAATTGTAACAGCTTCAAATAAATTATTTTGCTACGAAAAAACTAGCTACACAAAAAGGCTTATTGAATTCCAATGTATATTTTCGTGGAGAAGGGAACACATCAGTTGGTTGAATAATTTGTATCTTTTACAATCGCATAAGTTGAAAATCAAACTTATAATTTCCAAAAGAAATATGTAGATGTCAAATATAAGAATGTTGCCAGCTTTTGGGAAAAGAAAAACATACACCATGTTATCAGGTTTTGACTGATTAATGTTTTTGGCTTTCCTAAAATAAGTTAAAGTGGTTCAGAAGGAAATTAGCTCTCTCTATCAGAAAAGAAAGAGAAAGCAAAGAAGCATCATTTAAGAGATTAAGATCTCCAATAATCATCAAGAAATGGAAGCAATTCAAATGCTAAACTATTGTTGGGCTTAAAATTAAACTCTAATATATTGATTTGATTATACATTGTCACATGAAATAAAGAACAATTGTTCTAGCCTTGGTACATAGAAAGGAAAGGTATATATGAAAATATATTATTTTGTATTAAACTATGTTGCATGGATACACCCAAGACCCCCTCGAATCCCCTCTGATACATATCGGAAACAAATACGATACGGATACATTCCTGATACGTACGGGATACGTCAGGATACATCACAGATACGTACAGACGTATCCGTGACGTATCCCGTAAGTATCAGGCACGTATCCTACAGTAAATATGTCTTTTTTAAGTTTTATTTCATTTTTTTTAATTTTTGACTTTTCTACTTCCTAAAACCGAACCCTAAACACAATTTCAAGTTTCGTTCGTATTCATGTTGACTTTTCTACTCCCTAGTATATTTTTCAAATTTCAAGTTTTGTACGTATTCATGTGGCCATGATATTTGTATATCATATGTATGGCAGCCACATGATCAATAAAAATGCAAAGTCTTAAGTATATTGAATGTTTTGAACATTAATTCAAGTTTGGTATTACTATTTCAGTTTTTTATGGACTAAAAAATGAGAAAAATGAGTAAAATGAGTAGATGTACATAAAAAATTTATATATATATATATATATATATATATATATATATATATATATATATATATATATATATATATATATATATATATATATATATATATATATATGTGCGGACGTATTCAAGACATATCGTATCCAAGGGTTTTTTAAAATTGACGTATCCACGTATCGTATCCGTATCCGAACCGATACTCGTATCCGTATCCTGGCAATGTAGGTATTAAATAATCAAAGATGTACAGGATGATGTTGCAACAATACGTAAGGCATCCTTGTATAGATGCTAACAACGTAGAACTGTGATGGGTTGAGCCCTTTTCAGTATTGGTTAGGATACTTGACTAAATAATAAATAGGTTCATTACAGGTCCCCTCTGCTTGAGATGCCTTTCCCTTAAAGCACATGGAGAGATGGATGTAATCCCATGAAGATTGATTTGTTGTAGATGCCTCGTCTTGTGGTGAATTCTTCCACTTAATTAAATACTCAGTAATTTATAGGGAACATAAATTTCTTCTAAAAGCTTCGAGAACAGCTTCAAGTTCAAGCACAAATTTTCTTTCTTCATCTAGAACCTGTAACTCCTTTTGAACATGAACACCCCTACCTAATTTAGTAATTTCTTCAAGACAAGATACATGGAAAACATTGTGAACGTGACTTGATCTTGGTAATTCTAATATATAAGCTATTGGATCGATCTTGGGTAAAAATTTTAAGTTTCCACAACTTTACTTCAATGAAGGTTCCCTGTATAGCTGAAGATGTACAAAGATTTTTTCTCCTTCGAATCATTATTTTTCTGTGTTCATTGTTTACAAAAAAATACAACACCACCAAGAATAGTCACAGACAACATGTGCATACCAGATTCAAGCAGAGATGTATAAGAGTAACAATAGTTGTATTGACAATAAGTGGTGCTTAGTACAAATTGTGCAGTACAAGGATGAACTAATACAAACACTCTTATCCCTACATGCAACATGCTATTTGAATTCCAAGGTACAATGGTTAGCAGTTAACATGACCGAACATCAAGTCAACACTACCTAATGCCAAAAAGTATCAACTTGACAAAGTCAGAACAACAATCAGATTTATTTATAAAGATGACCTACATTATCCCCCTTTTAGTTAAGTCGCAGCCCCATCTTTAGTACAAATTGTGCAGTACAAGGATGAACTAATACAAACGCTCTTACCCCTACATGCAATATGCTATTTGAATTCCAACGTACAATGGTTAGCAGTTAACATGACCGAACATCAATTCAACACTACCTAATGCCAACAAGTATCAACTTGACAAAGTCAGAACAACAATCAGATTTATTTATAAAGATGGCCTACATTATCCCCGTTTTAGTTAAGTCACAGTCCCATCTGACAAGCCCAGTACAAAATCAGTCCAAGGAGGAGGGGAAGAGGAAGACATCCCTGGAGGCACTTCATCTCTAGTTGGAAGGGAACCAGAAGATGCTGCCTGCTCTGAATTTAGCTGCTGCAGTTCAGCTCGGAGAGCATAAACATCAGTGGTACATTATTGTAGACACTTGGCCACCGTATGTTCACACTCCCAAGAATTCTTTACCATCCACGCAGCTTCCTGCAACTTCCATTTTGCTTCATTTATCACTTGCTTGGTTAACTCTTGCTTGTCATTGAGTTCACTAACCTCTTCCTCATACTTAATTACATATGAGCCTGTGTCAGCTGCATTTATTTAGCAACCTGATCCTGGAAGAGGATATCTGAACTGCTAACTAATTCTATAGAGATGCAATTTCGCTGGTAACCATGTCCTTGTTTTCCAACCTAGGTATCTCACACATGGAAGCCTACATAAGCAAATACTGGTATATGAATGTACCCCTCAAATGTTGCGTAGGGACTCCAATATGCTCTACACGGGAAGTAAAGTCTGAGGAGCTCATGAGAGCATCCATTGTTCATGCATTTGTGAAGTATTGTGTTCTGGCCACCACTTGTTGACATATCCATGTGAATGCTAAGCGGAATTCTTCTTGCACAAACTTCTTGATGTGTGTAACCTCGTTTAAGATCATTTGTATGAACAATGAACATCCATTTCACCTCCAAATGCCCAATGACAAAGATGATGACATGGCAGGCTTGGAACATACATCCCATAGCCCACAAAAACTGAGACCAGGTCTCATAGGGATTGGCATTTTTTGGGTTGACAAAAAACAAACGAACAAGTTCATCCTCGTAACCTTGGAAAGTGGCATTGTTTGGGTTGAGAAGAAACACAAGAACAAGTTCATGCTCAAAGCCATGGAAATTTGTGAGTCCTAGCTCATAGGGGCCCGCCTCCATATAAAACATTGTATCAATATGCATCTAAAGTTCTTATTTTGTATGCTCTAGGGATTGTAATGGCCTTAGCGGAACCTTCAATACAGGATTAGTTGGTTCGCCTATCTAATTCAGCCATTCCTCTAACTGTTTCTCCTCTAGTTATAGCCCTTCTATTGTAGGCTAATCTAGTTGTTTAGAGTAGCTACCTAGTTCCTATGAGGAAGAAGGAAACATGAAGTGAGGCTCTAGCATCCCTACCATTTGCTATTATCATTGTCCTCTTCATTTGTGTCTAAATAATTCTCCCTCATCCTCTTTCAACGTGGAAAGCTCTATTCTTAATTTTCTCTTATATTCCTTGTTATCTTCCCGTACTTTAGCTGGAGGAACGCTGAGTTATCTGCATCAAAAAACTAATGACCAACTCAACATAGGAGTTATCTAGGTAAATTTCCTTCCCGAATTTGCAATTGCAGACACAACATCTAAAATAGCTGAATGGCATGTTGTCTCATGTAGAATCTCTTGCATGTTAGAGACAAAAAACTAGTTAATTTGAGTCAACAAAAGCTCCTCTATATTGCAAATCTCACCACAGCATAGACTGAGCAAGTAATGTCATCTACCTTGCCATATTGTATGCTCAAGTGGACCCTACTAACCAGTATTGAATCACATCTAGGATACACTTCCACTCTTTTGAAGCCAAATATTCTTTTTAAATATCTCAGATCCACATTGCCCACATGTGGCCAACTCTTCGTCGAATTCTTCCTACATAGGTGTCGCACTACATAGTACTTCTAAGCCAGTGTTAGGTGATGGTTTCCCACCAACTTGTTAACCGACAACCCAGCACGAAATATGGCGTGAAATCCTTCAGAGTGCAGGAAATTTTGAGTTCCTTGTCCATGTAACAAATAAATGACCATCTAGTGTCCTTATTATGTAATATCCCTTTCCGGGCTGAAGCTGAAAAACAAAGGAAATGTCTCAAATCCCTATAGGAAGTAAACTGGATTTTATGAAAGCCAATCTGAAAATATTATAAACCCTAGCAGTGAACTGAATTTTCCATTCTAGGGCATCAAACACCATCCGAACAAGTTGAAAATTTGTGTATAAAATCTCCAAAATATTATACTTAACAAATGGAACAAACACCAAGCAAAAGCACTTGAAAGTATGTGCAAATTTGGAAATTCTATACAACTGTAATTAAATTTATTGCAACAAAATTAAAGCTCACAACAATGGTTAGAAATGGAGATTCCAAGTCCCAAAAAATCTCATGAAAGTGTGCAATCAGCCTCTAAAATTATGAGGATTATGAATATCAACTGCAAATAAAGGCATGTGCCCTAGATGGCACCCAACCTCTCCAAGCAATTCGCCACCCTAGAAGAGGGCCTAAAGATGGTGCTCAAACCCTAGCTGAAAATATGCAACATCAATCTTCTTGAAAATTTTGGAAACCCCGGGATGGAGAATCCTCAATGAATTGATGAGTTTTCGCTCTTCAATCAAGCAAGGAAGGTTTTCGTCCTCCTTGTTGGCCGCACCAAAGTATTTTTGCCCTTAAGTGCAAGTAATTGAGCAATCAGCCCAAAAACCATGAAAGTTACTTTTTAGAAAAGATCCCAATGCACAAATGAGCCAAGCGACCCCTGATATACCTTGTTGTGGCGCCAAACCCAATTTGAAAGCTTCCAATTAGGACCAACCTCATAATGGATACTTTTATTTTATTTTTTCTGTCTTTTCACCTTCTTAACCCTGCCGACTTGTCTTTATGTAGAAAACTATTAAAGAAGAATGCAATACTCACAAAAATAACTGAAAAACATGAATTTTATTTCCCTTGTTCATTTCCTTCTTGCACACGGGAAGTAAAATGGGATCAAAGTCTCCAAATCGAACTAGATTGAAAAAGGGGATATTACAACTGGTTCGTTGCAGCACCTAGAGTCCACAGGGGCAACATCAGAAAGAGATCTGGGACAGTAAGGGGCGAACACGGAAATGCATACAACAGAACCAACACGGAAATGCATACAACAGAACTATCAAATGCCGAGACAGAGGCTATGGATTCCCAGGTGGCAGATGGGATTATTCCGGTACTTTTTCCTAGCTCAGATAGTGGCAATCCCTATGAAATTTTGTATCAGTTTCTGCATACATTCGGATCCACGACAGAGGCACTCTAGCGCATTTTGAGGATAGTTAGGCACTTAGAGGTTGCCAACTGTTCTTCACAGATGCGGATGATACTGGATGAGGCAGCCTGTATTTAGAGGTTTATAAAGGCAGATTACTATGTAGAATATACACATGTATATTTCAGCCAAGGATGGCCAGAATGGAATCTTCGTGAGATGTATAAGCAGTGGATGCTCACACCAGTTGTTACTCATATTATTTCTCTTGTGTAGAATGTTTTCGCATTATTGTGTAGTATAGAGCATGCCCATAGGTAGTCTTCCACGTCCAAGATGAGAAGGATAGTATGGGTGTTGATGTGGCTGCCTTGTGGCAATAGATAGGGGCGTAGCAGGGTTGCTTCTAGGAGCAACTCCCCCATCAGACCAACTCACTCAGGCACAGAGCCAGAGGGTGTCAGAATGTGAACCAGAACTCCAAGAAACGAAGGCCAAGCATGGGAAAGAGGTCAAATTGATATAGGCTAAGTTACAGCTCACAGAATAGGAGGGCCTCGTTGGTAAAGGCAAGATGCAGGAGTCAGCACGCATGGTGAATCATTCACAGGAAAGTGAACTTGTAGCTGCCAAACATCTTCAGCAACAGACCTCTGAAGTTTATACCCTGCAGGCTGAACTGCTTCAGTCAAAGGCTTCACTCTCGAGCTCTCTAGTGGGAGAGACAATACATCCTCATCTAGGGAAGTCTTCCTTTTCCCCTCTTCCCACTTCTTCTTGAGATGCTTTTATATTGTTAGTCTGGAGGGACTCCAACTTGATCGAAGGGGATATGAGTTTGCCTCTATTTTTCAGCAACACCTCTTGGATTACTGCAGAAAGTTTGTTCCGTATGGTTGTGGTTCCCATCTTGCCCTCTTCCCAATTTCCTCTTATTGGCTTTACCAGTCCCCTCTCAGTCTTCATTCGGCAGATTTCTATCAACTTCCCCCTCATTACTATAACAGGTAATATTTTGATCATCCATATTATTATGTTCTTCATGATTTTTTCTTTAAATCACATGTTTTCTATTTCTAAGGTGCTTGAAATCTTCTTTCATCTATATTATTCCACTTCGGGCTGGCAATATTTGCTTCCAGAGTCTCATTGCACTGCTGGCCTCCCTAAGTGTCTTTCTCAGCTTCAACTGTCCTCGACTTTGTTGAGCTTTTCACATAACAGAGTTGCGTGAAGGGATATGGGGCTATTGGGGCACAAGAAAACTTCCACATCGGTCTCTTGATCTTTTTCAAGATGGCTCCTGTCCCCTTCTTTTTTTTCCTTCCAAGAACCCCCTGGTCAGAGATGTCAGCCATTCTGCTGAATCTGAAATGCCTTCTACTTCGTTCATGCACTCTACTATGATTCTCATTATCACTACTGACTTCCATTGAGCTTGTGTCCCAGCGAGATCAGCTAAGAGGATAATGGTTGTAATGTCATGACAAAGTGAGAAGGAAAGAAACTGATCTCAGCCTTGCGAAGGGATCAAAAACTACAGTAGACACTGAGTTTGAGCATGCACAAAGACTTACAGGTTATCCGCAAAAGACTGGAACAAAAATACTGGCTAGAGAGGTGCCGACTTGAATGTACTTGCTAATGAAGTATACCAAAAATGAATGCTGGTTGTTTCCATTTGGTACTACCATCCATATTGAAGATTTTCCAGCTTGTTGAAAGGGACAAAGCGGAAACAACAAGACAAGAAAGAGCCATGCCATCGAGATAGAACTTGGTAAAGCGAGGCAAGATCATAAAGATTGCCACTAAGCTTGTTTGTTCCCTGAATGCACAAAACCCAACCTAACTCCCACCAAAAGAGGGAGAGTTACTAATATTGGCTCTAACGCAAAAAGGAAACAAACCCAAGCTCCAACAGTTGATCTGTCTCTTTCCTTTGCAAGGGAAGTAAGAATTGCTGATTCAACCACACCATATAAAAATCTTAGTTCTTTCCTCCTAGACAGCCTTATTGTTATGAAACCTTATCCACTCATCCTCCAGTTTTACATCCAAGAAAACATGATTTTTGATTCTAAGCTCAATCATTAAATGTTTAGAGTCTACCGACCCTGATGTATTTCATATTATTATCCATTTGGATTATTGTCAAAAGACTCAAATAGAACTGATTATCCTCCACGTCTTTTTGGATACCTTCTATGGTTTTACCCATAGTTAGCATACTCAGCGAGTACTTGCCGAGTTGGTGAGTATTCGCCAAAGAAATTCACGAATATTCGCCAAAACATGGCGAGTCCAAGCTAATAACTCGCCCATGCAGATTGTACACGCAAACACATCTTTTACACTCAAAAAACTCAGTTTTTTCCCTTTATAAGGCCCCAAAGCACTTCATTTGTATTCACACAACCATTTGAGCTTGCATTGCATGTGTTGAACCGATTTTTGAGCGAATTCGAAGAGGAAATTTGGAGAATTGCATTTGGAGGTAAGTTTTTTAAAAAAATAAAATTCTTTCACGTTTTGCAAATTTGGTATATATTATTAAAGTTTTACATATTCATATTGCAATTCTAAATACATCTAATGTAAAAGCGAATGCTTTTTAATTTTTAATAGTCATTTGCAGTTGGAGGTATTTTTTTTTTTTACGCAAATTCGTTCTAAATTATTTAAATTTTATATAATCGTATTGTAATCGATTCATCAAATATGTTTTGTAATTTTTAAATGTGTTCAATGTGATTGCGAATCATTTTTAAAAATTTTAATACTCATTTGCAACCTTAGATATGTTATTTTTATTAAATTACGGTGAATAATGGTTATTCAGGCACTTTTTTTTTAATTTAACCAAGCTTTTTTTGAAATGTGTGTTGTGTTGCAGATTAGAGCTTAATAATCACATCAGGCTCGGCATCAGGTTCAGCATCTGGGTCAACATCACTAGCAGGAACCGTTTCTGCGAATGCTCGTACCCTCACTTGGAAGTACGGTGTACGTGGAGCAATTCAGGTAACAATGGTTTGCAAATTTAAAACATTTTCTGGAGGTATTACTCGTCTGAAGTATCGCCTTACATGTATTGTTTGTCGGGACGCTTTGGTTTGTCCCAATGTTACGGAAGAGGCAAAGTGAGAAATGAAAGTAGAGCTGGTAGAGCTAGAGGAGAAGAAACTAGAGAGGGAAAGGGTGCATGCAGCCATAACAAAAGCTATTAGACCTGGGGTTGGAATGATAGAGGATTCAAAGGATGATGCGGCAACAATCGTGGGTTCTACTCGTGGTCCACGCATACGAACCGAAAGAGGCACATCTACTTCATCGAGTTCGAGCAAATGCATGCATAGTTTTTTTGTGCCAAGGAACATACCTTGAGCACAACCTTCATTGCAAGGTACAACCTGAAACAAGGATATGCACGAGGAAGTAGATAAAGCATGTGCGAATTTCTGGTACTGCAACAACCTTCCATTCAATGTGGCAAAGAGCCCATACTGGGAGTACTTGGTAACAAATACAGGGAAAGGGTACAAGGCATTCTAGAAGATCAAAGAAACAATGACACAATTACGGATGCACCATTCTTTCAGATGGGTGGACGTATGGAAGGAAACCACACCCTCATTAATTTTTTAGTGGCTTCAAATGGTGAGATGGTGTTTTTGAAGTCTATTGATGCCTCTAACATAGTAAAAAATGCAGAGAATTTGAGTGTTATGTTGGAGAAGATTATATTAGAGGTGGGTATACAGAATGTTGTGCAAGTTGTCATAGAAAATGCAACAACATATGTGGCGGCTGAGAGACTACAACAGGAGAGACATCCATCACTCTTTTGGACTCCTTGTGTGGCTCATTGCCTTGACCTTGTTTTGGAGGACAGACAAAATTGATTGGGAGAGGTCGGTTGTAGAAGATGCAAGAAACATAACAAAGTACATATATAATCACCATTGGGTTCTGAGCTTGATCAGAGAACACACAAAGGGGAAAGAGCTTGTGTGAGCCGGTGTCACAAGGTTTGCCTCCCTCTAGATAGTAGAGTAGGCCATCGGATCGGGGTCCCTAGACCCCCCTCACCCTCCAGAAAGAAATCTAGGGGCAGGTGAGTGCGGATATAGTTGACTAGGGCCTTCACCCTCCAGACAGATGCCCTCTAAAAGGTGGCACCGGCACTCATAAGACAAAAAGGCATTCTCTTGTAGACAAAGGTGCCCCAAGGAGTAGTGAAAGTAGTATTGTGTTGATCTGGGGTACTGACTTCCACTTGATTGTATCCAGAGAATGCATAAAGCATAAATAACATCTCAGAGCCTGTGACAGCTTGCAAAACCTGATCCATCATGGGAAGAAGATAGTTGTCCTTCAAAGAGGCCTGATTCAAATTCTTGAAATCCACACAGATGTGAATCTCACCATTCTTCTTCTTGACAGGCACAATGTTGGCAATCCACGTTGAATGGTGTATAGGAAAGATGATCTTTGCCTTTAGCAACTTCTGAATCTCCTGGAAAATAGTGCCTAGAAACCTTGGGATTATATTGCCTTTGTTTCTGCTTCAATGGTTTGATCCCAGGTTTCAGAGGGATAAAAATGTTGCATCTCCTTTGGCTGAAAAGCGTTGAGATCATCATATGCATAGCCAAGAGAACATCAGCATACCTTTTTAACAAATTTACTACCTTTTTCTTCTCCTCCTGAGTGCAACATTTCCCAATGTTCACCATCTTTCAGTTCATCAAGACTCCCAATATTCACTTTTTCACATACAGTGGACTACCAAGCTCCTTGGGAAGTTTTAGACTTAGTGTACCTATCATGCTTATCAAACAGGTCTTCCAAACTCACCACCCCTTTAGCGATCTTGTTACCTTTCAATTTAAAACAACCATCTTGATTCGTCTCTTCCTTGATATCTCCTTCATTCAGAAGATACACACTCTCTAGGCAAGGTCTCACTTCCTTCAAAATATAGCTGGTCAAAATTATCCCTAAGCTCCAAGAAAGATAGCAAATGTTGATTGTCATTGAAAACCTTCCAATTATTTTCATTATCTAGAACACTGGGCCTATGAATCATTTCAATGGTAAAATTCTCCTGAGAGAAATCTAGATGAGAAATCAGTACAGAGATCCTGGAAACAGCTAGAGAATCATCTCTAGTGTTCCTTTCTCTTGGCACAGCTTCAACAGAGAAAGCGTCAAGAAACTCAATGGAATCCCAGACAAGATTCCTATAATGCTTCAATCTCCTATTCTTGACTTGAAAAATATCTCTGACCTGTTTCACAATAAGCTATGCATCACCATGAGCACAAATATTCTTGACTTCCATCTCTTTTACCATGCTCAATCCTAGTATGAGTGCCTCATATTCAGTTGTATTGTTCATATTTTCAAAACAGAGCTTGAAAGAGAAAGGATGAATGTTCCCTTCTGGAGATGTCAACACCACACCAGCCCTAGAACTAAGCTGAAGAGACAGCTTCCATCAAAATCCAGAGTCCAAATGCCTTTGGGGTCATGAATAACTCCCTTGGGAAGCCTTGCCTCATCTTGTGAAATAATCATGCAGTTACTCATGCCCTGCATCCTCATAGAGTATTTGTGCTTTGGGGTCATCAATATTTTGCACAATGTACTCATTCTGTTTATCAGGTAGTAGCTTCTTAATTTTTACATTGATTGGGATCAAAGCATGCGACCAATCCATTTGAATTTCCCCTCCTACCTCCTTACATAAATTTCTACTCAGCAACATCCCATATGAGGGAGGAATATCAGCTACCAAAATGGTGGCTAAGACCCTTTTCTCTGGAAAAGCAACAAAAGCTACTTGTGCATCTTTAATTCTACCAACCAGAGGTACTTTCCTACTTTCCATGGAATAGCAGGAACCAAAGGCATGTGTTAGGGTCAGACCCAGAGCATGAGCTACCTTTGCAGGCATTACATTATCTGATGCTCCTGAATCTATAACACAATTACTGAGTTTATAACCAGCTATGAGAAGAGTCACATAAAATGGTTCGATTTTCTCATTAGGGGAAGTGACTGCAACCACAAGGCTTGATTGAGGTGAGGAAGAGGGAGTGGGCAAAAGGCCTTTAGAAGTACTGGATAATACTTTGGATTTGGAATTTACAAATTTTACCATTTGAGAAAAAGCTTTTGGATGAATCTGGTTAAAATTCTACCTCTGAAATTTGGATTTTAGTCTTTTTTAGGTGATCAATAATATCAAAAGATCCAAAGGTAGATGGGGCATCATTGCTAGGAACTTGAGAGACTCTTGATCTATCAATTTTAGGATCTAAAGGAGAAGGAGTTTTGGAAATAAAAGTAGAAGAAGAAGGAATTGGACATTACTCACCTTTTGTGTGGACACAGTAGGAATAGGAGTTCCTCTTCTTGCATAACCACTAGAATAGTTGTAGGAAGCTCCTTAGACTTCTTGGAAGGCTGCACCACTTTCTCTTTTCAATGTTCATTTGCTCCCGAGTCATAACAGCATATGACTCACTATTCATATCATGCCACTCTCTCACCATATTCATCTTCATCATCCATACCTTCAATGGTGAGGAAATGAACTTGTGACTCCACCAAGCTCCTCCAGTTCTTCATCAACTTCTTCTTCTGGTTCTTCATAGAGTTCATTACACTCCTCATCATCAGGTTCTTCAACTGTCACAAGTTGCATTGACTGGAACCTTGATGGTTGAGCCTTCAATAGTGAATCTAGTCTAAGAAGCAGGCAGACGGTTCCTGGGCTGAAAATTCTTCCTTGGAACATCCTAGTAAGGGGTATGTTGAGCCAATTTTTTCTTGAGAGCAATGAGATTATTTGCAAGCTTTTGTACTAATTGATCAGAACTGGCTCCAGGGGAAGAGGAAAGAGGAAGAAGCTTTAGATTTTGAGGATTCTCTTTTTAGTTTACCAGACATGATTCAAATCATCCTGCAACATTGATAGCCAAACGCTGATCAGCATTCAAAGTTGTGAGGTTAGCTCTCCGTAGTGCATAACTCACTTTAGGAAACTGGGCATGGAGGAAGAAGCACTTTTGGATTTGATCCACTGGACGAGTGTTCTATCGAATTTTATTAATTAGCTTGTTGAATTTAGCCACATACTCCCTCATGGGCTCAAATGGATCTTCTTGATATGAGGAATTTGTGCCAACAGAGCATGCACATCTTCAACGGGTTTAAAACGCTACTCAAACTAAGTTGTCATGGTATTCCAATTAGTGATAGACCCAACAGGAAGATGATAGAACCAATTAGCATTATTTTCCTGCAATGTCTCCACAAAAATCTTAACCAGAGACATCTTCATGTTCAACCCCAAGAATCCCACATGCAATAATGAAGGCTACAATGTGTTCATCTGGATGAACTTTCCCATAACACTAGAACTTGGGAAAAACTTTTCCTGTTACCTTTAGGTAACTCATGCAATGGTTGAGGAAGAGCAAGAGGCCCAACCTATTGTCCCCAAGGCACATGAATTGCCATCTATTTGAAAAATTGATCTGAAGGGGAATTGAAACACCAGCAAGAATCAAAATCACGAAGATTAGGACTAATATGTCTTCTGAGGAACGACTATCTTTAGAATTTATGTCTTTAATAGGAGGTGTGCTCATAGAACGAGTCCCTCTGTTCCCTCTTACTGGAAGAGAGAAGTTTTGTTGCTCCAAAAGTTAAAAATGGGAATCCTCAACCTCGAGATATTTCCTCCCACTTGTATACCATAGAGTCACCAGACCAACAATGATCTTGAATTTGTTCTTTTAGAAATGGATCCGTTTAAAACGAAGTCCCCAGTGGAGTCACCAAAAACTGTTTTGTTTTTAAAATGATACTTTTAACAAACCACAATCAGGGGACAGCAAGTCCCTCCTCATTAATGGGAGAGGTTCCCTTATTGAAAGCAAGCAACAGAACTTATATACAAATGTACAACTTTCAAAATGTGGATTCCTGATACTTTGAAACATTTTATGTCCAAAGATCATCAATAGAAAATGGAAGAATTAAGGAGATGAGAGAGGAAGAACATAACAATACCTTCAGGAAATATAGATGGCAGAGTATAACCTTATACGTATTGAACCAGGGAGATGCAGAATAGAATCATTCACTTTCATAACCAGTATAATTCCAAAGACACAAAGTTCCAGAAATCATATAAACAAGAACACAAAGTTTCTTATCATAAAAGATGGATGATTCCCAAATTTCAGACAAGGAAGAAGGAATAGCAGAGGAAGAAAGGGAAAATTTTTGTATTGATTACTTTGAATCTATCACCTTTACAGAGTACCAGGATCCAACCCTAACAACGGCATGGAGAAGCCATTAAATAGTTTCCAAGAACGGTTACATTCGGTTACAAAAATGATGAAAACTGATTCAAGAAACTGACGTCTGAGTCTTCTCCAATGCCTCGGTCATTTCCATGCCTGGCAGAAAAACCAGACGCATTGAATCGCATCCATTCAATTTGCCTTTGCATTCTTTGAATTTGAGCCGTCCACGTGGGAGAGATTAAAATTGAAGCGAACTTGATGACGCCTTTTGCATTTTGTGCCTTTTGGAGAAATGGCACTTCGGAACATTTTGGCCCGCCCACCCGCTTTTGATACGAGGCTTGACACGTGGCTTTACTTGAGTGGCGACAGAGTTGCAGGTCACATTTATAATTTTACCTCTTTTCAACGCGGGCTCGAAAACTCAAATTGCTCCGCCGGCCCGCCTCCCTGCTTTGACTTTTGATGCGGGCTCAACATTTGACTTTTTACCTTGGCATGGGCTTTGGCTGCGGGTCACTTTATAGCTCTAAGCTCCTGGACACATGGAAAGAAAGCCCAAATTCTCAAATCGCTCTGATGGTCCGCTTTCGCGCTTTGACTTTCGATGCAGGACTTAATATTTGACTTTAGCTCCTTATGGAAACAAAGAAAAAATTTCCAAATCGCTCTGACGGCCTACTTTCCCGCTTTGACTTTTCAACGGCATCAAAACAAAAAAAGGTCCTAGCCTCCCCGCTAACACTTGAAACATGGCCATGCCTGTCCTTTACGGTCCATGTTCAGTATTTTTGCAATTTTTGACTAAGTCCCTTTTGTTTGGCGGGGTCATATGTTTGACCCTAGACACGTGGAGGCTCAGCGCACATTTGGGACCTACCTCCGGATTTTTCCTTTGAAGTTACACCAAGCTGACACGTGGAGGCTTCCACAAACCCTTCTATACTTAGCCGATTCAATGGTCGGCTCTGCCCTTTCTTTGACTCTGACCACATGGCGAGCCCGCGCACACTTGAGAACCTGCTCTTGATTCTTCCTTTGAAGTTGCGTCATAGAGACACGTGGAGAGGTCCGCCGGTTCTTTTATACTTAGCCGATTCGGGCCTGCTTCCCACTTGACTTATGTTGAACCCTAGACACGTGGAGAGTTGGCACACATTTTAGTTTCCGCTTTGGATTCGCCTCCTGAAAGGGCGTCGAGCTGACACGTGGCTCCTTCCACCGGTCCTGGACTTTTCAATGGCCAACTTTGTCTCTCCTTTGACTCTGACCATGTGGCAAGCTGGCGCTCATTTGGAGATTGGCCCTTTGGTTTCACTTCTGAAATTGCGTCATTGAGGCACGTGGAGGCTTCCGCCGACCCCCTCAAACTTAGTCAATTAAATTGTGATCGACTCTGACCTCATTTTTTGGATCTGGGTACACGTGGAGGGTTGGCGCAAGTTTGGGGAACCACCCTTGGCTTCAACCCTTGAAGTTGCACCAATGAGGCACGTGGTGTCGTCCGCTAAAACCTTCCATACTTAGCCAATTCAGGCTTGTTTTGTTTTCATTTTGGACCTGGGACACGTGGAAACCTTGCGCTTATTTGAGAACTGCCCCTTGGGCCCTGCCCTTGGAGTTGCGTCGTTTGGACACGTGGGGGATTCTGTTGCCACTTGAAACATGGCCATGCCGCATCCAATCAGAGATGTACACGTACTACCCGTGGATGTTGGGTCAAAAATTGACAGGGAAGATACGCCCATCATTCACGACTGTGGAAAAAAATAACAAGAAAGGGAAAACCCCTCCTTTACGCCCGAATTTCTAATTGTTCTCCATGAAATGAAAAACTGTAAACAATACCAGGCTCGACGTGATCCATTACTCCAAGGTACTGACTCAAAATTTTCTAAACTTGACTTCAAAAAGAGGGAATTTTCAGGACGACAATAACTGGCTTTTTCTAGGGATGACTTGACAGAGTGAACGAGTTCAAGATCAAGAACCATAGAAAAACTTCGGGAAAGCAAACCATATGCCTTATCCATTGGGAAAATATAGTCAAATGCAAACCAACACAAAAGACAACACACGAAAAAGAAAACAGAAACAAAACACAAAAGAACGACCAAAAACCAAAACATTATGTACACAATTATACAGAAGGAGCTGCCTAGTCACCTAGGACTTGAACAACTTCAAATACTGCACTATAAGGAAGTGGGAGAGGAGATCCATCCATATCCATCCAAATTGAACGAAGTTTTGTTCCAGCAAAGTGCCTGATTTTGAAAGGACCAAGCCAAAGTGAATCAAACTTACCATGGCTTCCTCGAGGTTCATGTCTTTTGTCGCACAGCATAACAATGTCTGCCACTTGAAAATCTCTGGGTCTAGTTTTCTTGTCAAACAAAGCTTTCACCCTCAGTTGATGAGCTGATATTCTATCAAAACCTGCAACAATATCTTCATCCAGCTTCGACAAAGATACATGATCCTCTTGTCCATGGAACTGGTAAAACTTGAATCTTCAATAGCCTTCATTAAGTGCTTTGGTGGCTAGTAATACCACTGCCACTGGCAACTCCAAGCTTCAACACCATACATCACTTGAAAGGGAGACATGCTCAATTGCTCTTTTGAGTGTAATTATATCTGCCCAGAGAGCATCATACAGTCTTCTTCAGTGCCAATTCCTCTAAGAGTCATTGACAAGCTTCCGAACGATGGTTACCAGATTCTTATTTGTTGATTCTACTTGTCCATTCCCTTGGGGGTAGTAGTCTGAAGAATGAGACAAGGGAAATTCTATATCCATTTTAGATAGAAATCCATCATCTCAGAAGAAGAAAAATTCGAAGCATTATCAGTCAAAATCTTGTTTGGTACCCCCAAACCTTATCAATATGTGGCTCTTTAATGAAATTACACACCTTCAGAAGTAGTGTTTTTGACTGGAATGGCCTCTAACCAACTTCATGTGAAGTAGTTTGTAGCAGTTAACATGGTGAGTATGTCCAGCACTGGAAGGTGGGTTAATAGTACACCAATGAAATCCAATCCCCACTGTTGAAAAGGCTCATCAATCACTACTAGTCTTTAGTGGCAAAGCAACCAACTTAGGTCTCCCAACAAAAGTCTGATGATGCTTCACACTTGTTCTACCCATTTTGGATGCATCTCTGAACAATGTAGGCCAATAGAACCCATCACGAAGGATTTTATGGGCAGTGATCCAGCAGAAGTGACCTCAAATAGCCTCCACAAGCTTGATCATGAAAAGCTATAGAACTAACTTCTTTTGTTGCTCTTTGTCTACACACTTCAAGAATCTTCATATCTATGCCTCATTCTTAAACAAAGCATTCTCCCATAATACATATTGATGCAGACCTTAGCTTAATACCCCTCTTTTCCTTGGCACTCATCATGAGATGGACACTCTCCATAAGTAAGAAAATGTGCAATATCAGCACACCATTCATTGTGTTGAACTGAGGAAAGCAGGACAACAGGAACATCAACTGCTTCTTTGGACAATTCTGCATCAACTCCTTCAACAATAAGCTCACACAAGCCTTTACCCTGGACAAGCTTAGTTGGCTTGATATCTAACTCATATTATTGGACATTTGCTACCCGATTGCATCTTTTAGTTCCAAACTATCTGTTTGTTGTAAGAATCGGACTTGATGGTTGTATTAGGTAACAAGCACAATGAGAGTGAGAATTAAAATATAAAAAACGAATACTTCTTGACATCTCCTGACCATCCCCTGCACAAGCATATTCTATCTCTCATGCATAGTTGTAGGACAATTACATGAGCTCTCAAGTTCATAGCTCATGAAGAAAATTAGAAAGTTCAAAATCCTTGTTATGCCTCTGAGTTAGCAACAATTATTTACATGGAAATTTTGTGTCCCATAGCAATAGATTCATAAT
Organism: Taxus chinensis; assembly: GCA_019776745.2. Taxonomy (NCBI): domain Eukaryota; kingdom Viridiplantae; phylum Streptophyta; class Pinopsida; order Cupressales; family Taxaceae; genus Taxus; species Taxus chinensis. The sequence continues at coordinate 391,177,051 of CM034154.1, forward strand.
TTTTCCTTCCCTGAAAGACTTCACCATGCCTACTTTTACATGTTTTGGCAATGGCTCTCTAGTGATACCCTCAAATGCTTCCATACCCTCATATATTATCATACCAAACTTATGGCCACTTACTCTAATGATGTGATTGCAATGCTTATAGGCAACTCGTATATAGTCTTATTGAATGAGGCACTTTAGTGGTAAACCCATCTTACCCTATGAAAGAGTCCATTAGCACCCTTTTTACTTATGACATAGAAGAATCTGTTGGATTCCTCTGAACTGTTTCTGGATTTCTCAATAATGGCCTTTTTGGAGTTACTTATGACCACATACATACTTTACCATCAAGGCTTCTCTAAACCTATCCAGGACTATATCTTACGTTTAATGGATGTGATACACCAACTCCATATTCTCAACCATTAGTCACTTAGAAAAACTGCTTCAATTTTTTGAAAGTCGATCTCATTTCCCTTGTTTCGAAGAAAACATGTTCACAATCATGATACTTGTGAGTCACAACCATTCTCTTATCCCTTATAAATTTATTAACCTAGAAAAAGCCATATTCCATTATCCTCTGACATATCGTGGAACCTACACATGTTCTTCTAACCAAATTTCATCCTCTAGTCTTCTACTCACAGGTGCTCCAATTGAGTAGTGAAAGTAGTTTTGTGCTGGTCTAGGGTACTGACCTCCACTTAATTGTATCCAAAAAATCCATCTAGCATAGATAACATCTTAGAGCATGTAACAGCTTGAAAAACCTGATCCATCATGGGAAGAGGATAGTTGTCCTTTAGAGAGGCCTGATTCAAGTTCCTGAAATCCACACGGATGCGAATCTCACCATTCCTCTTCTTGACATGCACAATGTTGGCAATCCATGTTGAATGATGTATAGTGAAGATGATTTTTATCTTTAGCAACTTCTGGATCTCCTAAAAAATAGTGCCATCAACCTTGGGGTTGTATTGCCTTTGCTTCTGCTTGAACGGTTTGATCACAAGTTTCAGAGGAATAAAATGTTGCATCTCCTTTGGTTGGAAAGCCTTGAGATCATCATACAAATAGGCTAGAACATCAGCATGCCTTTTTAGAAGATTTACTTCCTTCTCCTTCACCTCTTGAGTGCAACATTTCCCAATGTTCGCCATCTTTGGTTCGTCAAAACTCTCAATATTCACTTTTTCACACTGAGTGGACTGCCGAGCTCCTTGGGAAGTTTTAGACTTAATGTACCTATCGTGCTTATCAAACAGGTCTTCCAAACTCACCAGCCCTTTAGGGATCTTGTTACCTTTCAATTTGATGTAGCCATCTTGATCTATCTCTTCCTTGATATCTCCTTCATTAGAGGATACACACTCTCTAGGTAAGGTCTCACTTCTTTCAAAATACAATTGGGAAAAATTATCCCTAAGCTCCAAGAAAGAGAGCAAATGTTGATCATCGTTGAAAACCTGCCAGTTATTTGCATTATCTAGTACGTTGGGCTTATGAATTATTTCAATGGTAAATTTCTCTTGAGAGACATCTGGATGAGGAATCAGCAAAGATCCTAAGACAGCTAGAGAATCAGCCCTAGTGTTCCTTTCTCTTGGCACAGCGTCAGTAGAGAAAGCATCGAGAAACTCAATGGAATCCCAGACAAGATTTCTATAATGTTTCAATCTCTTAGTCTTAAGTTGAAAAAGATCCCTGACCTATTTCACACTCATCTCTGCATCACCATGAGCACAAAGATTCTTCAGTCCCATTTCTTTTGCCATGTTCGATCCAAGTATGAGTGCCTCATATTCAGTTGTATTGTTCATATTTTCAAAACAGAGCTTGAAACAGAAAGGATGAATGTTCCCTTTTGGAGAAGTCAGCACCACACCAGCCCCAGAACCAGTTAAAGAGCAGCTTCCATCAAACTCTACAGTCCAAATGCCATTAGGGTCATGAATAACTCCCTTGGGAAGCCTTGCCTCATCTTGTGACATAATCATGCAGTTCCCATGCCATACATCCTCATAGAGTATATGTGCTTTGGGGTCATCAATCTTTTGCACAATATGTACTCAATATGCTTCTCAGGTAGCAACTTCCTCATTTCTCCATTGATTGGTATCAAAGCATGTGAGCAGTCTATTTGAATTTTCCCTCCTACCTCCTTACATAAATTTCTACTCAGCAACATCCCATATGAGGGAGGAATATCAGCTACCAAAATGGTGGCTAAGACCATTTTCTTTGGAAAAGCAACAAAAGCTACTTGTGCATCTTTAATTCTTCCAACCAAAGGTACTTTCCTATTTCCATGCAATAGTAGGAACCAAAGGCATGTGTTAGGGTCCAAGCCTAACGCATGCGCTACCTTTGCAAGCATTACATTGTCTAGATGCTCCTAAATCTATAAAATAATTACTAACTTTATGGCCAGCTATGAGAAGAGTCACATAGAATGGTTCAATTTTCTCATTAGGGGAAGTGACTACAGCCACAAGGCTTGATTGAGGTGAGGAAAAGGGAGTGGGCAAAAGACCTTTAGAAGTATTGGATGAGGCTTTGGATTTGGAATTAAATAAGTTTACCATTTTAGCAAAAGCTTTTGGATGGGTTTGGTAAAACTCTTCCTCTAAAATTTGGATTTTGGTCCTTTTGAGTGATCAATGATATCAAACGACCTAGAGGTAGATGGGACATCATTACTAGGAAGTTGAGAGACTCTTGATCTATCAGTTTGAGGATTTGAAGGACAAGGAGTTTTGAAAACAGAAGTAGGAGAAGAAGGAATTGGAGTTACTCACCTTTTGTGTGGAGGCAGTAGGAATAGGAACTCCTCTTCTTGCAATCACTGGAATAGTTGTAGGAAACTCCTTGGACTTCTTGGAAGGTTGCACCACTTTCTCTTTTCAGTTTGTTTGCTCCCAAGTCATAACAACATATGACTCACTATTTATATCTAGCCACTCTCTCACCATATTCATCTTCATCTTCCATACCTGCAATGGTGAGGAAATGAACTTGTGACCCACCAAGCTCCTCCAGTTCTTCATCAACCTCTTCCTCTGGTTCTTCATAGAGTTCAATACACTCCTCATCATAAGGTTCTTCAATGTCACAAGTTGCATTGACTGGAACTTTGATGGGTGGGCCTTCAATAGCCAATCTAGTATGAGAAGCAGGCAGATGATCCCTGGGCTGAAAATTCTTCCTTGGAACATCTTGGTAAGGAGTATGTTGAGCCAATTGTTTCTTGAGAGCAATGAGATCATTTGCAAGCTTTTGTACCAACTGATCAGAATTAGCTCCAAGGGAAGAGGAAGGAGAAGCTTTAGACTTGAAGGATTCTCTTTTCAGTTTACCAGACATGATTAAGTCATCCTCAACACTGATAGCTAACCGTTGATCAGCATCCAGAGTTGCAAGGTTAGCTCTCCTTAGTGCATAACTCACTTCAGGCAACTGGGCATTGAGGAAGAAGCACTTTCAGATTTGATCCACTCGACGAGTGTTTTGTGAAATTTTATTAATTAGCTTGTTAAATTTAGCCACAAACTTCCTCATGGGCTTGAATGGTTCCTTCTTGATATGAGAAATTTGTGCTAATAGAGCATGCACATCTTTAGCGGGTTTGAAACGTTGCTCAAACTGAGTTGTCATGGTATTCCAATTAGTGATAGACCCAACAGAAAGATGGTAGAACCAATTAGTAGAATTTTCCTGCAGTGTCTCCACAAAAATCTTGACGGAGACATCTTCATGTTCAACTCCAAGAATCCCACATGAAATAATGAAGGCTGGAATGTGTTCATCTGGATGAACTTTCCCATCACCCCGGAACTTGGGAAAAAATTTCCTGTTACCCCTAGGTAACTCATGCAATGGCTGAGGAAGAGCAAGAGGCCCAACCTATTGTCCCCAAGGCAAAGGGGCTGCCATCTTTGGAAAAATTGACTGAAGGGGAACTGAAACACCAACAAGTATCAAAGCACGGAGGTTAGGACTGATATTATCTTGAGGAACGCTGTCCTTGGAATTTATGTCTTTAACAGGAGGTGTGCTTGTAGAACGAGTTCCTCTGTTCCTTCTTGATGGAAGAGAGAAGTTTTGTTGCTCTAGAAGTTGAAAATGGGAATCCTCAACCCCGAGAGCTTTCTTCCGTGTATACCATAGAGTCGCCAGACCAACAATGATCCTGAAGTTTTTCCTTTAGAAAGGGATCCGTCTAAAATGAAATCCCAAGCAGAGTCGCCAAAAACTGTTGGGTTTTTAAAATGATACTTTTAAAAAACCACAGTCAGGGGACAGCAAGTCCCTCCTCTTTAATGGGAGAGGTTCCCTTATTGAAAGCCAGCAACAAAACTTATATACAAATGTACAACTTTCATAGTGTGGATTCCTGATGCTTTGAAATGGTTTATGCCCAAAGATCATCAATATGAAAGAATGGAAGAATGTTTACTAAGTTACTTCTATGTGTTACTAGTTACAAATTTGATTTTATTAATTACTTATAAACTTTTGATTATCTTGTTTGTAGGTTCTTGGTGGGAGGATTGGGGAGGAAATACCCCACATCTTCAAAAGCTAGCCCCCAGAATTCTATGTCAACCATATAGCGCTTTTGGATGTGAACGCAACTGGAGTTTGTTTTAGGTGATTCACACGAAGAAGCGCAACAAGTTGACTCAAAAATGGCTCAACGACTTGGTTTTTGTGCAATACAATATCCGGCTTCGCTCAAGAAAAGTGGAGACCACATCGAAGGAGCTTATTGATTTGGATGAGATAGATCCATACAGTGAGTGGACTGCGCAAAAAGAGGAAATCCCTTCATTCACAGACGAGATTGCTTCTTTCGAGAGGGTGGCTATGGAGGGAGAAGCTCTAGCAACAGATATTGGATTGGATGACATCTTTGGAGGTCATCTCGAAAATGCAACAGAGGAGCCACCACCATCTACTACCAGTTTTGAGCCAGAGTCACATTCTTCTAGGAGCGAGGAGACGCACTCGAGTGCGGGGACTAGTAGAGGCAATAGACCCTCTCCCCAATATTTCTCTAGAATGGGGATGAGAAAAATGTAACTTATCGAACATTGTAACTTGCATAGATATGAAATTTATGATGATAAATTTCAATAACAATCATCATAAATTCATAGCACTTATCACTCGGCTGTTATATTCAGATGATGATGTGATTTTGTATAATATTAGTATTCAAATCTAATAGAAAACACTTCTCCAACATTTAATAGACTCGTGTGATACATTTTGTAGTTATATTTTTCATAAAATTTAGGTTTTTTAAAGAAATTTTGAGTATTTTTTAAGTTGTCGAATATTCACAGTCTTGCCGAGTCAATTTTTTTTGGGTTTGTCGATTGTTCACCGAATAAGAATATGCAAACTATGGTGTAAATCAACTATCAAACTGAATATTTTGAGTCCATATGCAGGAGAAGCTTTGATTTCAAACTCAATTGTATATGTGTCGCTTTCCTACATAACTGTCATTGTGTTAGACTGCAAATCCAAGAATTAGTGTTGTACAACAAGTTTAAAGGTTAATTCATGTCGTGCCTTTTCTTAAAACAATGAGTCATTTCATTTAGTTTAGTCTATGTTTGTACATTAGGCTTTTAATTAAAGCTTTTAAGTCTTGAAGTCAACTCAACGTGTTTTTTAGATTTGTTTTGTTTTAAAAATTTCATTAAATATAGTCATTATAAATCCAATTTTACGGTAATTATTTAGTCATTGGATTTTGGAAACGTGTTATATGTCGTCCCATTTATTGTCTAGCCACTACAGTAAATTTGCTTAGTTGCAAATTGTCTTTTTGTCATTGTTCAAAAAGTCAAGTTGAGTCGGTCATAGTGTATAGTTGTCATTTATCAAAAGATAGAGACAAGTATGGTATCATCAAAGTCATTAAATAGTTATTGTCTTGTCAATAAGTATCTTTTTGTAATTCGGAGTCAAAAATGTGTAAAAAAAAATTGTCTTACGGATGCATTTTCGGTATAACCCGACAAACAAGTTGTATTTGTGCTTCATGATCAAATCCAACTAAGCTAGCAACATGACATTGGAGGACGGAGGAATCCGAGGCTAGAGGTCGATTAGTGTCTCTCTTCAGTCGCAAACGACGGGGCCGCACAGATGGTTTGGTGGGATTTTTTTTAGTGTGTACTTTTCACTGTGATGTGTTTTCAAAGTTCTTGTTTTTTTAGTGTTATTGGTTTTTTGAATAAACCCCTTTGCAGAATTTCGGGAAGGATTCATGTTTTTAGAAGACTCACTTTTGGGGAGCAGGAGAAGATTATAAGCTAGGCTCGAGGATGGTTTTCCGCCTAGTGCCAACCTTGTGTATTTAAGAGATCCAGAATTCGAGCACCCTAGGAGGAAGGGAAAGTCCCACAGGAACCCAAAGAGGTAGGGAGTATTCCTCCATAATTCGGTTTGACACTATGCCTTTATGAGGGTAAAGAGATAATCTACGGAGTTTGTACCTATACTAGGCAGTGCTTTCAGGAGGTGATTCAAATTCTTCGAAATACAATTCTTCATCGTGTTCACATTAAGGGGGTGAATATTGGGAATTAAAAATGTTCACACCAAGGAAGTTAATGTTAGGAATTAATTGTTGTAAACATTACTAATTTATTATATTTTTATATGAGTTTGGTAACTCATTAATAATAATATAATAGAGCTAAATACTGTTATACGAGTTAAATCTGCTCCACACTCTTCACACCCTCCATATCACACGACTTATGTATTATCGATGTTAAAAATGTGTTTGTAGCCTTGACTTGGCCATTCGCTCGTGGGTAGTAGGGGCTCAAGAGCTAATGGAAGATGAGGAAATCTAAAGTTATCAACCAAATCATGTGGTGGACCAAATGCACTCCTGTATCTTTCGTTATCTATATTGGAATCCTACATCTAGTGACCACTTGTTCATAGATAAATTTTGTAGTATTCTATGCCTTACAATCTAGTAACACTCTACCTTTTATGCACTAAGCACTTCAATATTCTATGACAACCACAATGTAATTGCATTAGTGAACCTTCCTGACCATCAAAGGTCCAATGAAATCCAAGCACCATATTTTGGGAAGCTCTCGGGGCTACGGTGGTTATAGGGGCATAAAGTATCTTTTGAGTGATTTTCATGTCTTCTGACAAGTGCTTAATCCCATTACCCAATCTTTGGCGTCACCATGCAGTGTTGGCCAACATACTCCTAGTAGGATTACTTTCTTTGTTGTAGCATCTAGTCTCATATGGCCTCCAATCGGTCCTTTACATGCTTCAAGTAGCACATCCTGAATCTCCTTTTCACTACACACAGTTCCATGATATGGTCAAGTCCCATCTTGTAAAGAATACCATTGACCAACTAGAACATTCAGGCCTTCAATGCTAGTTTCTTGCACTCGACAAGCTACATGTTGCTAGGGAATAAAGCAATAAATATGTGTTCCCCAATAGTTTTCATATAAAAATGGCACAATACCAATTTGGAATAATTGGACATCCAAAAAATCCTCAATAACACTTTATGGAGTAAAAATGTACATTGAAACTTAGTCCAATGTTGTACCTCAATAATAAATTTGCAAACCTCTACCAACCATGCCGCAAAGTATTGAGGTCATTTAAACTATGTTTAGGAAGTAACTATGTATGAGCAATGGCAATAAAACCAACAAAAAACCACTTCTAGTATCACGTTATGTGTTGAAATCAATCCTTGAAATGCTCAGCCACTTTTTGCACCACCTTAGAAGTAAGATGATGTAGACACAGTTAGGGGGTCAAACATATCAACACCGTACACTATTAAACCCTAGATCTCAACACTCAAAATGGACATTCAGACATAAATTCATGTAATAATGGAACACCACAAACCTCATCTTAATTTACTTTCAACAGGAAAAACGAAAAAATATACACACAACTGAGAATTCCCGCATTATTAGAGACAAAAAAAAATGTAGAGATACAATATTTGTCCTTCAACAAATGTAATTCAAGCCTATAGATCTATATGCAAAACTACACAACTAGAAAGCTTCCCCACTTTCAAGCAAACTCTAGCTAGATGAAGAACAAGAATGAATTCCCTCCCTAATCCAACTACCCCCCCTTCATCCCAGGCCCCTTTCCTAATCAAGACACCAATCAAGAACAAATACGGAACGTGAAGCACTTAAACTTCCCTACACGAAATGTGCCAACTTCCCCTTGTGTCTCTTCATCTTCTTTGTTGGTACATACTCAAAATGCCCAAGAGTGTTAAGATATGATCTTGCGCAAGCATACAGCACCGTTCAAGACTTTCACAAAGGTTTTGTGCAATAATCAAAGCTAGCAAAGAGGGCAATACTGTTGCGCATTTTGTAAATTGGCGAAATACTTTTAAAAACTTGACCATCAACATACGACTTCTCTAGCGAAGGCATAGTGGTATTTTGTGTTGACATGAATCTCTTTGTTGCACAGATGTTGCACAAGTGATTAGGGTAAATAAAGCATAACTCTTCGAGCTGAGCAAGTATCTTTGCAAAGTGCGAGATGTGTCGACCTTTTAGGTTGTGCATGTTCACATAATATGGGGTAGCACAAAATCTTCACAAGATTTCGAAAATAAGTTCATAGATTCACAAAGCTTTGAAGACAAAAGAGTTGTGCAAAAGTTCGCAAAATTTCTTAAGACAAAAGCTTGCGCAAAATTTCTTAGGACAAAACTTCAAGAACACAACTTCGTAGATGAAGACTTCCGCAAAAGTTGGCAATACTTAGCAGACAAAAGTTTGCAAAATTTCTCAGGAAAAAAGACTTGTTCAGAAGTTCGCAAACGAAGGCTTGCATAGAAGTTTGCAAATGAAGGCTTGCACAGAAGTTCACAAAGCTTCACTAACAACCAAGGACATCAACTAAGTACTTACTTACACAACGATGTGCGAGTCTAGACCCTACCAAAAGTTTACCAATGCTGACTTCAAGACTTTGTATCTCTATCCTATTGTGGGATTGTTCCCGCCTTTATTCATCCATCTCCACCGTCTACTAGACCATAGTTTCTCCAGCCTCCAAGGAATTTGAACCGGCCAACTCTGCCTAAGCTCTACATCTCGTTCATTTTTGACATTCCGCCTATGGAAGTATGTATCTCATGTTTTCTTTCCTCTACTTGCTCATATTTTCTCCTCTTCATTTCTGCAACCACTTCCCATGCTTGGCTTCCAACACCCATTCTTTTGAACTCTCATTCGAAATGTTCTCCTCTTCTTTTGTTGTATATTCACCCATACTTGCAATAAAATAAACAAACCAAGCATTTTGGCGATCAACAATTCCCATGTGCATTAGCGCCTTCAACAACACCAGTGTTGTTACTTCCATTTGCATGCTCTCATTCTCTTTCCAATTCTCGCTACAACAAACTCATCAAACATAGTAGCATGGGACTTCTATAATCCCATCTACATATCCTCCAATGCATCTCTACTGCAACATTTGTCTCTCCATCAGTCAGTGCTCCCTCAAAATCAGTATCATGTCCATTTACTTGCACTTCACTTGTCTCCACCTTCATGTCCTTTAAAAGACATGTTTCTAATGCAACATCATCCTCTTCTACACATTCTTGGGTCGATGACAACAACAGTTCTTCCATCTCATTCTTTACCTCTATGTCACATGTGTGACGTTCTTTATCTTCCCTTGTCTGAATGCTCCTCGGAACAACACCTATCGACAATTTTAGAACTTTTCCTTCTACCTATCTCTCTAGATGGAGAATGAATGCATACCCTTCTCTATCAACTGATGTCCCATGGTGAAGGTGTTTTTCTTCTTTCTAATCTCTTCCAATTTCTCTTGTGAGGGTTTTCTATCCAACTTGTTTGTCCTCTTGACAGAATTCTTTGACCATCGAATTCCCACTTTCCCTTGCATTTTGGGTGCATTCTACAACAGCCTCGAACTCTTCCAAGCTTACCTTCAGATTCTCCATTTTCACCAGCTTCAAATAAAATTTACTTTTAGCCTCTTTCTTTCCACCTTGCACATGTGTTGTCCATTATTTCCAAAATTTGATTTCTTTTCCAGATTATTTTACCAAACATTTTTCCCCTACCACTATCTCAAGTCCGGATGTTTGGATACAAACTCCTTTGTTTTCATTTCCACATCACCTTGAGGCTTGAACATATGCAAGATTTTACTAAGTATCTTGTTCATCAATCCCTAGAAAGTGGCTACAGCATTCCTGCACCCAAAGGGCATCACCAGAACAGGTAGTGGCCCTGATGTATTCACAATGCAATCTTATCCTAGTCTTGGAAAACTACCTTATATTTACATATCAGCTCTGAAATCCCTAGGACAGACAATTCTACATCCATATAGTAAAGGCAAGCCATAAAGCCAAAATGCCCCTTCTTCAAACTTTTGTCAATCTAGCTCAAATGAACAATTTCTATTTCCCTCAAGGCCAAGTACTTGAAGATGTCCGTCCAAACTGCCCACCATTGCAGAAAGTGAAACAAATGGTTCCCCCTATTTCTACTGTACCAAGAGGCATATTTTTGGACTCACACCCTACATCAAGTTTCTCAGTCGTATCCTCCTTATCCAACTCGAACTCTACCATAGAAGAATGCACATCCTCTACCCAAACTTTTTTTGGGTTACGTACATGACCCTTGCTTGCTCCATGGGTCAAATCACCTACGACGCAAGTTTACAATAGTGGTCACAGGGGCAATTTCACAACTAGGGTTTTTCAAGAAGTAAACGCTCAAATTTTCCATGGTCTTTGGTTTTTAATCCCATGTTGAAAATCTATGGGCATCAATATGTTTTTCTGCTCTTCTAACTAATATAATGGGCATTTCAAAAGAGTGGTTCAAACATATACACATCTATTAAAATTTAATCCCATGGGTTGGAAATATAGATATTCCGCACCGAACTCAAAGAGAGCTTGGCCTTTGACTCCAAAAGTTGAAAAGTTTTTGTATACGCCTCCATAGATATATATCTTTCTAAACATGAACCTTAATTGGTTATCTAGGGGATGTAGGTCGACTTTTCCCCAAACATATATATCATCCTCTTCATCAATTGGATCCTTCATTTGCCTTCCTCATGAATGAGTCTCCTTTCAAACTTCCTTAAAGAACTCAACAAAAAATCCCTTCATCTCCTCTTTGGTCAAAAACTTTGAGTTGTTTCTTGCATAAACTCCCTCCAGAATTTGGTGGCATCTGCAACAATTGATTGAAGATCTGATACCAATCGTTGCATTCCAAATACCAATAGAAAACAGAACTACAAAATATGGAATAAAAATGTTGATAAATGGCAAGATGGGAGCACCTACTTCCTCAAGGGTGGATTGGACCTGCAAATCAACTTATAACAAAAGGGCTCCCACACAAACGTGGCTATATCTTGCATTAAGTTTGATATTGTAAAAAAGATGATACACTCTTAAGGGTTTTCCCACCTTTTTCATTCAAACCCTAGAAACTATAATTAACCCATGGCTAACTCAATGCTTAACCCTTCACCAACTATAGGCACCCTAAAGTATAACATAATAAAAATTAAAACTAATTATTAAATATATGGTGTTCAAGTACATAGCAGACAATATTTTGTGACATTGTAAGCATCTTTGAACAATGTGGAACAACATAAGCCTTCTTGTGGCAGTTTTCTTATCATTGGATCACCTATAAAGTGTCCTCAACATTTTTTCATATGCTTCCTTCAATACCATAGCTATGTAATGTTCAGAAACTACTTTTCGCAAAACATCATCAATTGTCTATCGGTACCAATGTCACTCCATAGGGACGTCTTTCTTATTTATATTAATATACAAATCCTTATTTCCAACATACAATGTTCTTTATCTTTAATGGGGAATCTTCTTTTAGGTAGTACAAGTGAGGCCTACTCGAATGACTCCTTTTTAATAGATGCGTTGATAGAACCAGTTTTCTAGAGTGAAGGGTCTCATGTTGCATGAAATCCAAGGTGTCAGGTGTGTTGGGGTAAAGTAGAAGCATGAGAGCTCATTGCATGAGTAAAATGTTTTGTAGGTGAAGCAGCCTAATAGGTTGATTGTTAATAGGTAATGTTTTGTGTTTAGCATGAGTCACGTGGACAACCTTATTGTGGTAGCTGTAATAAATTGTATACTCTTCAAGTATTGTGAAAACCCATACTCGTGTGTTGATATGGTCATATCAATGGCTATAATCGAATGTTTGATCTTGCTCAAGTGTTGCACCTTTATGAGAGCGTTGGTCAGGAGAGGACATAGAGTTATCTATGAAGGTTTTGGATAATTCATTAAAAAGGAAAAAGAAAAAGGCAAGATGGAGTGAGATCAATAAGGTCTTATTTTAGATATGTATAGCAAAGTATTAACCATGGAAGGTGGAGAAGTGATCTCTATGTGACAAAAAATTCCAAGGGTTGTTGAGTGGTAGTGGAAAAATGAGGATGTGGTTAGGTTAAGCAAGTGGGACAAATGACTTGACAAGGGGTACTACAAGGATGTTACGGATATTAGTTTAGTTAGTGCTCCATGGGTGAATATATAATAGTGTTATATTGTAATATTATTAATATGAGTTGTCATAAAACTCATCATTAATAATATAGGTTATAATAGTGTTATATTGTAATATTATTAATATGAGTTATCATAAAACTCATCATTAATAATATAGGTTAGAATAGTATTTGTTGAGTGAGATATTATTGGGAATAGTATTTGTTGAGTGAGATATTGTTGGGAGTAAATCAAGGAGATCAGCTTGAGAAATTTAAGGGAGAGATATGTGCATTTGAAGATTAACCTTGACTCCTCTTTAGTCGCAGCTCTTTGAGCTATATAACTTGTAATCCTCCATCCTTGGAATTATGCTGAATGAATTGAATTTGAAGACTTTAATATTCGCTGTTCAAGCTGTTTAATTTTCTGCAAACTGATCCAAATATTTCATTTGGTATCAGAGCAATGTCAATCCATCAGTTATGAGAGTCCTGTGGTAAGCTTTGTCTCAGGTCAGTTCATGAATGCTTGCACTAGCATTCAGTCCTTTCGAATAAGCCTACTATATGGAAAAAGAGATGTCATATTGAAAATGCTGGCGTCTTGTCTTCTTTGTATCGACATTGTGCATCAATTTACATTGGGATCACGTCTGGATTTTTTGGAACGGGCATCATAATACATTGGACATATATTTATATTGTATTGGACTCGTCTGTTGCATCCGTTTGCTGAAAGGATAGAGGACATTTAGTGTGTTCAAGGTATTTGGCTGAGTTCGTGATCTCATTGGTGAAAAGATAAATTCCACCTACAAGGATTCTACTCTTCAGATCCACCACCATACACCTTTAGCAGCATTGGAAGAATTCATCTCGTGCCCTTTTGTTGTGCACCTGCAAATCTGGTCAAATCATTTCATTGGAGATTTCAAATTGTTTACTCTCAGATCTGGTTGCACTGTATTTTTGTAATCAAGCAGTCATTCTCAAAGTACTTCTTGATTTGGTGTTCTATTACATGGTTTTTCAGAAAAGGATGGCTTATATGAGCTATTAGCTCACGTGGAGCATACCAGATTAAATCATCAGTCATTGACTCTCGTGGGTTTGTGAAGAAGCGTCTAGCTTAGAAGAAATGTTTGGCTCTGATTTCTGCTGAGCCGTATATGGTTTAATTTTATCTTCCTTCCTTTGGATACATGTTTGATTCTTTTCTCCAGCCTTCTCAAACTGCTCTCTCTTGGAAAATCTACTGAAGAAAATCTACAGTTGAAACTGCATGATTAGGCCGCTTTCCAAGGTGCTTTCCCAATGGCCCACGTGCTCTCCAAGATCATACCATGCATTAGTTGATGTGTCATTTGTTTGAGTTAGTAATAGGCTTTGAAATGTTTAGAATTAAAAAGGAATTTTTTATCCTCAAAAGTATTTAGTTTAAATTCGTGGCATTAGATAAAAGTTTCATGTCTCTAAAATCTAAGTGAAAGTTATAATAGTTTTAGAGTACAGTGGAAAAGTCCAATGTCAAGAAAAATGTATTTATATTTATCTGAAGGTCAATGTGTTATTGTCTCCCGAAAATAAAAATAAAACAAAGGGTAGTGTATTTTTAATAATAGCTTTAGGCTATATTAAAAGAGTCATTTTTTGTGTATGTCATAAATAGAGTCAAAATATTCTTATTGTCCTTATTACATTCATGTCGTAAAAGTCGGCAAAAGTTGTTTGTGTCAATAATCGAAAGTCATTATTGATGTTAATGTTGTCTTGTGAGTGAAAAGTGTAAAAAGTCCAAAAACTTATTAAAAAATGCCCGCATTTAACGAACGCATTATTGGTAGAATTTGACGTCAGAGTTAAAATTGAAGGTGGGCACTTCAAACTGAGCCTCATATTCACATTCCACTGAGTTACCATCGTCATACTGGAGGACGGAGTCAATGGAGGAAGGACGTCGATCAACGACCTCTCACCAACCGCAAGCGATGAGGCTGCAAAATGAGGTTGTGGCATGTTTTTTAATTGATTTGTGGTAGTAAATAAAAACAGATGATTCGTCCATGTTCGCACTTGTAATAAGAGGGCGAAATTTCATGTATTTTTCCCAGATGTAGCAATGTTGTCGGGAACAAAAAGCAAAATCAGACATGGATCTTAAAAAGGTTAATGGTAATCTAGAAAACCGTAAGAGTGAACAGTTGATGGGTTCCTATTCATATTCTAGTTTGTAGAAAACCTGCAAAAAACCATGGAAGGTTGATAGGAGGTCCCTTTCTTTTGTATCAAGGTCATGATCCACGAGAATGGGCGTGCCACAAGAGTCGGACATTCTGTTGTTGGATATGTAAAAGTTTTTCTACCATGTTCGCACTAAGGGGAAGAATGCTACGGATATTACTTTAGTTAGTGCTCCATGGGTGAATATATAATAGTGTTAAATTGTCATATTATTAATATGAGTTGTCATACAACTCATTATTAACAATAAAGGATAGGATAATATTTGTTGAGTGAGATATTGTTGGCAGTAAATCAAGGAGATCAGCATGACAGATTTAAAGGAGAGATATGTTCATTTGAAAATTAGCCTTGACCCCTATTTGGTGGGAGCTCATTGAGCTGTATGATTTGTAATCCTCCATGTAATTATCCCGGATGAATTGAATTTGAAGACTTTAATATTTTGTGTTCAAGTTGTTTAATTTTGTGCAAACTGATCCAAATATTTCAAAGGACAATGTGCACCTTTACACCTTGGATGGATGGGGCTCATTATCATGATAAGCTCCGAGTTGGATTTAGAATGGGGTCCCAGATATGAAAGAACAAGTGGGCACTTTTTCCGAGGTGGTTTTGTGGTTTGTCTGAGAGCACCAACAGCTTGATTATAGGAAGTGGATTACCCATAACTTTGTAAATTCAACAGAGGTGTTGGTTCGTGTGCTTGAAAGCTTGGTTGGCCAAGCTATTGGCAACCACATTGTGATCCTAGAATTGCATTTGATGAAGATTTGATGGCACTTGTCAAGTATTATTTTCCATTCTCCAATAAAAACTATTTGGTGTAATGTGGCATGACTTCATCTCTATGTTGATCATTTGTATGACCATATCCTATTTAAATTTTGAGGAGTGCATTGGCTACAGCATGTTGAAGTCTTGTACTGAGAGCCACAAGTTTTGTATTATTATTAGTATGTAGAACAATTTGTTCCAAGTAGGCAATTAAAAATTCCCCTTCCGAGCTCACACACTTGGGAGGCTTTGGTTGTTTTTTGATGCCCCATCAAAATTTAGTTCATAGAGTATTGTTTGGAGAGTGGGAACCGTGTGTTTTTTGGGATATATTAGGAAGAATCTGAATTTGTAGTGAAAAGCAATATTCCACTTCCCTTCTGTCATGGAATCTAACATACCGGTTGAGTTGAATAGTCCTCCAATATTTTTGTAATGGATCAACCATATGGTACGGATGAGGGCCTTGATGTTGTACACAATTTCATTTGTTTTATGCAAATTTTTGCAAAAATGTGTACATTCTCCTCCTTCCGGATATGCTTAAGGACAAAGATCAGGGCTTTATTAAAGATGAGATTCAGGAATTTCATATTGGACATAAGTACTCTCCATTAGATATTTTTGGTGATAATGTTTACCATGTTGATGTTTTTTATTCCAAATAATTGAGCCACCCGTTCCCATATTTGTGTAGCACAACTACATTCATGCTAGAGATGAGTGTTTCCCCTGCTTGTTTACAATTTGCACATCTGGTAGGACTAATCCAACCCCTTTTTTGAAGATTGCCCAGAGTGAGAATACTATTATGCATCACTAGCAAGAATAATCAGCTTATCTTTGGCAAGAATATACCATGTTGATGTTTTTTACTCCAAATAATTGAGCCACCCGTTCCCATATTTTTGTACCACAATTACATTCATACTAGAGACGAGTGTTTCTCCTGCTTGTTTACAATTTGCACATCTGGTAGGACTATTCCAACACCTCTTTTGAAGATTGTCCAGAGTGAGGATACTATTATGCATCACTAGCAAGAGTAATCAGTTCATCTTTGGCCAAGTCAACATAGACCAAAGAGTATTCCATTAATTTCCTGTGTCCAGAGCTTTGTCCTTGAGAGACCAGTAGGCCTATTTAACATTACAATTCCCATCGTTACTGAAGGGTCCATATCCCTTCCTAGTAATAAGGTTATATTCTTATTGTAAGTTTATAAATTTTGTTTATAAAGACACACTCTTCAAAATTGAACATTTCCCTCATAATTACTATGACTTTCTACAGTAGACACTCACTTTACTAATCACAATGAACCTGCCATAATCCATTTCTTAGGGCAGTATGATTCTTCAAGCACAAAAATTCAGACTGTTGTAGACTGCATACAGGTCTGTTGTTATTCCTACAAATTTCTTCAGGGATCCTTGCAAGATGGCAGATGTTTTAACTTTTAAGTGTGGTTTCCAGCATAAGTCTTCATGATGACTTTTGCTATGATAATGTTTGGTACAACAAAAAGAAAGGTATACATGAAAACATATTATATTGTATTAAATAATGGATGTGTAGCATGATCCTACAGCAATACACAGGGAGTCCTTATATAGATGCCATAAACAGGTTCAAATATAACGATCAGCCATCTATGCATGCAGAAATCTTGACCCAACTAAGGATAACTGGATCATGAAATCCTCAACACTGCCACAATTTAGAAGCTTTAAGTATCACCGACCATTGTTAAATGTTATGTCTTGGATCGTCCTTCAAGATTTGCAATCAAAATAACTGCAACAAATTTACCACCCCACAACATCCAGTGGGTGTCCTATCATACATTGTTATAAAAGCAGGGAACTTCTCAAAGCATTTTCAAGTCACACATTGGAATGCAGGTTCCCCTGTTGAGTCCTTTTAACACCCTTTTGCAGGGATGGTCTGATAAACCCATCATGAATGACATTTGTACTATATATGTTATGATTCATTTTGTACTTGGTCTACTTTAGAATAAGTTCATGTGTACACAGTTTCGTACATTACAATGAATCACCATCTTATGGATCACCTCAGTCAGATAAGCATGTTCATGCTAAGGATTTTGTAACATTTAACCAGCAAAAGGGTTATGAGCAGTTCCAAAGTAGGATTTACACTCTCAAGTGGTTTTATAGACTTTCAATAATATTTATTTCAGTTCAAGCAGCAGAGCTGGCTTCAAATTTTTGTGGTTAGGAAGTCAGTAGCCTCAAAAGAACTTTAGATGGACAACTGCTATGCATAGTTACAAAGCACGAGAAACCTCAAAAAATGCGAATGATTGATAGACAAGTAGTATACATTCACTAAGAAGATATTGAAAAATAATACTGAAAGCTAGTATTAATCGAATCAGGTTTCAATATAAACAGACTCAATACAAATATAATATGAACTTAGGAAGCTAAGATTTCAGTACTTGACTTCACAAAGCACTGAACACTGCTAACAGCGGAATGGTAAGTTGTGGTTTCCTTTCTGAGTGTACTGAATTCCTATACAGAAGAGATCTAACTACATTGGCAACTATTATTTCCCGCTATATGAATTTTCTGAATGGTGAATCTAACCAATTCAAATGTTTCTTCAAGGCATTATCATAAATCAACTTGTCTAAAATATGTACACTAAAAAAGAAACCATCTTATTGCATTCCATGTGTTGCATGGATAACTTACACTTGCCCAATATGTCTTTCATAAAAGCAGCTGTAACTTAAACAGAAAACACCAAGTAAAAATCTAATATGTAACTTCAACTTTTCTAAGTTCTAGTAACAGTTTGAAGATTCCTCATTCTTTTTGCATCTGCCACCAGTTACCAAATGTTCTTGATCTGCTAAGCACGACATTACTTCACCTCAAATATTGTAGACGTGGTCGTCTCCCAATTCTTTATTGACATTATCAATAATCATACTAATTTCATTTCATTCCTAAAGACCTTTTATGGTTAGATTGTCAATTTTGGCATGCTATCAGGAAATTGTACTTTGTATTTCCCTGTCTGATCCAACAATTACAAACCTGCTGATATGATTTCAGCTTAATTTGGAACCTTCCCCATAATTCCTTTTCTGATAAGAATACCCATTAGTAACAATACATGCAATGCAAATAAGAGGTGTGTTAACCACTCACCTTTGCTACTTCAAGAAAACCTTTGCAGGTATCTTCAAAATTCACCTGCAGCATGTGATTGCACGAGATAAGGTACTAATATATATATATATATATATATATATATTCTTTTTCTTCTTTTCCTTACCTTAAAAATGAAACCATGTTCAGGAAAAAAATGGATATACATATAAGACTACAGAGATTATAACCTGATTTCACACCAAACAAAAAATTAAAGACCATTTACTACATTGATATTAAAAATGGAGAAGCATGCTCACATTAGCCTACCTAAATTTCCTATCAAAAACTTGGAAGGTATAGTATTTGCATTTTCTATGTAGTAGATATGGTTGTGTGTTTTTCCTCAAATAATTTTTCTTTTTAGGTCTAATGGGCATAAACACGCAATCAACATGAAATATGTCAACATGCCTTTTACACTACAAAATCCTTCTGTGCCTGAGTGACCTTTGAGTTGATCGGTTTGCTAACTGAGATTCAGTGTGATGGTACACCAAATACCCGGGCAAAGACGTAAGCCATGTAATGAAATTTTTACTTCCTTGCCCATGTAAATGACGACTGAGCATCTATTGTTCCTGCCATAGCTTGAAACCATCTGCACCAAGTATGGATCGAACTCACAACCACTAAAATATGGCATTTGTAAAATCTGGTCCACCCCAGATCTGTGTAGAGCCATGTTCAACTCGTGGTTATAAGGCTTGTTGGCCCACCATGTCTGAAACTCCATGGTTGCAAGGTGGCAAGACTTTACCATTTTATTCTTTCCCAAGTGGCCAGTACTTTTTGGTGATGCTTCTTCAGCCTTATGTTTTTTATTGCCTTTGGCTGCCAATTTAGAGCTCGAACCTACTGTTAAAAAGGTTTGAATCATCCTTCAGGCTACTGTAGAAGGAGGTTTGGGAGTTATGCAGCATTTCCTAGCCATTCCAAACCATTCAAATGTCATATCTAGGGCATTATTTTCCCGTATACAAGATGGGGTTGTGATTGATGCAAGAGGGGCTTTATCCTTTTCAGCCATAACTGCCAGTGAAAACCAGCACTAATTATCAAAAAATACCTATTGAAACCCTCACGTAGAAGATTCTTGGATATTTGATTCGGCCCTTGGAGTTTTTACTATGCTCTTAACCCTGCACTAGAATTGCTTCCTGAAGCTAGTGTTGAAGCTATATGCTCAGTCATCGACCAGGTTTCCTCCTTTGGAAGCAAAAAAATTGATTTTTTAATATATTCTCTTCCTCTGAAAAATCCCTATCACCCTACAAATCTGGCGCTGAAAAAGACACTTGAAAATCATCGTTGGGAGCCATACACCTCCACTCGGACACTACTCGCACCATACACTAGCAACTGCATCCAACAGACTAAAGGGTTTTTCACACGAATCTGTGTTTGAGAGTGAAGTGTACGGGAGTGTGTGCACATTCAAGAGTGTGTAGGCATTCAGGAGAGTGTGAACATTTAGGGCATAAAGCAACAATTGGGTCGTACAAGGGTTGTAGGCCCAAGCCCATATGAAGGACGTACAGAAACAAGGTAATGTTCAGCAGAGCAACAAGCAAGGTAGCATACCACAAGGCAGCATAAGGTTGAAGGAAGCTAATTGGGAGTGGGGCATTCAACAGCTGGTCATGCAGCTTCCATTTGATGTTCAGGCTGGGTAATATAACAAGGATATATGGGTTGGATATTCAAACAAGGGTGTGTAGGTATATTTGAAGGGCCCTTGGGGAAATAAGGGCGTTTGAGGAACTTATATAAATTTGGGCATTCGACGTGTGTGTGGCCCAAGTTAGTTCAGGTCGAAGTGGATCTTAGTGGGGAATACATACTTTTATTATAATTTTTATATTATTTACATGAACTTTTCCTGTGCCTTTTTTTTTGTCTTGTCTTCATGTTATTCATCGCTCATAAATAGGAGCTTGATGTCCAAGAGTTGATTCTCTTTGTCTTGGCTCGATATACTTTTAACTTTGAACCATTCATTATATCCTTGACCATAGTCCCATTCCAGTTTCCAATTTAACTACCCCGCTTTCTAAATTATCCATAATTTTAAACAATCCAAGCCACATTATGTTAAACTTGTCAGGATTTATTTAACATCTCCCATTATATTTAAGGACTAAGGCTTCGACTTCGAAGTTCATCCGTCGGAAAATCTTATCATGTCATTACCTCTTGCTAATTTGTATGATATCCATTGCGCAATAGGCTGTCAGTCCTCACTCATCTAGTCCAGTCAACTAGGTGAGACATTACTTAATACTTTCCTCATTGCAAAGTTTGTTTTCCATGGTCACCCTTAAATACTTTCCTCATTGCAAAGTTTGTTTTCCATGGCCACCCTTAAACTTGGCACAACATTCTCCATTGAAATTGTTGCCTCTTCCTTGTACATTAGTTGGAATGGTGTCCGGCTCGTGATTACCTTATAGGTTGTCCGATAAGCCGTGTACATTAGTTGTGATGATTTATGGCTTGTGGTTACTGTTGTCATGGAGAAATGCACCCTGTGGGGAGTGGTGTGATGTCTCGCCTTCCAACTGACAAAATGAAAACACTCCTAAGCTTTGGGTGACCTATATGTTGGACTGAGTCTCCAGAGAGGGCTGGTTCCCCTAGTGTAACACCTAAAACTAATTCTACTCCTAAGACTACTCTACTTTTTTGAATCAACAAGGAAATGGGAGAGGGAATTAAGGGAAAACTGAAAAGATGGTGATACACGAGAAAGTTTGAGGATCTTAGACTTGTTTGAACTACACAAATGGACCACGGAAACCACATGCACAATACACAACTTACAATGGATATGTTAATGCAAAAAAGTTTCAGAGAAGGGTTTGAAGCTACGATAGAATAAAGAAGGGAAACAAATAGCTCTAGAAGGGCAATTTGATGAAATCCACAACTGAATCCTGCAAGAAACTTGGTTAAACACAATCTATGACCTGCAAATTAACGTATAACTGCATAAAGGCATGGAAATTAAACTACAAATCAGGAATAACAGTATCACGAGATAAAATCAGCTTAAAAACAACACTATATTGCACAATAATCAGGCTATAAAAAGGTAAAAACAACTCCTTTATTGATCCAATAGGTGACATCAGTACAACAGATCCCTCGTGACCCCTACTCTTCCACTCAGAACTCTAAACTACTCCAGGATGATGAACCAAAGTGCAGAGATCATTTTTACAATGAATTTCATCGAGTTTTATAGAGAATTGAGAGAGAGGAGAGGAAAATAGACCAAACATGCAAGTCTGAAATTTAGAAATAGAGAAGTATTTGAGAACATGCGTGAATATGGTATCTTCTGCTCAAAAAATAGCTCTTCCCATGCTCAACATATGATTGCGCATGCCCGAAAATAAATTATTGCTACAAAACGCTGGGAAAATAGGAGAAAACGCTTCTTGCATGCCCAGAAATAGAACTTGGTACCCTCTTGCATGTTCTTCGCTAATTTTAGCCTTTGAATGATGAAAATGGATTCTTGTTTGCATGGTTCTTCCAATTTTAGCCTTTGCATGATCCAAATTCGCAATCTTCACTGGAAAAACAGCTAAAAAAACTCGTTTGAAAGTTTGTGTCATTTGTTAGGCAGTGCGGTGATCCAGAGAACTGGCGAAACGAGGGAACAATTCCCTTTGTTTCGTCTAGAACCAACTTTACCGACTTGTTCCTTTGTTCCTCCCATCGGCCGAATAACCGATTTGTTGCACTTCTCCTCTTTGTCGGCTTGGACGGGATTTCGGAGCATTGTCGGAACGATTGAACTATTCTGTGGGGACCTTAGTCGGCCGATTCGGGGTATCGAGGCACTCAAAGAACTTAAGCATTGTTCCATCCTTCCAAGTGTTCCCATTTGGCCCGATTATCTGCTTTGCCAACTTCAATGCGCAATACAGTCGAGGCGGGATTTTGGGGCACTACTGCGATGGTTGAACTATCCCGTGGGGGCTTGGCAGAGCTGACTTTGCGACATTATTGCTTGGACCAACTTTGACAGGTGGGCAAAGAAGTGATGGAACACAAGAATAATTCCACTTGTGCCCACCAAACCCGACATATTTGACTGTTGGGCCCTCTCTTCCCCTTGTCGCCATTTACAACCGATGGAACTCGGGAACGTTTTGTTTGTTTCATTCAATGCCAACTTAGCCTATTTGTCATTGTTTTTGATAAGGGGTCAAAGAAGGTGGGGTTTTGGGGAACTCCAAGAACTTGGGAACAGCTCCATTGGTGCCATAATAACTAAACATCACCGCAACCTTTGCAAAGTGGCCCAAACGGTAATGCGGGGAACAGGAGGAAGTTAGGAACAGTTCCTCCACAAGCGTATTTGTCCAATTTTACCCAAATTTGACCCAATTTTTGACTAACTCCTAGACTAAAGAGGCCTAGCAAAATGGAGGACAATGCCCAAAACACTAAAAAATGCCCATAACCTATAAAATTTTGAATTTCACTGATCCATGACAACACCATGACATAGTTACCTAAGTCTCAGGGATGGGGGGACAGGAGTCGCAGGGATGGGGTTTCTGGGACAGCAAAAAAATTCCCATATTTTGGGGACTGCAAGGGGACGGCTATTAAAATAATATATAAAAACTAATATTTAAATATTTTAGCTTTATTCAATAAAGTTTACGGATTTAAATTGTATTTTAGGTACTTTCAAGATTATAATTTAATGTCCTTAGTAAAAGTAACAACTTTTTAAAAGTTAAAACATCATATTTTTTTATAAGATTTTTAAAAAATAGGGAACGTCCCCTCTAAGTTCCCGAAACGTTTGGGACGTTCGAGATATCACCAAAATCTGGGGGACGCGTCCCCGTGTAACATTGTTGACCATGACATATCAAAACACCCAAAACGGCTTAGGGCTGGTTTTGGATAATAGTTACCTTATACACTGTCCAATAAGTCCACAATATTGTCGGTAAGAACTTTTCCCAATCTCCACCTTCTACTCCACAGGGCATTCAGATTACTAGGATTAACATGTTGTCAGTTGCCTCTACTTGCCCATTTTCCCTTGGATAGTATGGACCTGAAATTGAATAGAAGATTTGAAACTCGAAAGTAACTAAGTGAACTACGTGATTGACAAAATGTCCACCATCATTTGTGACTTGAATGGAATTTCAAATCTCGTCAAAATTTTCTTGTAGATAAACCTTGTAATATCCCGAGCACTATTATCAAACAAAGCTCTAGCTTTCACCAACTTCGTCAGGTACTCGATAGCCACTACAATGTACTTACATCAGTACTCCTTTCTTATATTTCTAGGGTCCCAAAAAATCGAGGTCTAGATCATTACGAAAATGGATAGAGGAAAAGGTATTGTCGGCCCCGTCAAGCACACCAGAGCATCTGCAACTCTATTCTCTTTTCCCTTGATATACCCAAATATCAAAATCATATTCTGAAAGGAATTCCAACCATCTTCACTACCTCGCATTTAGATTACATTGAGTAAAAATGCATTTCAACCCAAGATGATCAATTTTTGGCTCGAACGGTTTTACTAAGAGAAAATGCGAACCAAATTTGCAAGATGTGTATAATTACAACCAATTCCAAGTCATGTGGAGCACAATTATGTTTATAAAGTTTGAGTTTTCTTGACTCGTGAGCGACAACCTGCCCATATTGCATGAGTACCCCACCATACCCATCCCTCGAAGCATCTATTACCATGGTGAAATTGTTATTAGGATCTGAAACTCGAAGTACCAAGGTTGTAAACTTCTCCTTGAGGAGATTGAAGGCTTGTTCACATTTCTCAATCCAATCGAACTTCTTACTTTTTTTTATAACGACGTGATAGGATTAGCAATATTTGAGAACCCTGAGAAAAAAATTTTGTAGTATCCTACTAACCCCATAAAATAATGTATCACATGAACATTCTTGGGAGTTGGCCACTCCATGACGGCTTTTATCTTAGTGAGATCCTGTGATATTTCATCTTTTGAAATAATATGACGCAAATACTGCACTCCTTTGGAAAAATGAAAATTTCAGGAATTTTGCATACTTTTGTTGTAACCATTCCATAACTAGCCTCAAGTGATAAAAATAATCTTCCTCATTCTTAGAATAGATCTATTCTAAATAAAAATGAGGAAGATTATTCTAAGTATGAGAAAGATAATCTTCCTCTACTACATAGTAATAGGTAAACTAAATAAAATACCCGGAATTTTTACTTGCATGATTTAATGCTCAATTTTGTAATTGCCAACTGCCACATGAATCCTCTATTGAAATGATTTCTGCTGATTACGTAAAGTCCTTCGTCGCTAAAAATTTCCCCCACCCCTCTATGGACAATTATTTGCATAATGATTGCCTCCACATTTGAAGCACCCACCTAGTAGAACTCTATTTTCAAGTTTTCTTTCATTATTTCCTATATCATTTTAGCTTTTCTTGAAAGTGTTGTTTGATTCATTGCCCATAAATTTCTTATAATACGGTTTTCTTTTCGTATTCTCCTTCCACACAGTCTTCTTGAAACTTGATGGATGGGATAATGACTAATTTTTCTTTGTTTCCTCTCTCAAAAATGACATTTTTGTTCTTATTTTATTTTTTTCAAATACTGCATCTATGGTAGAAGGTTTATGCACATCCACCTCTTCACAAATATTCAAATTCAAGCCCAACATAAACTCCATGATTTTGAACCTCCCGTCCTTCTTGTACTAAGATATATACTTCAAAAGAGTAAATTATTCTCACTGTTCAACAGTAAGTTCTCCTTGGTACAAATAGTAGAATTCAATCATCTTTTGATCAAAGTATAATTGTGGCAACCATCATTGTTTGAAGTCTCCTTTGAGCTGTTCCCAAGAAACAAATGTGGCTTATAAACCCAGCTCCATCTTTTTGTTATCTCACTAAACAAAAGATTCTGCAGACAATTAGTGCGCTCCCCACACAACATTTTGTTCTTCTACAAAGTCTCAGATTTGAAAATGCTTTTCCACCTCACTAAGCCAAGTCTCAATACCATCTCCCAATACTATACCATCAAACTTGGGTGGTTTGATCCTCTTAATGTCCCTCGACAATTTTGCATCCATTCCGACCCTCTTATCTATGGGCCTTTCTTCTTCTTCTTTTTGGTTCAAACCTTCTTGACCTAATTCCTGCTCTTCTTCATCCTCATCAGTCTAGTCACCACAGACTTCCTACTCTGAAGTAGAAAATCGATCTCATGACTCATAGAGGGCAGTGAGGATTTGATCTAACTTGTCAGCTTGATTTTGATTCTCACTAATGCTACCTAGATTAGCACATTCTTGCGTGCATGTCATACTATTTGTTTAACAAAGTTAGGCAGCACAATTAGTGCTAAAAACCTATTACTATTAGGCCCGAGTGTAGAACCCAAGCACTAATACCAAATATGTAATGAAATTCTTTACTTAATATACAGGTTAGGTAAAAACATGCTAAAAAAATTGATATTATTAACACCAAAACGAAATGTTACAATATTTAGCTTAATAATTACTCCTCTTGAAAGTAGAAAACAACAATAGACGAGTTTATACATATTGCTCAGCAGCCTAAATCTCTTCAATAAGTTTAGATGATAAACAATTATAACTATCAAAAGTAGAATAGCAAGAAGACATTTATACTTGTTATTCTACAACTTTAAAAAAAATTGATTACAATGAGAGTAGAAGATTAAGGTTCTTACAAATTTTAATAAAAGTACACAAATCAATTTCACTTGTATTACTTACAAGAGCAACAACCACATAGTTTATGTTTCTGTATGG
This sequence comes from Taxus chinensis, assembly GCA_019776745.2. NCBI lineage: Eukaryota > Viridiplantae > Streptophyta > Pinopsida > Cupressales > Taxaceae > Taxus > Taxus chinensis. The sequence goes on from CM034154.1 coordinate 391,203,689, forward strand.
CACCATAAAATCGCTAGTTTTCAATACAACAAATAATAAATTTACAAGAGAATTACAGCCAAGTTAGAATGGTAGGTCAAATGTTAGTGATCTCCCTTTGAAGTTTGAAGTGCGAGTGATCGCAATTCCAAATGTGAATGCTCGCACATCAACGTGCAAGTGATCGCACTTGGAAGTGCAAGTCCAACCAAATACATAATGAGGGCGACATGCCTACCCAATCACAGTAATAGCAATATTCAACATAATTTGAAATCTCTATGTATCCATCTCTATAAAGTGCAGCTTTAGAAGAAGGAGAGCGTCATCGAATCGCTTTTCCTGCAATCACAACTATCGAGAAGCCCCCTTTGCCTCCCTAACCGGATGTTGGCCCTACCCTTCAATGAAGAAAGGAGGCATTCAACCTCAAATAAAGAAATCATAAAGAGAACCATATGTAAAATATACTTCCCCAACTATATGAAAATCAAATCACAGGAAACCAACGTATCTCAACTTCTAATAATTTTTCCTACACATAGATCTAGGAATACATAATCAGACAATGTATACAACACTACATTACTTTGGCCAAAGTGTTATGAGTTGCAAACACTCGATACCTCAAAGTCTACACTGACTCAAGAAGCTAGGTCTTCATATCACAAACAACTATCTCAAACACGACTTTATGCACTAGGAAACCATCAAGTAAATCAAAACATGAAGAAAGCCTCATAAAGAACCATCTCTTCGTGATTCCTTCTATGTGCCTGCATTCTATCCACATTTACAAATACAATCAAGAACCATCTAGGCAGCTTGTTATTTAGATCATAAGATACAAACTATTTATTTAAAAGAAATATCAAGCAGTCAAAGCTTTAAAAGTTCAAGATATTATAGCCCTAAAAAAAAGTATAGTCTACAATTCCTTTTTATATCAGACATGCCATGTTTCTTGCTTTCCCAAAACTACCTACTCATGTTTCTTGTTAAACCTCAACCTTAGTTCTCATGCTAGCGAAATACAATATTTTAGAAAGTTTGTTCAACAACTGAGAATTCTATCATAAAAGGCCTCATAAAGAGCCATCTCTTCATGATTCCTTTTGTATCCGCATTGTGTCAACATTTACAGACACAATCAAGACCCATCTACGAAACTTGTTCTTTAGATCATAAGATACAAACTATTTATTCAAAAGAAATATGCAGCAGCCATAGCTTTGATAATTCAAGAGATTGTAGCCCTTAAAATAATTATAGTCTACAATTCCTTTTTATATCAGACATGCCCCATTCTTGCTTTCGCAAAACTACCTACTCATGTTCCTTGTTAAACCTCAACCCTAGTTCTCATGTTAATGTGATATGATATTTTAGAAATTTTGTTCAACCATCGAGATTTTGTAAGCGACCAAATAACAAGTTCATTAATGAATCATTCTAAGTTTATTCTCATGAAGGATCTTAAATGTAGGAAGGGGGAAATTTAACTTACAACATTGTTCTTTTCTTGAAGTACTAGTTCATCAGTACACGATGTAGGAAATTCTCTATTTACAGAGTTGAGTCTTCGACAAACTCTCAGCAATAAAGTTATTTATTTCAACACTCGATGGGAGAGTATAAGAGATTATACCCAGTTAAGTTTTTCTAGGTCTACAAAATTGTATTCCATAAGAATTCAAGACCTCGCTCAGCTCCATACAAAACAATGATAATTCCAAAAGACAATCTTGTCTTAATTGTTAAGATATTCTCATATTTGTAGCAAATAGAATACTTCCATTCATATGGTTGCAAGAGCATATATATGTGTGTAGATCTGTATGCACCCGTCAAACATGTACATATAAATATATGCCTGCAAATATGATAATATGCAACACTAATGCATCATGTACAATTAAAGGACCAATCAACTTATACTGATCACACCCTCCCAAGTGAGGTTCCAATTAAAACATAAGTAGCCGGTACGGCATGGTAACAGGCCCTCGTACCGGTATAGTACGGATACGTCCCGAAAACGTGTCCGAGAGCGGCCAAGGTACGGCTGGGACCCCTTGGGTATGGCTGGGTACGAATGCAGGCGTACCCGACCGCACCCAGGGGGTCTTGGCCACTCCTGGGCACATTTATGGGACTATTTTTTTACAATAATTTTCCCACCCTTCTAACAGAGTTAATATATATATATATATATATGCATGTATGTATATATCTATATAGATATATACATACATACATATATATATATATATATATATATATATATATATATATATATATATATATATATATTCTGACCAAAGTTTGTACTTTTCATTTGGGCAGGATGTATTATTGCATCTTTTCATGTTGAATTATTTGTCAACTAATATGCTTTGCAGGTCTCTTTTGTGTATTGTAGCAGAAATCAGGATATTTCGGAGAAGTCAAGTGGGTAAACTAAATAATAAATGTTATCAGTAGTGCTTTGCATAAGTCATCTTAAATGTCAGAACATATGAATATATTGTTAAACTGCATGTGAGTACTGTCTAGAAGAAAATTACCAGCTCTTAGTCTACTTTGAAGGAATGTTGAACAAATCATTTTAATGATATTGTCGATACATTGCAATGCATTATGGTATTGCTTGGAGCCTTGGATTAATCATATTATGAGTTGTTTTTTGTGGTTATTTAGCTTTCTTTGTTGCATATGTGGTTAATTCTTATTTATTAGGTTGGAATTTATATATTTTTTAATTTTTTGTACAGATGTATCCAATGATGTATCTGGAACCAATTTTAATTTTTCCGTATCCAAGCATCGGATACTCCATACCCATACTTGTATCCAAAACGTATCGGCAACTTAGATTAAAACAAGGAAGTTCACTAATAAGTCTTAATGCCTCAAACATACAAGTGTCAAATATCAAATAAAGAAAATCTGAAGAGAGCATTTGGAGAGCACGAATGTATCTCTCCTTAATATAATAGAACTAAGGTAGTAACTATAGGTGTTGACCTGATAGATAGTTAGAATGGAGTTAAGGCAACATTAGGGAAAATCACCTAAAACTATAAGCTTAAATTTATTTAAGCACCATTAAATAATATAATATTTTATTCGAATATAATTCAACACAATATAAAACTCAAATTTATGTTTCACCCAAATCACCATTAAAACATCCATTCAACAGTCAAGGATATTAATAATAATAAATACATGACAACAGTGATAAGAAAAAGAAATTGGTGCTCATCCCTGGATAATAATGCAACCGTGTGTAAAACTACAGCAGCAAATAACCAGTCATTGAATCATTCCCTCCAATTCTCCTTCTCATCCCTGCACCATCTCCCCCCCCCCCCCCCCCCCCCCCCCCGCCCCTCTGCCCTTCAAAAAAAACTCTAAGCCAAAACAACAATACAAGAACAAAGAGATCTATCACTTATGACAACGAGGTTAGAGATAGCTTCGCTCCATACTCCCACCAAAAACTGCCATATTAATCATTATTTTACCAAATAACTCCCACTAATATTTCATATACTGAGCAGTTCAAGTTTTGTTAACATGCAAGACATCAAACCAAAGAATAATTCCTCTACCACCCATTTTTCCAACTCAGAGCTTAAAAATGAAATTTAATGAATATGCCACCAAACTTGTAGTGGTTGCCAAGTGTTAACGTAAATGCCCCTTCTACCATCAAACAGTGATCAAAAGACTCGAGAGTTTATTTTTGCATCGCTTTTACAAAAGCCTTTTGTGATGACTAGAACTAAGTGACTATTCAAACTAGTCAATATACTTTATAATAATTGTCATAAAGTTTTTACTTGCATGGTTATTACGAAAGGCATTTTGTCGGTAGCTCGTAAGAGCCCCACTTAAACATATTGGACACTTTTGTAAACTGGCCATAGGTTTTTTAAACACTCAAGGTTATTCTTTTTCAGCCATGAGTTGACAAATTTATTAGACATTTTAACAAGACAAGCCACTTTTAAAATATGGAAATTAGGCTAAGATGTGACCAAGATCAGGGCCTATAGCCTTTTGTATGTCAATTATTTTAACCATTACTATTTTTATATTAACGAAAGCTTCTACGGATTAAATTTACCTTCTCAAAAAGGACAATTACACCTGATGTATTGTTTGTGCAATTTATAATACATATGTCACGTCAGCATGAGCTAAGACTCTCAACACCATAGTGGAATCAATTATAAACCACATCGTTAAGACATTTTAAGATCACACATACGTAACAAGAGATGGGGTGCGCTATCAAGATTATCTCGATGGCTTGCATCATATAGTGTGATCCAAATAGTGAGCATCATTGCTTGCACCCCAACAGAATGCAGTAACATCATAATTCTATGATGAAACATAATGCATAAAATGCACTAGATGAACATATATCAACAAACAAAGACTCGCAATAGTAAAAGTCACATGCTAATACTACTTGGACCAGTGTATGTGTGTGGGTTCTCTTTACCTTTATCTATTTTCAGTAATCCACAATCTATATGTTGCCTCCTCTCCTATGATGCCTCCTCTTTGTTTCCATTTTTTCAACGAGGGTGAAGAACCTATTTTTGCATCCACCTCATTTCACATGTGGGTAGTAAGTTTGTTATACTTAACATAACTAGCCAAAACACAACTTAAAAATTAATCAAGGTCTTTAAGCTACCGCCATGACAAATTATCACCCTATCATTTCACTCTTTATAGCACAATTTAGCCAACTATAGAGCACAATTGTAATATCTTTATAAAGAGCTAAATAGGATGTGACACTGTAGGGTTTCGCATGCAATAATGACCCGATCACCATCTCCAAATTTCCCAAGGTCTAGTAATGGATGGCCTCAATCTAGCTGCACCATTGCATTGGGCTCGAATGAACTTGAAAATTAAACAAATTTGGGAAGGCCCTAACATACTCTTGTAGTGTAAGACTGTTTTTGGAAGACACTTAATTCTATTTGAAAAAAAGTTTGTACAATTTCAACTTAAATTCACTATGGAAGCTCCAATCACTTAATAAAGCTTGTATGTATAATTTTATATGAAAAGGAAAGGCTTTAAAGATGACAAAAGCAATAAGGCATAGAACAAAAAAATTACCCATAACCCAATTGTATTGTACTACAAAGACATAAAAAGAATCAAGTGTTATATGAATACATAAAATTTTGAGCACAAACGTGGATAGTGGACTATCACAAACTGCTATTAATAAAAAAAAATTATTTATTTGTAATATCTATAATTTTATATATTATTTTCATAGCCATCTCCAAATTCCGGGCAATTTTTGTCATCCCAAAAACCCCATCCCCCTATCCCAGAGTCTAAGATAACTATGCGATTTCTTCATTTTGGCTCACATATTAAAATTTTGACATGAGACTTTTAAGAGTTGTGAAGTGTGGTACAAGAAATGAATGTCACTGTTAAGGGAGATTTTGTTTAATTGATTGTTAAAGCAAGGAAATTGTCATATATACATTTCTATATAGCCGTACTTAGAGAAGACTATACAAACATTTTCACATATACATATTCTTTCTTCTGAAAATTTCACATATTATTAGGTCCCTGCTCAGATATCTATTAAAATATTTCTGAAGTCCTCTCTAAGTAATGGTAATGTAGAAATGTTTCCTTAGAGAGTATGCAATCAGCACTTAATGTCTACAGCGATCTTGCTTTATCCATTTGAATCCATACTGCCAATTCACATTTGTAATTCATCCTCATAAGGCCTATGTAGACATGGAGAATATACATGGAATGTGATGGAAAAAAGCCCTTGCGGAAAATAATTTGATTAAAAATAAATGGAGAAGGGAGTTTGCATTAACTTGACTGTTCGCACTAGATCACTTTGTGAAAAGTAAAACAAATCTCCCAATGCCAATTTAAAACCCTAGTCTCTTAAGAGAATGTTGTTCACATCCATATATGTATCATCAATTGTGTTTTTAATCACTTTGCGGTACTTCAAATGGAGGTCTATAGCTACAGAAATATAAAACATTTTTCTTATTTTTTACACACATTCTGCCATCCCTACGAAGGAAAAGATGTCGGAACATTTGATAAAATCCCATACAGTGATGTTAGTAAATAAAATAGGAACATTTAATATAATCTAACATGTGAAAAACAAAAAGATGTTAGTAAATAAAAATAGTCATTTAAAAATCACCTTAAGTATAGATGATAGAGATAGAAAAAGAATTAATTTAAAATATTTCTGAAGTCCTCTCTAAGTATGGTAACGTAGGAATGTTTCCTTAGAGAGTATGCAATCAGCACTTAATGTCTACAGTGATCTTGCTTTATCCATTTGAATCCATACTGCCAATTCACATTTGTAATTCATCCTCATAAGGCCTATGTAGACATGGAGAATATACATGGAATGAGATGGAGAAAAGCCTTCGTGGAAAATAATTTGATTAAAAATCGTTGGAGAAGGGAGTTTGCATTAACTTGACTGTTCGCACTAGATCACTTTGTGAAAAGTAAAACAAATCACCCAATGCCAATTTAAAACCATAGTGTCTTAAGAGAATGTTGTCCGCGTCCATATATGTATCATCAATTGTGTTTTAAATCACTTCATGGTACTTCAAATGGAGGTCTATAGCTACAGAAATATAAAACATTGTTCTTATCTTCTACACACATTCTGCCATCCCTACAAAGGAAAAGATATCAGAACATTTAACAAAATCCCATACAGTGATGTTAGTAAATAAAATAGGAACATTTAATAGTACCTAACATGTGAAAAAGAAAAAGATGTTAGTAAATAAAAATAGTCATTTAAAAATCACCTGAAGTATAGATGATAGAGATAGAAAAAGAATTATTTGAACACATATTTTTCGGGCACATTACCAAGTATTAATTTAATAAAGTGGTAAGTTGTACATAATAACCATGTAATGAAAATGTGTGCCTGTTGTGTAACTGCCTATTCAACTCTATATAAAGGGAATAACTAAATTGAAAAGGTATGTAATTTATGTGAGAAAAACAAAGATGAAGAATTGTATCGAAATCAAGGTAAAGGAAGGAGACTTGTGACACTCTGAAGAGAAGCAAGGTAGGGTTCACAGAGTGGATCCAAGGGGAGGCACAAAGTGCACTCCTCAGTTTTATGGCCATGGCTAGTGTGTGATGCAAGTTCGTGTCCTATCCTAGTTGTTGAGTGTGGTCTCGGCTCCGGTTTACCTTCGAAAAGCATATTGCCATTGGAGAAGCTTATTGAGATATGTATTCCCAATTTGAATTATTAATAAAAGTTGCGCCCTTGATGTTGTGATATTTATTTTAGAAATGCTATCAATTTATGAGTATATTTGTTTATGACTAATATTTATTTGATCTAATTAAATATATACTCAACAATTAAACTACTATTGTATAAATAAAAAAAATTGGCAATGCACATATCACATTTTAGTATCAGAGCCTAAATTATGCAAAACAATACACGAGATCCAACCATTAGGTTTAAATTTAAATCTATTGTCTTATACATACAATTTCTAAATAATTAACCCTTCACAAATAAAATATAATTTCTCCAATAACTTTTTGATTTCTTCCTCACCCTCGTTGCCATTGCTATGGCTACTCTCATCTTACAATTTGAGTCTTAAAATGATCTATTTATTTATTTTATTTTATTTTTGCTTCCTGATATCAGATCTTTCTATGATATTTTAAGGTTCAAGGATCCCATGTGTAAATAATTATTAATTATCTGCTATTTATGGACTTATGCTCACAGCCTTTACCTATTCATCGAAGCCTCAATCCAAAGGTATATCCAGAAGGGCTCCTGAGACACTTCATTATGCTACATGTCCCAATGTTTTAGTGCATTGCAAAATACTCTTATTGATTTCTCATTATTTCATTGCCAACTCCAAGCATGCTCCACACAAAATGAAGGTCAAAGTTGGTGGATAGATGATTTTGAGAAGCATGATTTATTGAGGTTTCTCGGAGCCTCTTGAATGAAAAGGTATCTTCACATTTTAAAATGTGGTATATCAAATATTTCTCTCAGGTAACCGAAAGAAATAATAAGGCTATGGACGCAGGACAATCTCCTCCTAATTATTAAAGGGTGGAACAAACTTACATCTTACATATATATCTTTAGTTTGAAATGTAGGCACAGATCACCAATTCTTAAAAAACATGAAGTGAATCCAGAATTCCATTGGCAGAAAAAGGAAATGCCAAGTGTAACAAAAAATAATAAATAATTATTAATAATAAAAAAATAAAAAATAAAATAATGAACAGATCTACCTAATAATCTAGCTTATGCATTAGTGGATAAGTGGTTTTTGGGTTGAAGTGCATAGAATTTAAACGCTTCAGGTCACCTTCCTGTCAGGTGTAAATTTGACTTTAGAACATCAACAAAGTAGGACATCCGTGATAATAATATCGAGCAAATTTCAGAACTCCTTTGCTCTCAAACATTCTCACAAGCTTTCCTTCTTGCAGATATCTCACAATTGCAGCTCACTAGAAAGAAGCAAATTTATTGAAGTCTGTACAAATAGACTTCATGATAATCTGCCATTATAAATGGAGACATTATAAATAATAGCAATTACAAATCTGTGCAATTACTCTAGCAAAATACCCTCCAAGCACACAAATTTATATTGTACTTTTTGGTATAATCCTCCATGCTCCTTACTAAAACTCTTCAATTCCTAATGTCACCCTCTTCATTCACATTCACCATCTCCAACTCCTCAATTTGCATTGAACAGTGGACATTTTACCTACTCACCCAGCTCGCCAACATTTCTAACTTCCACAGTAAACAGTTATGCCAGCCATGGGGTACCCACAATTTGAGTCTTATACGAAGTGTATTCTTTAGGAGAAGTTTATTTTAGAAATTCAAAGTATCCAAATCTTCAACACATAACTCGCAAATAATATTAAGGATTGTTTGAATGATTTGATACCTCACAAATGTTTAATTGTAAATAGAGAAAATTATAAATTTGGTAACGTGTGTATTTAAATAATTCCCTTTTTTAATAAATTTTATTTGTCCATTAAAATCAATACGAAATCACACTTGTCAATATAATTATGTTTTAAAAAAAATATCTGAATCATGTCAATACATTGCATTCATGAATGTTATAATGGTGATTTTTTTAGAAAAGAGCAATGCCTCAAGGAAATTCCTTCATAAGTGTGAATAATTCACCACACTAATATTTAGTTATAAGAAGCATATCTGAGCCATATGAAAAGTAATAAATTCTGATTTTTCATTGGGAAATAGAATATGTAAAGTTTTTATTATAGACTTAATAAATACTTTACAAAAATAACAACTAGTTAAACAGATATGAGGCCTATAGGTAGAATCTGCCTTTGGCAGTACTAATAACTTCGACATTTGAATTAGTTGAATTCCCTGTATTTTACATTAATGGCTAGAAAATTTATTATGGGAACAATCCCATCTTATTTTTTCATTAAAAAGATAGATTATAATAAAATTTGTCTCGTTTTTTAAGTAAAGAATTAGATATCTTTCGAATTTGGTTTAATGTATTTTAATTAATATCTAATATATCTTCTATATAGTTGACGCCCCTTTCATAATGTGATGTGCTTTATACATTCATTTCCATATTTAATTATTTTATCAAGCATATGTTAGGAAAACCGCCATGCATACCAAGCCAGAATAAAACTAGAACGGGCCAGAACCGCAAGCGGAAAAGGGATGCATATCCATCGAATAATGATAGTGGAATAATCTGTACGAATATTATTTTGAGCTAGCCGAACAAGTAGAAGAAAAAGAAGGTTTCCCCACACATTTGAACTTCGACAATTCTCATAAAATTTCCCGGATACCCTTTCATCTTTTATTCATGTTCAATCGTAGTAAAAGGTATGAATTTCATATTTTAGTTTTATATTAGCAAAACAAATTTATTTTATATCAAATTTTCGTTGCATAATTTTTTAAAACTTTAATCTCCTAAAAAAAATGTTGTTCACAATAATTTTGTAGTGTGAATCTAAAATGCGGTGTGAGATATGAAAAGAAGTACACAAAGTCGATAAAAAAATAATAGGTAAACAAAAACATTTATATTTGTTTTTAAATGTTAAATCATTGGTTTGAAAAATGGGCTGACCATCGTACATCTAATAGGTAATGCATGGAAATTTCCATGCCAATTTCATTACATTCTCGAAATGTTACCTGGAACGCATTACCACAATTTAGTAGTGTAAGAAACATATATATTTACACCGAAGATGTTTCCTAACATATATATTTACATCGAAGATGTTTCCTACAATGGGAAAGGCGAGGGGGGCTCTCACGTCTGTACTAGAGACTAAGTAATCTTGACCATCCACTTTGCAAGACAGTGTTGACGACCTCTAGTTGATCACGGCCATCCACATGTTTTTCTTGCATTACCACAATTTAGTAGTGTAAGAAACATATATATTTACACCGAAGAGTTTATTACAATGGGAAAGGTGAGGGGGGCTCTTACGTATGTATGGAGAGCAGTAATCATGACCATCCCCGTATCAACAATCTCTAGTTGACCACAATCATCCAAGTGTTTCGCTAGAAATTCACCAATGTGCAATCTTCCATGAAACTTCCATATTTTCCAAACATGTTGATATGAAATGAATTAGTATCCATATGGAAAAACCAACTTCTAAACACATACAAAAATAATAATGGATATTTATGCTCCCCCTCTTTTACAAAATAACTCTGCCAAACACATTTAGCAAAACCGTAGTTCTGTAACTATCCACTGAAGCACAAGACCACCACATCCTCAAACCAACAGCAAATAAATAAAATAAGATGTCTAAATAAGTTGAAGTGAGACAAAAACATCTTGAATCGAAAATCAGACCACTCGACAGCCAAAATATAAGCTCATAATCGATGATCCGAAATTCATGACATACTCGCAAGATCTTAGCATAGGGTTTTGTAAGCAGAGGGGAAAAATTTTACAGGGTGATGCATTGCCACAATTTAGTAGTGTAAGAAACATATATATTTATGCCGAAGACATTTCTTACAATGGGAAAGACGAGGGGGGATCTCACATCCGTTATTATAAAGCAGTAATCTTGACCATCTAATTTGTAGGCGGTATCAACGACCTCTCGATTGATCGTGACCGTCCAGGTGTTTCGCTATAAAATTCACCACTAGTGCAAGCATCCATCAAAACTTCCGCATTTTCCAAACATGTTGATATGAAATGACTTGGAATCCATATGAAAAAACTAACTTCTAAACACATGCAAAAACAATAATGGATATTTATGCTCCTCTTTTACAAAATAACTCAGCAAAACACATTCAACAAAACTACAGTTTTGTAAATGTCCACTGAAGCACAAGACCACCACATCCTCAAAACATCACCAAATAAATAAAATAAGATGTTCAAATAATCCAACGCAAGTTAAAAATTGCTTCACAAAGAGAGGGCAAAAGAATTGAAACCCAGACCACCTAGCAGCCAAAATATATGCTCATGAATCGATGCTTCTGAAATTCATGACGTACTCGCGACATCTTAGCACAGGGTTTTGTAAGCAGAGGGGGAAAAAATTATAGGGTTGAAAGGGTTTTCAAAAGGGTAAAAGGGTGGCAGACGGGTAGGCAGGCGTCAATGTCGGTTGACCCGCCAAGACACTGCATTGAGATTCGAACCCTCGAGTTGGGTTGAAGTTAACCTGCAGTTAATCTTTTCTCTTTTTTTCCTAAATTATTGGTGGCGTGATGAAATAAAAAAAGTATTGTCTTTGTGCACGCTAGGTCGTAAAGTGGATATTTATTCCCCGATAACCTATTTCAATCTATTACTGGTTCTTTTATTTTTAAAATAGATTTGGATTTCACTCCCATATCCATGGTTTATATTATTTATTACACTGAGGGTGTTTCTTACAGCTAGAAAACTGGGTGGGATTTGACATCTATACCAATGAAGCAAAAATCTTGACCATCCACCTTGAAGGGCATATCAAGGACCTTTTCAGTTGAACACGCATACGTCCACGTGTTTTGCTCATAAATTCACCAATGTGCGAGCATCCACCAAACTTTTGCATTTTCCATATATGTTGATAAGCTCCACTGAAGCACACGAAAACCACATCCTATAACCAACATCAAATAAATAAACCAAGATGTTCAAATAAGTCAAAGCGAGCCAAAAAATGCTTCATAGAGATAGGGTGAGAGAATCGAAACTTGAACCATACAGCAGCCAAAATATAAGCTCAAAATTGATGCTCCAAAATTCATGACATACTCGTGACATCTTAGTGTAGGGTTTTGTAAGTAGAGGGGAAAATATTACCTGGTGGAAACAATTTTCAAAAGGCTAGAAGGCAGGTATGTAGGCGTCAATGTTGGTTGATCTGCTAAGACACTGCATTGAGATTCGAGCCTTCAGGTTGGGTTCAAGTTAACCGATGGTTAAAATTTTCTTTTTTTGTTGAATGATTGGTGTCATGATGAAAAAAAAGTATCTTCTTTGTGCATGCTTTGTCGTAAAGTGGATATTTATTGCCCTGCACCCTTATTTAATATATTACTATTCTTTTATTTTTTAAATAGATTTGGATTCCACTCCCATATCCATGGTTCTATATTATTTAGAAACGCTGAAGGCATTTCTATGTCGTCTTGTACTGACAAGTAGCAATCTTGACCATCCACCTTGAAGGTCGTACCGACAAACATGTAGTTGATTGCGGACGTCCACAGTGTTTCGCTCAAAGAAATTTTGCACACATGTTCAAGCATCAACCAAACTTCCACATTTTACATACATGTTGATAATCTTATTTTTGAAAAGAAGAGCCACTCGCAAATGTAAATCCTATACTGAGTAATGAAATAGTGGAGTAGCTTACCCTTTGAAAGAACATTCATAGGAATGCAAGTTTAAAATAGCTAGTGAATGGGTAATGTTATTCGTTCTGCCACCAAAAAAAGACCATCATCATCTTCATCAGGATCTAATTTCTCAAATGTGGTTTAGTGATCATTTATTTTCTTCTATGATTCAGCCAAGATACTTGATTTGCCATTGTCGTCATATCAATGAGATTTTTTTTTGATAGGTTCTACGTCATTGAATTTCACCTTGCAATGTTGAACTTGAATAACATTAGCAAAGTTGGTTACATGTGCTCCATGAGAGGTTAAAAAATATTGACAATATCTTTGAGGGAAATAATGAAGCATGATTAAGAGATGTCAGGGGGTTAAATTTGGCAACCGTTCAGCGTTTATTTTATGATTTTAGCCGTAATATACTTGCAAACATTTGTAATAATAATCACATGTGACATGAATATTTAAAATTTTACCGTCATGTTTTCTATATACATTTATATGTAAATTATAAAAATATATAAAAGATATCTTTGAAATAATTAAATAAATATAGAATAATTGCTATGTATATAATATTGTTTTGTATTTTTTAAGCACGGAATTAAAAAATTATTGTCGCCTTAAAATTGTGTGACAGACATAGGTGGCTATCAAATTTAACCCTTAAGAGAAGAAATGGCTCCACACATAGGTATAGATGTAAAAGTATATTTTTCTTTCATTATTACAGTGAAGAATATTTTTCATCTAGAAACCTAGGTGAGCTCTGACATTCATACCAAATAGCAACAAGCTCGACCATCCACCTTGTAGGCCATTTCAATGACCTCTAATTGATCTTGTTTGTCTATGTATCTCACTCAGAAATTCACCAAAAACGCACAAAATCATGCGGTTGTCCATGTGTTCTGTTCATGAAATTCACCAAAAAATCCCAAAAGCCTGCAGCTTTATCTTACTTTCCATACATAGTGATAAAACCGACCCAATTAATAATGTACAATAATATATGGAAATCAACAATTGTCGTATAATCAAATAATTAAATGAAAGAATCAACACATCAAAATCCATTTGTATTACAAGTTGATTTTGATTTCCAAACGAATGCTAAATTTCCCTCAAAATTTCATCTAAAGAGAAATGTTTTTTGGTATCTCCAAAATGGACAATAAATTCACCATGGACCACAAGACTAGGATCTGTCATAAAATGGGGATTTTTTACACCAAAGGCATTACATAGGTAGAAACCTAAGTGCCTTCTAAAAACATGTTAGTATTCCATTTCATCATGGTCGTCCATACCCTACTAGTCCATATTAACGACCTTGAATTAATCTCCTGACATCCACGTGTTCTTAGGATGGATTTCTGTACACGGCCTATTCCAAAATTAACTGCACCAATACTATGCCTCCATGTGGGTATCTCTCAATTTTTCATGTCTCCTCCATAACACCTTGCACACTTTCTCCAATTTCATTTTCCACAACATTGTCCTCTAGAACAATCTCTTCGCCTAGGTTTTTTAGAATAACCCTAGGCTTAGGCTGATACTCCATATCAAAATGGAGATCAATCGAACAAAGTCCAGAGAAGCTTGTCTTTCGTTGGTTCCTTCACCACTAGAAGGGATTTGCACTTGGTGGGATTCACTCTTCTAGTGATGGTTACTGTCATTGTCTCGTTCAAGGTGATAATCATAAATGGCCATGAAATTGACAACATAACGAACCCTCTATGAAAAATAGCAGTTTTTAACATATGTTGACTTCGAGATTGAACAAACAAATGCAAGTTTACCTTTGATATATTCATTGACAACTTTCTAATATATCTCCAGACTATATTGCCACGATGCTCTGCACAATGTATCTCATCTCTTTCTATTAATTGACAAATAAATAAACATGTTACATATGTGCCTCTCCGTAAGAAAGATGGCTTCCATAAAATGGTTCCACCCTATAATATCCTTTCTCGATTGCTTTTCCTCCCTATAACCCCTTATCTACACCCTTTTTCCTCCTTTTATGTTTTGCTCCATCAAAATCAACCTCATGTTAGACTTCCCCTTTAGCGTTAACATCGCACACTTCACGTGCAATTGCTAGTTATATAACTGTTAGCTTGGAAGTATTGTGAGACTTCGGATCTGTCAATTATAATAAGATGTTCAATAGCAAGTATTTGACCAACTATGGAGGTCCAAAAATTTTAGTAGCATTTGGAAGGTGAGATTAAGTCTTTATAAGAATTTCCTTTTGTTTTACTCCCTCCTACATAACTGGATATATCACTATTGAAATAGTGTAATAAGTGTATTTTGTATCCATAATATCAAGGATCTAGAGCTTGATAATTACATGAAGATTTTCATTCATTAAGGTGTGATATCACTATTTTGCTAAGCTACTTGCCCATCTTATGATCAATTACCTTGGATGTAGTGGAAGCATGGTAAGCCAAAAACCCACAAAAAGGTTTTTTTATTTTTATAGGGATTGATTGTTTAGAAGAAAAAAAAATTTAATAAAATAAAGATTAAGATTTGGTTTTTATATTTTTATAGGGATTGATTGTTTAGAAAAAAAATTATTAAAATAAAGATTAAGATTTGAACAAATATTTTATTATCGGGCACTCCTTTGTTGATTAACTAACATCACAATAAAGTATTGTATGTGCATCGGAAGACACTTAGGGGCGCCCATCTTGTCTATATTGGAGATGTCCATTATTGGATTGTGTACAATATTTTCGATGTTAAATATAGAAAAAATGGAATATTTGGAAACCTACAGTGGGAGAGAATCCCGCGACATACCCATAACTGGTCACCCAAGTTTTCAAAAGACTTACCTTTCAGTCGAGAAATATTATTTTTGGGCGAACATGAAACAAGATATTCATAAATACGTACAACAATGTTTAAATTGCCAAAAAGTTAGAACAGAACAACATAGGCAACTTGGTCAACTACAACCCTTATTCATACCTGATTGGAATTGGGAAGCGGTATGGATTTCATTAACGGATTACCAAAAACTTGTGAAGGGAATGATTGGATCCTAGTTGTCATAGATAGATTGACCAAAAATGGCTCACTTCTTGCCTATAAAAAGAAAGTCTTATGCCTCCGATATTCTCATGTATTTGGAAAATAAGCAGTCCGTTTACATGGTCTTCCGAAGACTTTAGTTTCCAATAGAGACCCTAGATTCACTTATTATTTTTGGAGATCTATTTCTGGTGAATTAGGTGCCAGTTTAAGTTTCAGTATTGCCTATCATCCTGAATTAGATGGTCAAACTGAGAGAATAAACAGAATAAATAAAGACATGCTAAAAATGTATACTACTGGAAGACATGAGACATGGGAAGATTATTTACACTTAATTGAATTTGCCTATAACCGTGAGTACCACTCTACTATTAAAATGTCACCTTTCGAAGCCTTGTATGGTAGAAACTATAGTACACCTGTTTCCTGGTCTGACCCTATTCAAAGAGGCTAGTACAAAACTGAAGATTTAAAAGAAATGGAAGAACTAATTACAAGAGCAAAACAAAACATGAAACCTACACAAGATCAATATAAAAGCTGAGTTAATTCCAAGAGATCTATTCAAATATTTGAAACTGGTGTCCCAGTTTTTCTTAGAGTAAAACCCAAGCATAGCTCCCTAAAACTTGGAAATTATGCAAAATTATCCCCTCGGTTTTGTTGACCTTTTGAAATCCTAGAAAAAGTCATAGATTTAGCCTACAAACTTGCTTTACCCCCTAAACTAAGCAAAATTCATAATGTATTTCATGTTTGTTTGCTTCAAAAATATGTATAATTTAGATCATGTAATCAATTGGAAACACATTAATATAGAACCTAGTTGTGAATTTAAAATTGAACCAAAAGAGATTTAGTGAAGAAAGGACTAGGAAATTAAGGAAGTGAAAGTTAAATGGATTGTTTATGATGTTAATAATGCAACATGGGAAAAAACTGAGTATATTCATAATCATTACCCACTTTTTCTTAGCTAATCATTTTGTTTTACTTTACGTTTCAGATCTGCCATGCACTACAGATGGAAGCAGCTAAAATTACAAGGGGAGAATGTTATGTGACTAAATCCCATAAAGGGATATTAGTAAATAAAAGAGGAACATTGAAAATTACCTAACATGTGAAACAGAATAGGATGTTAGTAAATAAAAAGAGTCGCTTAAAATCACCTTAAGTGTAGGTGAAAGAGATGGAAAAAGAATTAATGAAAGGACATATTGTTCGAGCACATGACCAAGTATTAATTTAACCAAGTGTTGTCTTGTACATAATACACAGTGATAGAAACATTTAGAACCATAAAACTTAAATAAATCAGACGGAAGAGGGTTAAGAAAAATTATGTGCAATTAGCTCTAGAATGGAATTTCAAATTGCTTTGAGTGATGAACATTTCATGAAAGCATGCTAGATATGAACTTCCTGCAACAAAATCTGGCATCCCATTTTAATGAAACACGAAATAAATTTAACATCTATGCATCAAACATTCAGACCTGTTCCGCATAGTAAGGAGTTAGTGCTTCCATAGTGCTACTACTGAGATCCATTGCCAGATCATTACAGCGTAAATTGTTGTTAACCTGACTTTCACACAAAAAATATGTCATAATCATAATCAAACTTTTGCAAATGCATAGTATATCTGTGATATTATTTTTTCCCCACTCATATTGAGAAATCCAATCTTGAATAATGTGTACCATTGCACATAGTGATTCCAAACCAATCTCCGCAACTGGCTCCTCAAGCCTTTGTCGCTCAGCTGCTTGAAAATCTACCATTACCTGAAGAAGCCAAATAGATCACTTGAGTATTTCGCAATAAGATCCAAAATATTAAAGAGCTATATAGAGAGGTTAAGCCTACATATGTATCTCCAAAGCATACCTACAGGAATCCATTACTAAAAGAAACCCATATAAATTTGCATATATTGGTGCTACTTCTAGTACTTTGCATTCATTGTGATGACTTTCATTGCACCCTTCAGGCCATTCCTTTTAATGTGCAGTAGTTGATTGCAACCTTCATTGCACCATTCAGGCCATTCCTTTTAAATTTGCAGTAATTGATTGCAACCTTCATTGCAACCTTCAGGCCATTCCTTTTAAATGTGCAGTAGTTGATTGCAACCTTCATTGCACCCTTCAGGCCATTCCTTTTAAACATGTAGTCGTTGATTGCAAGTTAATCAATTGTAGATCTTTTAATATTTTATTTTTTATTGTTCGTGGTTTCAGTTTTTATTGTGTATTGGATCCAACATTAATTTGTTAGAAATGACATGAAGAAGAATTCATCTAACAAACTTCTATATGAATGGCCTTGGAATAAGCTCTGGTGTAGGAAAGTGTTGCATATCGTGCTCAAGCTAGTGATACATACAATGAATCTGGATTCATTACATAACACAAGCTGTTTGTCTCCTTTCCACCAAACAAGCTTGTCTCAAGGCAGTGATCTGAACACAACTACTTTGGAGTCAGATTCTTGCCTACATAAGGTTTGGGTACACCTTTTTCAAGATTTGCGTTATGTTCAGAAAAATTGCAAGCCATTTCTGAAGCTATTGCAGGACACACGTTGCAAAGTCCCCACTTCAAAAACTCTTCATTGCAAAGCAGTTCGTCACAAAGAATTTTTTTGACGCAAAGCAATTCTTCTTCATGAGGTATCTCTTCATTTCAAAGCATTTCTTCTTTACAAACCTCATGCTTCGTACTACACCAAAATTCTTTATTGTGAAACTCCTCAACTCCCTTTATTCCTAAGAGGTGGGGCCCCCAATATGACTCAAGGGATTCCCCTTGCAAGATTGAGGGAACAGTGCTCCCATATTGCCCCGCTGACCACATTTTGACCGTTGCATTTTGACACCGTTCAGCTCAATTGTTGGAAGGTGAAGAGTCACACATGGAAGTGCAGCCATTCCAGCTTCCATAACAGTTCCTTAGCCTTGGCGGTTTTTCTATTTTATGTAAACATGTATGCATGGGTAGTTAGCATCAAATATCCAAAGATAGACATAGCTAGTAGAAGATAGGCAGCCATACATCACAAGAGAGAGAGTATGCCATGTACGGAAGGCATAGATAAATAAAGTTTTCCATTTCAATTGAATTATCTTCTCTATGCTTCATTTTCTTAATGTTGTTTATCACTTCTGAATTATTGTTTAATATTGCTTCTGTGCACACATCACACATCTAGATTCTTATTTGTAATGTTGTCCCCCAAATAACTCTCGGGATATGGATCAGGAAGCATTGAATCCATATATGCTACTTGAAGAGGCCCAAACCATGAAATCTCTAGAAAACTGTAGGTGAATATGCTGGGATTGCTAAGAGAAGAAATAAACGGTCTAGAGACTTCCTAAATTGTTCAAGGATGCGTGCAGTTCTGCTAAGGATGAAGATCAGGAACAAAATTCAAAAATTGAGGATATGCTAAACTGTGGTACACGGATAAAATTGCAGTATACTTGAAATATAGGATTATCTATGAGTTGCATACCAGCTTGTTTGGCAGCAATTTTGAGATTACAAACACCTATAAAGCATCAAAGAATAGTACCCAGAAAAAAAACATTATGGTGATAACTGATAACAGCAAGAGATCCACAACCATGAAATTAAGGTATAAGAGGCAAGAAGAATATGTGTGCACATAGAATATTTAAAAAACTGTAGGTGAATATGCTGGGATAATTATGAGAGAAAATAAAAGGGGCTAGGAAATTCCGAAATTGTTCAAGGATGTGTGCAGTTCTGTTGAGGATGAAGATTAGGAACAAAATTCAATAACTCAGAATATGCTAAACTATGCTACATGGGTAGAATTGCAGTATACTTGAAATATAGGATTATCTATGAACTGCACACCAGCTTGTTTGGCAGCCATTTCAAGACTACTAAAACCCGTGAAGCATCAAAGAATAGCACACAAAAAACATTTTAATGATAACATTAAGAGATTCAAAACCACGTGTGGCATCAATAGAATGTCAGCAATAAGAATGCGCCGTCACTTTGTCCTGACAATCTGAAACAAAGCTAGAGGCATTGCCTTACTAGTAAATTTGGCGAAGTAAAAACCCCCATTCCATCTCATCTATGGGACTGGAGAAATACTAAATTTCTAGTGAAGAAGAGTCCAAATTTATTACGAAATACTTACTACAAGAGACTTCTTGGTTATGTTTAAACCTATGTTGCCAGGATACGGGTACGGGTACGGGTTCGATACACAGATACGTCAATTTTAAAAAACCCTTGGGTAGAATACGTCCGTGCATTTATATTAAAAAAATATAAAAAATAAAAATATATATATTTTATTCATATACTCATTTTACTCATTTTTTAGTCCATAAGAAATACAAAACTTGAAAAATATAGTACAATCAATGTTCAAAACATTCAATATACTTACGATTTTACATTGTCTATGATATATGAATATTATATTCCTTTGTGTTTCATCCATTTCCTTTGAGATTAATTTTTGTGTTGAGATGGTGGCCATAAAATAGCGAGCTCCTGAAGGACCTATTTAATTAGGCTGACTCTAACCTACCAATGATAACTAAAGAGGTCAGTCCAATGGTTGGTTCTTGCATTCATATTATCCAAAATCGCCTTCTAATCCTCCTTAAGGATGCAGGAATGTTGTGCCTTTATACAACTCTGTCGCTTTTTGCTCATACACTTACAAAAACCAACAATGAATTGTTTGTGTGATTTCAAATGAATGGGTGAGTGCTTTTTATAGCTTTTTGAGTTGTTTAGGGTTTAATGTTTTATTCATTTAAGTGTTAGGGTTCGTTTTTTTGCATCGACAAAGTCAAAAGAAAAAAATTGTTTTAAATGCCTTAAAAGACGTTTTTAGGCTTGGATACATGTTGGATACATACCGGTACGTCAAAACATACCCAGGATGTACCAGTACATATCCATCACCTACCCTCACCTATCCGTACCAGATACATATCAGGCAGGGTACGTGGGGCAGGGAAAGAACCCTGGTAACATAGGTCTAAACTAAAAAGTCAGAATCTTGGTTTCTTTAAGACTGACAACCAACAGACGAGAATCACACAATATCCTTTGTACATTATTTCTGCTGGAGACCTGCGACTGTACATGACATAAATTTCATGTCATGAGCAAAGGCCACCATGTTAATAACGACTCCAAAAAGTATGCAAGCACCACTTAGTTCTACTGAGATTGGATCCAGTTTCTCTAACTCATCAGTGGATAGGTAAAAGCATGTGCATGAGACTTCATTACCCTGCTTGACTCCAATAATTCTATGGATACCGTCCACATTTGGGCAATTACTTCCCAAGACTATGGCCATAGACAAGTATGTTTGCAAGTGGATATTTTCTCTTTATATTGTATTATATTTGATAGAACTGCAATATACACAAGCATGTCGAATTTGGCCTCTGTGCATGTGTAGCTTACAACATCAAAACTCCACACACAACAAACCATTTTATACAGAAAGATACTCATTAGTTAACTGCTCCTACAAAAGTTCAGCATTGACAACAAATTGCCCACCCCCCTTCAAAAAGAAATAAAAAAGGCGACAATGCACATCCATGTGAATAGTGTACACAGTAAGTATACAAACCCCGCCCCCATCATTGCATTAATTATTACTCATATGCAAAGACACAAGTATCTAGATAAAAATTAGTTGAAGTATTGAGCTGTATTTTTCGCATCTTTTATCGATATATGAAAATAGTAGTATAAAGTGAGTAATTGACCTGAATAACAGAAAGAGCAATACGATATAACATCACATCAGTGCTGATCGACTGCACAATCTGCACTTGCTCACCAAGAATTCTAAATAGATCAACTGCTGCCGGAGTGTATAGCCTCCCATCTTCTGTTTTCTTTGGAGCATGTACCTTATCAGCCTCCAATATGTTTGTGTACCATTTCTACGGCATAAATGAAATAATAAGAATAAACATACTATTTGCACCATTGAAAAACTAACTTCCAAACTGCAGGCTGCACTAAAAGTATCAAATAAATTTTGGACTCATAAAACAGGCGATTGCATGTTTACCTGCACTGTCGCCTGCATACGTTCAACATAGGCATTCATAAGAGGGTCCATTGCACCACTCTCAGCACATACTTGAGCTAAAGACTCATCCACACCAAGGCCAATAAGGTTCTCTTGGTACTCAACAACCCATCCAGTAACCTGCATAGAATTTTCAATATTAAAAAAACCATTTAGATACCAAATATTACATGTGTAAAAGGAACCTTGTAGCCAATATCTCTAACAAATTTGGTTTCAATTACAATAATAAAACATTTATTTCAACACTGATTTGAATTACAATACTAGTACTAACTAATAAGTACATGAAGTAGAAGATCAGGACAACTAAAATAAAATATCACTGAGATTGCTTTCCATGGAATATGAACCACCCTGCAAAGAAAACTAAGACAAAAGTATAGATGAAATCTATTTCTTAACTGCAATCTAGTTAATAAATCAACAAAGAATGGTGCTTTTATTCTAACCTTCAAAATCTCAATGTTCGACAAATCATTTGCTCTGTCACTCAGCAATCTAAGCATTTGGATGAATCGTTCAGTGTACAGTTGCACCGTCAATTGAAATATTTCATATCTGTAACCGACAAATAATCACTTAAATTGACATCCCTACTAAGACTAGGAACATAGATGAAGGTCCACGTTTAGCTTGATAAAATATCAGTTAAATTATTAAGAAAAGCAATTGAAAAATATTATAAAGAGCAATTTGCTTGTTAAGAAAAAGGATGGCCAATTGAAAACCTTTATGTCTCTGCATATAACAGATAAGAGGTCAGTAAGGAAAACGATATATAACAGATTTTTTAAAAATACCAGTGTTGACATTACTCAACAGAATTCCATAATTTTGATAGAGCATAAAAACTGATTGACAAATTCTGATATCTCTACCATGAGAAATAGAATCCAAATGGTGAACAAAAAATATCCCAATGACTTTTCCAACTCCAACAAAGAATTCTCTCCCCTGTATCACATTTTCACAGGTCACCAGTTCAACAATATCATAAACTTTGCATTACCACTTAGTCTTTATTTCAAGGAATCAATGGAAGGCAAGCAAAACATAACAGATAGAAAAGGTATCATGGAAAACAACTGAACAACAAAATCAATCAACTGCTGAAGAATGAAGAGGGAATGGCAACACTGGTGCAGGATTTTCTCCCATGAATTGTTTCAGAGAGCTACTGTCTCTGTGTTCAATTCTGTCTTAGTGGAGGGTCTATGTGTGGATTAGAAATCCAATGCAAGTACTGTGTTTTTCTTCCTACAGAGCTTATTTATTATCATGGGCAGTTAACATTATTCCTACTTTTTTCCTAAAGAAACATATGAGAGGAGGTTCTAGCAGATATTTGATAGATTGAAACTGTTGTTTCCATAAAATTACTTTGGGTGAAAAAGAATGATGAATGCCTAGTTCTTAGGCCTCGTACAGAAATAAGAAGATAAGGAGAGGATTCTGGCTCTTAAGCTAGGGCTGCATTGACCTCAGATTTAAGACTATAGGCTCCTCTAATGTTGAAAATAACTTACCAAGCACGTCTGGCTGAATCAGGGACCTCTCCAGCAAAGGGCTAAGCTGCCAATTTATAGGCAAATAGCCTTCTAATGATGTCCTTTACACATGAATCTTCAATAGATGGGATTGCTTGGACTTGGAATCTTCAATTTGCCTTGGGTGCCAGGAGAGGTTCTATTTGAATTTGTACTTGAATAGCAGGGCTGGTGTTTACCTGGTATGAGTTTGCCTCCTCTAATTATGGTTATACTATTTTAGTTGTTAGTTACTTTACAACTACTACAGTTCTTCTTACCCGAGTACTTTTCTCTTGTAACTGCATGTACATTTTGAGTCCAATTCACTTACTTTGGTAACTCATGGGCAATGACAAATACTTTCTTCCATTCTTTCATTTTTCTACAGTGTAATCTTTAGTACAGTAGAGGAAAAGCTGAGTTTTCTCAGAAAAATCCCACTTTCCTGGGTAAACCTGCCTGTTCCATGAAGCTTTAGCACTAAAGACTCTATCAGTTATTGAAGACTTCCATACTGTTCTAATCTGAGTAATGGTCCCAAAACTTCATTTTTATGTTTTTGATGATGAATCTCTAAAACATATTGAAATTATTTCAATTAACTACTGTATAATAACCCCAACAAGGGGGGTGATTTCATGTGCAAAAATGCACAAAAAACTTGTTTCGCATAATGGTCTTCATGCAAAATTAAAAATGGTAATTAAAGAAGTCAAATTCAGACCATTCGAGCTAGACTTGGACTAGACACAAACTCAACAAGACCAATCATGAAGTCAACTCAGCCTCCACATCAAGGCTGATCCAATCTAACGATAAAATGGCAATACACCAAATTGAATGTCATCTTCACCATTACCTTCACCATTGTCTCAAGTACACGTAGGGAAAACCACAGAGCCCAATTCATCATATCCAACACCACACAACTACAACTGTGTCAACCCCGTTCAGCGCACATGTTCTGTAGTAATTACAGAAAACGACAAAATGGAGAATATGAACCTGTGGAAGGCGAGCAATTTCTCTTGTAAGCGCCAAGCCATCCCTTCATCTCCTACATTTGTATAACTATGTATATTAGCTGTTCAATGAGTAGGCTTCCAGTTGGTTCAGTTTACGTGATGCATCTGAGCTCTCAGATCATTCTACTAAAGTTACAAATTCGTACAAAAATATTGCATTAGAGTGTTAGCATTGTGTACTCTTTTTCTTTCATTCTCTTTGTCATGGCACTCTTATTGCTAGTGTTGTTCTATTTCCTTCATAAATCATGTCCACCCATAACACATTAGAATCTTTGTTCTCATGTGTTGTCCCTCAGATCAACCCTAGCCTCCAGATCAAGGGCCCAAATAAAAATTGATAGCATGTATCACATCTGACTTGTGTTCTGAACAGCTATGAGATAATTTCAGCATACACAAATTTACAGCAAGAAACAGATAGCAATATAAAGCAAATAACAGTTATCGATGGTCAAGAAACGATGATTTTCCTTAGTTCACAATATGTACATTGAAACGGTGTAAGGTCTAGCTTTATATTAAGATGGTCAAAGGGTTATCACCAAAAGCTGTTAGGAATTGAGCCAAAGAAAAATATAAGAACAAGTAATATAAATTCAAAGGAATGAAAGATAATATAAATATTAGAAATACATTCGAATGAAGTTGGAAGGTGAAAGATCACACTTGAACTTTGCTTTCTCCCTTGGTTGTGCAAGGATTGTACATGAATGAAAAAGAAGGAGCTGGATTTCCACATATTAGTTATCATTTGTATGTTATTGTGTGCATTTTATATATCTTTCAGCTTTACTAAAATCAACATATGGTATCAGAGCATAGTAGAGAAGATGTCAGCATGGAGGAATTGTTGTGGGGATACTTGTAGTTTGTGCAAGAAAAATCAGAACCATATCACAAGCAAAATCTGAGTGTGTGACCTTGGAAGGAGGAGGAATTGAAGTGAAATTGTTTATAAAAGTTTAAGAAAGGGTCACTAAAACTGTGATATCTTCTTTAATTCTCAACAAAAAATTGTGATTTAAAATCTTTTGGAAAGATAACACACAGGAGAACAAAACAGGAAATATTTTAAGGAGATTATTTGAATCAGAAGAGCAGTTTGATGCAGAAAGAGAACAATATTTGAAGAGTTCTTGTAGCTGTGTGGAGATATGTGAGGAAAACTTAATGCATGAAATAAGAGCAAGTTATTAGTTGTTGAATATGCTGAAGGAGGGCGCTTTAAATTACAAGAGAAATAGTTGAATAATTTCTGTTGGCGCTGCTTTTTTGTTGTGGCTGCAGGGTAAATAATTAGAAGCCTATTATTTTATTTTTTGAGTATGGAATATTTTTAGAAACAAACATATTAAATTTTTCTATTACACAACTCAAAGGAATGCATTGGGGAGTTAGAGAAATACCTTTTTTAACAATTTGCACTTCCAGAGGTCACATGTTCAATACCCAACAAGTAAGAAAATCTGTAAATAATTCGTGTAAGCCTATTTCAAACTTAAGTTTGCCACGTAGAAGATTTGGTAGATGTGTTTTGGTGGAAGACTCTCATTAGCTGTCTTTAGCTGTCTAGAGATTTCAAGCTCAAGCCGTCTCAACTCCAAAAAAAGCGCATATTTTTTTTTTTTTTTACAAAGTTACCACACAGAATTTTTGCCAAAAATCGGGACAAACCAGACTTCTTGCCAAAATATTGAGTTGGTGGATTTTGTAGTTTGAAAACTCACAAGGAAACCAGAATTTGCATTGGTGAAGGAAAAATGGGTTATAAACCAACTACAAAGCTTCAAATTGTCATATCTTTGAGTCTGGTGTCCAAATGAACATTATAACCACTAGTTCTTCATGTAAACAAAATTTCAACATTATTGTAGAGTTTGTTTTGCATTAGAAGCTTTTGTTCATGTATTTTGGTTGT
Source organism: Taxus chinensis (assembly GCA_019776745.2). Taxonomy (NCBI): domain Eukaryota; kingdom Viridiplantae; phylum Streptophyta; class Pinopsida; order Cupressales; family Taxaceae; genus Taxus; species Taxus chinensis. Next base: position 391,230,344 of record CM034154.1, read on the forward strand.
TATCACTTCGTAATCCATTGTATGCATGTTGAGAATTTGATTATGTATTATAATAGAGAAATAAGGTTGTATTTGTTTTCTTTAAGAGTGTAATCTTCATGATTTCGTACACTCTTCTTAAAGCCTACTCAAACTTCAATAGGGAGGCTATATTCTCATTTTTCCCAAGCATTATTCATCTAATCCGACTCGAATCTATTTTAAATTTTCTCCAGTAGTTAAAAGATCCAAATACGTGTTAAAAGTGCAGTTTTGAATGGTGATCTAATGGAGGAGTGTACATGACGCAGTTAAAAGGTTTTGCAGTTGCTGAAGAGTAAAAAATTTTGTTCAAGTTGGTGAAGGTACTCCATGGGGTAAAGCAAATGCCAAAAGCATGGTACACCGAAATTGATCGTTTTTCATTATTTCATGGTTCATAAGGAGCCCTTCTGATCCTTATCTGTAAGCCAAAAGTTGGGAGTATGACAAATTGATTCTTACTATTTATGAGGATGACTTAATCATCACAAGAAGCTAGGCCAGTAAAATTAACAAGGTTCGCACACTATTGTTAGAAAGAAAAGAAAGAAATTATATTAATGCCCATGAATGACTAAAAGCAGGTCAATGGGACTCAAAAATACATCCAATTACAATAGAAACTGCTAGGGTAAAAGAACCCTAGGAACAATGACCAACAAATTAAAAGCAGACTACAACCATTGAATGTAAACATCTGTTAAACCCAATGCAGTAAAACTCCTAACCCATGTGATTAGGGTAACAATACAAATAGCCAGAAACATATCAGTGTGAAAGGCCAATGCAAGATTTGAAAAATGCTCCACGGGAATGTTTAGGGCTGAAGGGGACTAGGTTGGGTAATCCAGGAGAAAGTATAGCACTGGGGTACCATAGGAGTGGAACTGTGCAAAGATGAAACTCTTGAAAATATATGCAAGTTTGTATATTTTTCATAAAAGTATGCAGAAGGACTACTTGAAAAATTCAAGTTGGTGCAATGTAAGCTACTGATGCTCCCTATGGTGGTTACTTTAAAACTGGCAACCTCCAGTGATTTTGTTTGATAGATTGATGAATCACATCATCAAAATTTGGTCAGTGACCTGATATATCTTTCTTCCACTAGGGCTGATATTTTCTTCGTTGTTACTATATTAACAAATTTCTCGATAAAACTAATACTGATTGTTGGAGCACAGTAAAGAGGATCTTGAGGTTTTTCGAAGATACATTAGATTTTGAAATTTGGTGTGGTGTTTCGGATATCTTTAAGCTAGTTGGTTACACAATTCAAATCAGGATGGATTAGTTAATGACATGAAGTTAACAACATAATATATAATCTGTCTATGTCCACATATTCGAAGAATAAAGCATTGAAAAATTTAAAAAGTGGTGAACTTCTTATTGAAATCTACAGCAGGAGAATGAATCTATAGAGAAATACCTATAGCAGATAATTGAACTAAGGTCTAGCAGTACAAATCTTCCCTTTTTCAGCAGCTTCTTGTTCCTTTGGTTATGCTTTTCGCTCTTGGGGTCCCATAGACTGTTTCCGTCTTGTCGTCGTCATTAAAAAACTCTATCTAGATATCTATCTTCAAATAGGTACAATATCTTCGGGAAGTCAGAAAAGAAAGACAGTTACTTTGTCTTCGACAAGGCTGTTGGTTTGGTTCCATACGAGGCAGTTTCGCTGAGGAGAATCTTGGCTAGAATTACATCAAGAGCAAACAGAAATCCCCAAAACCGGACCAACAAGAAAACCAAAAGCAATGGAAACCTGTTTACCTCCATATGATTCAAACATGTCCAATTCTTCCAGTTTTTTGTTTACAAGAAAGGAGAGCATAAATGCGATATTAATTTCAGTATAATTTTAATAGAACTGCCAAGTACAAAAACAGAAAGGAAGAGGCTATGTCCAGTTCCTGTTCCTTTTTATCAAAGGCTAATAAACATAACTGGCTAATGCCACAAATACATTGCCCAAATAAATGCCAAGGCAAATAGAAATCCTTAAAACTCTAACAAATTGCAAAACCAAACAAAATGGAAACCAGATTATCTTCATATGATTCAAACATGTTCAATTCTTCCAAATTAAATATGAATAAACATATATGTTAATATAATGAGTTTAAGTATCCTAACTAGTTTGGATTTCGTATAAGCATGAAAAAACATGAAGAATATCAATACACGAAGAAATAGAGTTAAGTAAATTTAGAAAGTGGTTCCACTAAAAAATTAGAAAATTAAATGAATCCAGACTTACCTTGGAGGAAAACAAGGTGCCACAAAGTCAAAAATATCAGCTAGCTCCTCTGCAATCTGAAAAATGGTACCTTCATCAAATTAATGGTCACTAGATAATGCAAACAATAACTGGTGGCAAGTTGATTTATAACAAAATCCTCAATGCCTGAATGTTGTTCTGATAACATATAAAAAATAATGTCAATGTTGATAAATTTTAATTTTAAGTTAAGCCTAACAAACTTGTGATTGCATTACCTATAATAAGAAATATCGCATCAATTTGTTCTATCAAAATACATGCCCATGCACCCCGATATTAGCACTATCAAAATACAAGGATCAATGCGACACACTATAAGGTTGGCGTGGAATGAGTCAAATAATCCCTTTTTTATGAGAAGTCATTTTTTTAACCACAAAGCCTCAAAGAGCTCTGATGAGAAAATAGGTGGTGTGATACACAAGTATGTTTATTGGAATCTCTAAACAAGCTTACTGGCTCACAACTAGACCTACCACCTAAATCAAGAAGAAAGTTAATAATGCTAAATAGTAGGTAAGACTGACAATAGCACAGTTGGCATGAGGACTTGCAAATGGGTAATGGAAGGTTCTTGTCTCTTCAAGATTATTGAGGTGCTTTATCATCTAACATTTGTTTTCGATTTGATGTATGTGGAAATCATTTCAAATAAGAATATATCATTATGTCCACCAACAAAAAGGAAGGGATGAACAAGAACCAAGATTAAATTCGATTAAATTTTGTGCTTGTTTGATACATTAGAACATTTGTAATAAAAAATCAACCTTCGTCAACAGCTTGGCAATCAATCAGATACTGTCAAAAATTACCTCCACAGTACATGTAAAAATCGGGTATTCAAGACTATATGCATCATTGTAAACATGATGCAAGAGAGCCTTTGATAGCATGTGGTCATTAGATCAACCATTGCAATGTGTTCAGTACTCCTAATTCAATTAAAGCTCCATTCCCAAAAAGAAATGGAATAAGCACTTTTCTATTAGAGTTTGTCCGCCCTAAGCTCAATGGAATATTTTCTCCAAAAAAAAACATATATAAAAAATTGTACCGTGCGTGCATCGTCCAGTGCTGCCTTTAAATCCTCAAATACAAGCTGCATGAAAATGAAGATTTAATTTAATACAGGAACAGTTGGTGCAAATATTAGAAAGGGAAAAAGCCAGCCAATATCTACCCTTTCTGCAAAACTCAGGCACTTCTTAATTGCGGCTTGTAAATTTTCTTATAAAAAAATATTATTAGAGCACCTTTGAGAGCAACTTGTCAAAGCGAGCCTCAACAGACTTTCTGATCTCTTCATAACATTTATCCTTATAGCACTTTCCCTGACCTTTTATCTTCTCCGGGATTAAGCTTCCTGGAGATGATGATGAAATCAAAGGCTTTCTGCAAGAACAAAATCAAGCCAGAAAATGAAACTAAGAAACAGTCTTATTTTATTTAATGTCAAGACAGGTGCTAAGAAATCATATTAGACATCATTTATGTTATAACATGAAAATTACAGACAGACAGATAACAATTGTAAATAACATTTGTAATAAAGATAATATACATTACAAAAATCAGAATGACAGCTATCAAACAAGTCAACATAGAAAATTGCATTTATGATTTTAACTACATGTGCTGTTGACCAGATCATTGTGTCATGGACAAAGCTATTTCACAGAGTATTTCACAAGAGCTTACAGATATACAAGAAATTCCAGCTCTTATCCAAAAAACCAGAGAAACTAGTACTGATCACTATCGCCTATACAAAGAAAGAAACTAAGAACATTGCTTATGCTTAATATATATCCAAGGCTCAAAATTCTATACTGACTATTTACATCTGGAGTTTGTGTGTTGAGCAAAGTATATAAAACACTTTTCATCCTTGTGGGACAAACAGAAAGGTTTTGTATATGCATAATGTTTTTCCACCTGAAAGAACGCAGCTTCAATTATTTCCCCCTGACGTGAGGGGGCAGTTTTGATCCCTTTCCTCTTCCTATTGACGTTTCTGCCACTCTGGAGTCACAGGCATGGTAACTTGGGGTCTGTAAATTGGGTCAGCCCATGCAGCTCCTCTGAGATGACCCTGCTCAACCAGGATTTCAGCAAGCCTCCTCTTGGTGTTGTCTTAACAGCAGCAGCCTCTCCATAACTTCTAATTTATTATGATGGACACTTTTTTAAACTTCTTTTTCCTCTTATGGACTTTCAGTTTTTTAATGTCCAAACATACAAATGCCTTTGTACTGGCCACAAACCCTTTTTGTAGAAAATTTCTGAAGATGACCAAGCCACTTCAGCAGTGGACAATTTGTTGTGTTATGGAGCCTGATAATCTCTTTCAGAAATCCAAGAAACTATTGTGATTGAGTGATGGTTGCTATCAAAATGAAATGATAGGGCTGGGCTTATAAAGATCCTGATATCAGCTAGGATGGTAGACATATGCTTAATGGATCTTATAGGAAGGGCTTTTGATGACCATGAGCATCATAAGACTGTCTTGGCTCAGATGATAAAGATGTCATCAGAATTTGGGTTCAAACATACCCAATCTACATTGAAGTCCACTGGAACCTGACCAGCAATTAGTTCCACCAACCAAGTAGTCCCTTCAATATTTTCAAAGATTATAATGAAGCAAAGAAAGGGGAGTTGTGGGCTTCACGTGAAGGTAGATATCTTGTTCCTTCCTTTCACTTGAATTTTTTATTCATGAATACCTTAGTGATTTGTTGATTTCTCTAAAGTCAATCTGAGCCTGGAAACTTACCAGGAGCTGGTATTCACCTGTCCATGTGACAACTGCCACTAGTATGCCTACGTGAGCATCTTGTTTAGTCAAAGTGTTCGCCACATTGTTATAATTGCCAGTTGCATACTCCAGATTGACCCATTGCAACAACAATGTTGTTTAAAATTGGTTTCAGTTGCCAGGTCTGACATGGATTTGGGAAAGTGTCGGTGATCTGTCAATTGTTCCTCTCTTTGTTGACCAGTTGTTTCACCACTATGGCATCCCCCTCAATATGAAGATTTTTTATTCTATGCCTCGTCGCAAACTGAACTCCTATGCATAAAGCATATATTTCTGCAAACTTATTGGTTTTATGACCAATATTCTGCTGATAGGAAACTATAGCCTCACTTCTGGTATTTCTAATTATTCCTCCAATGCTGGCTTAACAAGGATTTTTGATGGCAGTGCTGTCAAAATTTAATTTGTAAAATCCTAGACAAGGTACCTAGTTTCTCAAACTTTGACCTTGAAGCAGGGAAGACAATAGCGAAAAGGACTTCCATTTTTTGTAGATTTGTAAGTCCAGCCTGCTGGAAGAGTTATACCAGTCAGAAAACTGACTCATACAAATTTGTGTCGCTGACCAGATTTGAGATTTGATTAGGCAGGTAAGTTACAAGGTATCTCTACGCTCGTCTTCAAATATTCTGTTGTTTCTCTCTCCATAGATTCCAGAAAACTCGACATTAATTGATAAAGGACTTTGGGTAATTCTATTTCTGTATCTAGGACAGCCCAGCAAATGATAGTTTGTTTTAGATCCCTAGGCCTCGAATGAGGTCAGTTAAAAGACAAAAGTGGGACATAGGAAATAAGGAGGATACCAATAGCATCCAAATAATCCACAAGGGTGTAATGCTACGACACGTGAATCTAAGATAACCACAATGAGAGGGAGAGCTCTCATTATATATACTTGCACATAAAACATTTATAAGTACAAATGGTGGATTCAATAAGCATGTAAGTTGTGAGTGGAAGATTCCAAAAAGCATGCAAGGTGCAAGTAGAAGCATGTAAGTTACAAGTAGAAGATTCCAAAAAGCATGAAAAAATACGCAAGTGCAAGCATACAACCTGTGCAAGACTCTTCCTATAAGGGAAAAGGAAATCAAATCTCTATACAAATAAGTTACACATAGTACACCTTATATTGGCTTACTTATTCAATACCTAAATAAAGATTATCACCAACATCCCTCCATAATGTTTAATTACGGGTGAAAAAGAGACTAGGACACATGATGGGGAGGTGGAATTACACAACCATCCCCCCTAACAGCAACTCCTTTGAGCCTGAGCATGTCTCGAAACATGAGGAACTTGCTTCCGTCAAGGCTTTTGTAAATACATCAGCAACGTGGTCTTCTCTCCTGCAATATTAAAGGTGAATATAATAATCATGGACCTCAATATACTTGGTCAGTACACAAAACACAATATCCTTAGCCAATTGAATAGCACTTTGATTGTCACATCTAAAAATACTCGTTTATAGTTGACGCAATCCCAACCCTTCAAACATCTAGAAATCCAAACTACTTTGCTTCCGTCAAGGCTTTTGTAAATATGTCAGCAACGCAGACTTCTCTCCTGCAATATTAAAGGTGAATGTAATAATCAAGGACCTCAATATACTTGGTCAGTGCACAAAACACAATATCCTCAGCCAATTGAATAGCACTTTGATTGTCACATCTAAAAATACAAGTTTATAGTTGACACACCCCCAACCCTTCAAGCATCTAGCAAATCCAATTTACTTCCTACACATCATTAACAACACATCTACACTATGCTCCACTACTAGAGGGAAATGATTGATTTCTTCTTGCTCTGCCAAGCAACTGCCAAAAAGCCAAGATAATAGGAAAATATAGAAGTGGAATTTCTATCATTAATATCACTTGCCCAAACTAAGTCAGTCACCCATACAAAGGACCACCCTTCTCTGCACTATACTCAATGCCAAAAGTGTAGGTAACATACCTCATAATACGCTTAGCTGCCATCCAGGAAGATTTCTTGGGATCCTGCATAATTTTGGACGCTAGACTGATATGCAATATCAGGGTGACTATGGGTCATCAATTTGGTTGGTCGACTTGACCCCTACTTGAAAACAAGACGAAGTTGGATTACAATATTCCATATGGAACCTTTTCACTAGGTCCAAGCCATACTTCGTTCGACAGATAAAGATCCTATCATTCAAATACAATATCTGCATTCCAAGAAAGTAATGCAGAAGTCCCAAGTCTATCGTGTGAAAATTCTTCAAGCATGTACAAAACCAGTTTGGTTTCCAGTGATGATTAAGTTATCAGCATAAAATACCACATTCAAAATGTAACCATCAATATGTTGAATATAAAAATTACGATTAAATTTTCTATAAACAACATCTTGCTAAAAAATCGGTTAACTTTAGGATCTTGCTTGAGACTGTATAAAGACATCTTAAATTTGTAGACAAGATGCTCATGTCCAAGCTTAGGAAAAGCCAAGGGGTTGCTGCATATATATTGATGCAGGTCAGAGTTAGGGGATTCAACAAAGAACAACCTTGTCCCTGCAGCCCTTACTTAACTCCCTCAACAATGGACACATTCACATCCCATGTACTACACTTTATTCATGTTCTGATTTCAAATTACTAAATTAACGCACACACTCATGCCCTACCTACAAGCATAAATAAGAAAACATTGCAATATAGTCCTTCAATGGACTGGTACACTTCTTCCCCATTCTCTACAAACACTCTCTGGATTTTCTTGTCATCTCTCCTCCCACTGTCTTGAGAGACAATCCCACTGAAAACTGCCTTTCTCATCCACAAGATACTTCATTTATGCTTTTCATAAGTGTCCCTTCAAATACCAATAATTTTTTAAATACCCAATATCCTTGAAAATGCATGAAACTGATAATTCAGGAGTTTCGGGTCAATATTCACTCTTAACGAGAAGTGAATTATATGGCTCGATGGTCGGCAACAACATCCATGATTTCTACGAGCTTCAAACTCATAGTTTCTGAGGGCCATAATTTTGCATACAAGCTTGAAATCCAGTGTCCTTTCTTTTAATTATGTAACTTTTCAAGGAGAATCCAAATATGTAATTGAATTCTACTTTTGATGAATTCCCCATGACATATTAGGGTGTGCACCATCACCTATTATTTTCAGCTCACCAAAGGTCGCAGATGCTCCCAAAATCCTACTAACACTCAATCCATTCAACTGAGTTTGATGATGGAAATGATCCAAATCCATTATGGAGTAGAGAGAGAACACTGACACATTCACCCTCACATGTTACCCATATCTTTGGTTGATGCAGGATTGCTTCTAGACACAAATGCTCCTGCATCATATATTTTATCATTTTAAACAACCATAAATAGAAGCACTCTTAGCATCCATTTGATGCAATCCCCAGCTAATGTAGCAGCAATAGAACTAACAATCTAAATCACATCAAGCTTGCAATTGGAGAAAAAGTTTCATTTCTATTAATTCGTTATTGTGGAGACGCCTTTAACAACAAGAAGAGCTTTGTGATTCTCGATCTCATTGTCTAGTGTAAACTTTGTCTTGTAGATCCATTTGCAACTTATAAGATTTTTCATTGGTTGAAGAATAGCCAACTGTCTAGTTTCATTCTTCCATAAGAATTTGTATTCATCATGTATGCATTCTCCCATTGTTGCTTAGCTCGAGCTTGCTCATAGGTTTGGGAATCATAGCTTGTTCCATGACTAGAAAATTTGCAAACTTATGTCCCCAAGCCTTCTTATGATCAGTACTAACATCTTGAAGGGTCCTATGGACCAATAATAGAATACAGCGTTCACCGAAAGCAAAAGGACTGAAGTATGTAGATGCAACAAACGTAGCAGTAACTTCAATCTCTTCATCTGAGTAATACAACATCATCAGGTACCACGTAAAGAATGTAAAAACATGATTCATTTGGTATGGCACGAAAAAGTTCTTCATAAGGTGACTAGTTGTCTTTGACCTTCACATCCCTCCGAAGAAAGATTTGTTGCAACTTTGGATCATATAGCCGATATTCCCTAAACTCCTCATGTATCCCATAAAACACATTTGCAACTTTTGGCTGCTATCTTCTTTTGCTTCTCGTCTTGAATATGAACCAATGCATCACAACTTAAAGTTCAAAAATGAGAAATTGTAGACTTTCCCCTACTCCATGCTTCTTCACAAGTAATATCTTGAACATCCCAAGTAGGCGTTCGATTCAAAATAGGGACTACAAAACCACATGCTTGATCCCAAAATTTGTGTTCCAAATTTCTATAGTGGAGTATAGATAGAACCATCTCTACAATGACTCGATTCTTTTGCTCAATCACCTCATTTGTTGAGGCGTATATAGAACAGTGGACTCATGTTTGATGTCAGCTTGACTGCATTTTTAAAAGTATTGTTCACACATTTTGTCCCCTTATCGATTTGATGAATTTTAATGAACTTGTAACTTTTCTTTTCAAAAAAGGATTTCAAATATTTTAACTTCTCAAGCACTTGGTCTTTAGACTTCAAGAAATAACCCCAAATGTGTTCTAGAAATTAGGTACTAATTCACCCCTGCACCGTTGACTCCAGTTTGATTTGTACCAAGTCTTGGTTAGGATTTGATCTACCTATAGATTTGTCCCAGGTACATCTAGCATGACTTGGGCATGCTTGGATTTGTCTGCAGTTTGGTTTGATCCTCCTTTGCATTCGCTGCGGGTAGGTTTGAGATGATTCAAAGTACAGACAAATTCTCCTGTTGACAAATTAGTGCATACTCGGGTCATCCCCGATGTACCCGAGACGAATCCACAACATATCTAGAATTAAGACGGGTTTTAATTTTTACTTTTTTACACATCAAAATGTAAATTAACAAATAATTTTGAAAAACACAATCTCAACCCTTAACGATTCAAAAACATAACATAAAACACAAAATAGATCAGACACTTCTCATTCATCTCATTATATACATACCTCTCATTGCTCATTTAGGGTTGAAACTTCATCAAGAAAAATTGTAATCACCTCCCTACAATCATACGAATGCCCCCATTCACTCTGAAGGTGATCGAGGAGCTTGAAAGGAGGATTCTTGGATTGAGGCAAGGTTTTAGCTTTTATTGCTTTCAATCTTCACACACTTTCTTCATTCTTATATTCATTTTAATATGTTTTTTGTCATTTATTTAACAAGTTGTCGAGTACATGGAGGCTATGCCCTTGGGTTTGTTTTTTCTTCCCATATGGTTTTGGTTTGTAAACTTGCAGATGAAGGTAAATGGCAGAGAGTTCCACCTTTGCAGGCCAACCCCAATTCAAAATTGATCCACTTTCACCGTTTTTGAAGTATGTCACAATGCTAAAGTTGGTTCCGGGTGGTAGGGTTATTATTTGGCAATGCAACGGTTACAACAGCCCATCTAATAGGTCAAACAATTAAGTGATAACCACTTGTGTGTGATACCCAGCCAATGCATCATAGCATTTCTAGAGAAGAAGGATGCATTGGTGCCATCACCAAGTCTTCAGTACATCAAGGAGCAGGGAGAATGAAATGCAATGCATTCCTTGAAATCGGGTCATCCTTTGGAAAGTAAAGGATCTCGATTGGAGAATACATTGGTTGCCCCGTCTTGTAATGGTTCCCACACATCCATTTTTGGCAACACCCTCCACACAAGAAGAGGATAGTCCTCTTTCGCGCAAAGAGGACAAAAGGACCATCAGAAAAATCATTTCAAAACAGGCCAAGGATATCGCAAATAAGCACATCACGTGAAGTGCTTCGTCCTTTAATGATGTCAAGTCACAATTTTGGCAAGATATGGTGTGAGAAAACAATTAGACCCCAAAAGGGTACAAAGGGCCAAGTTATGAGAAGCATTGCACAACCCTATTGGCAAGGGGAAAAAATATGTAGAGGATTCATCGCAACAAATTAGGAATTTTTGGGACTAATGAGGGTGTCCATCATTTCTAATGGATGGACAGATGCAAGAAATCGTCATTTAATCCATGTGTTTACATTATACCCCTAAAGAGGCAATGTTTTTTGAAGTAGTTGATTGTGAGGAGCATGAGAAGGATGCCCAATTCATTTCCAACATCCTCTTAAGAACCAATGAGGCGATGGGACCTTTGAATGTTGCCCGAATTGAAATAGACAATGTTAAAAATTGCAAAGCCACGGGAACATTGGTGGAGGAAAGACATGGACACCTTGTGTTGTGCACTCACTCAACTTAATGTTGCAAAAGTTGCGTAGAAAGATCAAGTGGATCAAGCATGTCTAGTTCACAGTCAAGAGTATGAGATTTGGAGCAGATCTAGTAAAGAGCACCTCTCTATCTAGGCCATTTGCCCCCATAGATCTATAGGATAGAGGGAGAACTCTCTATAGAATACGTGCATCCGGAAATAATAATGGGCTTATCTATCCATATAGGGGGCAGGCCCCTTTCTAGATATAGAACTAGGATAGGTAGTGAAACTAGGGTGAGAATTGGCTCGGGAGACCACTCATATATATCTATACTATACTAGGGGGGCATCCTTCGTTCACCGAACTCACGATAGATATATAGATAGGGGCACAGCGAGGCCTCTTGTCCTTCCGATCGGGCGGACCATTAGAGATCTTAGTGAATTCTATCTGTCCAAGAAGGTGCTCGGTCATCTTGGCCATCCGCCATGTGTATGCCAAGATGTTTGTGAAAAACAATTACTTGTTACTAGCCATCTTCAAATCATTCTCGCATTGAGAGCTGTTAAAGGTATTAAAAAATAAATCTTTCATTTAAGATGTATGTTTTCTGATCTAATACTAGCAGCTTTTCAAGTATTCGAACGTTTTTTCTAAAATTTCTAACTAGATTATCGAGATTCGATTTGCCTCACATGTTTTTAGTAGCACTCCTAGTAACACGTGGTTTTTGTGAAGCCAAAGAAGTCTCCATGCCGAATAATGAAAGGTGGGAAATGGAAGCATCCAAATCAAAACACTTTGGGTCTACATCCAAATGCTTCACCACCCCTTGTTTTTTGTCTTCTTGTGCAATGAAGGTGCATACTAGAATGCACATAGACCAACTCATCGACCTTTCTTGTTGGCAATGTGTTGCATTAAACAAGTGGATAAAGGTGTATATACTATAATTTTGTTACGGTGAAGATGGACTCACAACTTATTGTCACAAAGTCAATGCAAAATTATAAATTATAAAAGAAAAAACTCAAAATTTACAGAAAAATTAGAGTTAAAAAAGATTAATTCTTGTCTATGATAAGATTTTTATTACAAAAGGTTGTAGATATGAATCCTTGGCCATTGATGAACCACCATGTATTTGCTTTTGTGCTCGTCCCAAAGAGCGCCAAGGTTGTGACTTGTGGAAGCTGTGATATTCTCAAACTCACTCATAACCATGTCTTCTACCTTATAGGATAACAAAAGAGCCTACTAACACCATCTTATACTCTTTACTAACTTTCAACATCCTTTTATGTTGGCACCTGACTCACCCGAGAAAATATCTCTATTGTAGAATTTATTAGAATATAGGGCTTACCTTTTATTATTAAGTCGTTATTATTTATGTATTGCCTAATAGCGGCTTAGTTATGTAACCTCTTCAACCACTTTGTAATTATCTTACATAATAAAATGACAAAAACACAAACTACCATGTGTACATTCCAATTCCTCTTCTTTCTCTCTCTTCACATCTTGGAACATTGGTGTATGAGCCAGTGATGCTAGAAAGGGCTCGAGAGTACGAACATCAAGGAAAAGATTTTAAATGGTCGTGTAAGCCTGCAAATCAAAGAGAAAGAGGCCAAGGAGATCGCAGGAGGACATGAGGCTCACGAATTTCTAGATGAAATGCAGACTCAATGCCATTAATAAAGTCTGAAAAATGCAAGCTGCAGAATATTGAAGGCTACACTCATTTCTAGGGCACGATTTTTGAAGAATTCGTGCAAAACGCAGTCACGTTTTTGGTTCAGACATGTTTGTTCACAGTCAAACGGCATGAAAAACCTATATTTGAAGATCGAACTAGAGCTTTCATGGGTTGTATGGAGGAAAATTACAATCGTGACATACCAGTCACATTTCTACAGCAATCGCGAATTTCAACAGACAACCTGAGATTCCAAGGACATTCTAAACAGCTTGCACGGGCGAGAATTAAATTTAAAAAAAAAATTGTGATTTATAGACTACTAGGGCAGGCATTAAAGTCTTGATTTGTAGACAACTAGGGCACGAATTAAATCAGAAAAGAAGTGTTTTCAGGGATTTTTGTCTGAGTTTGAATGATGTCCAAGGCACAAACAAATCTGCAAATTTTAGTGCAAGACTGTGTAAAGACCAGACCAAGCCAGAACGTAAGATTTTTAATTTCATGCTGTGATATTTAGCTTGTAGGTAAGAAATCAGCATTTAGAAATCATAATATAAACTGTATTTTTGTTGTGCAATTTCAGAGTAAAAATTAGGTTACATTATAGTAATGTTGCATTGACTTCCATGCCTAAAGTGAGAAATTTAAATTATAGACTAACTTTCATTTTTGTTGCATTAATTTACGTATCTAATAATCGAATAGGGTGTAAAATGGATGAAAAAGTCATTATGTCTAGCCACAAACAATCTGAAGTCTCTCATCGGACAACTAGTAGAAGCCAATGTTATGGTAGATGACAAAGATGCAAAGCTATTTTGTTAAATAGTCTAGCTTCTAAATGAAACAAAGGAAATATCAAAGACAAACCATAGGGGTCAAAATTTCATTGATGAAGAATATGTATATTAAGAAGCCCACAATTTAAAGACGGGAAGGGATCTAGTGTAGATGAAGTTCAGCAAGGATGGCAGCCCAATTACTTCGGGAATATATGGATCTTGGAAATTATACCTTTACGAGAGTCATGAGACAACTTCATAGAGCACTATGGATGTATCTTAACATGGATGGTTGTCCAATAATTAAGTCACCATAATTATGTGTCAAATAATGTTCGGTTGTAACCTCCTCATCCACTTTGTAACTATCTCTTGCATAATATAATGACGGAAAGACAAATTACTATGTATGCATTCCAATTCCTCTTCATTCATTCTCTATTCACATCTTCTAACAGAATCTAGGAATTAATGCAAAGGCAAGGAGATGCAACAGGGTGGTCATTTTGTTCCATCAATCAATAAGATATGATTGGACTATTTAGAAAACATTTCTTCAAGATCTTTCTCTTTTGCATTTATAATGGCATTCATCTTCTCAGTCATTCAATTAATGCCATCATAAATATCTCCCAAATTTGATCCATGTCAATAAATCAGATCATACTCGAGATGGGCTGAGTCAAACTAAGCAAGTAATTTACGTGAACCCTCCACTTGTCATCTAAGATTGACATCTTAAATTCTGGGACCTCTCAATGTTCAATTGTCTCCATACACTCCAAAGGTTGTTGAAAACCATGTTACAAAGTGTATCTCGCACCTAATTGTTAGCGATGCAAATCAAGTCTCGGCAATCTAGTAGGAAATTCAAACCAATAAAAAATGAAAATCTACAAATTACATTATTACAAAATGACCTAATTTAATTTTTAAATTTGAAATTTGAAAGAAAAAGATGATATGAACTTTAAATTGTGAACTAAAATTACTTTATTGAATAAGATCTTTTCACTTACCTTCAACAACTCCAACTTCTAGAACATCCTAAAGATGGTGTTGGCTAGATTTCCTACATAGCTGAAAACCTAGGCAATCATGAGATAAATCTCCCTCACTTACCAGTGAGGCTCCCGTGTAAGATTTGTCAATAAAGTATGCTAGTATCTATTTAGGGGTATTACTTTAACCATGCAGCTCATGAACCATAGCTATATAGTTTTGCGGCAAGTAAGCAGTTGTTAAAGAAAAGAAAATAACTAATGAAAAAGGAAATAATAAAAACACAGGAAAGAAAGAAGGAAGATGTGCAACCCAATCAATAGATTACAGAGTTGATTGCATGCACATAAACAGAACCAATAAATATTAACACTCAAAATTATAAACAAAAGCAGCTTTCAGATCCAAATCTAAAATAACACAAAGTTTATAAGTAGATCTAAGACAAAAAGCTAGAAACAAAATGCACCGTGACACAAAGTTCTCCAGAAATCTGCTCCTTTCTATTCCTTTGCTTCGAATAGCTATCAGGGGCTTCAGCACAAAGTCTAGAACACAAGAATGTTGCTTACAAATTTCGATTCTTAATCCGAAGGTTCTTCCTCTACTTATAGCATGTAGAGGGGAAATTACAAAGAGGAAGCCTTTAGTTGAACTCACACATGTGGAAGTCGGAAAGGAAACAACTGGCAATCTCCCTCCTGGAAATCCTCTTTGCATGACATGCATGATTTGCAACTGAAGATAGAACCTTCTATTTTGCATGTCTACAACCTATTTCCAAGTAGTTGACTTCTTCAAGTAATGGATTTTAAACCAATCACTTAGGTTTTATAATTTAATTGATCGCTCAATTACTTTGTCGGAGGAAATAAGAGAAAGAAAAAGAAAGAGGAAAGTTGCAGTCTTGTCCTTTTTCATATTCTGCATACAGCTGATTCTTTTTCCTTTGATTCTCACCAAACTGTATCTGGAAGCAGCTGGATCTGCAAGCGAGTGACTGTGATTTTCTTGCGGGTATTGCCTTTGACATGTCTTCCCTCTTATCCTTGAAGCTTTTGCGTTTTTTATCCAGTACATGCATCAATGCAATGTTTGCCATAAATAACTCATCATTTTTATTTTTAATTGCATATGAGCAATTAAAAATTCTAGAAAGCACTCCGGGTGAATGCAAATTCAATGAAGGCTTCAACTGGAAGATTGGGAGAACATGCACAAGGTCCTGGAAGGAATTCTCCATGCACTGACTTTTTCATGGGCTGAATTCGAAACAAGAGGATGAAGCCTTTGCAATTATGGATCTGGATCTGAATCTGGATCTGGATCTATGCATGATTCTGCTAATCTTTCTCGTTCATCCCACTTTGCCATGGCTGGAGCGATCTTTGTCTGAGCAATTCTTTTGTCTTTTTATTCAGTCGGAATTCTTTACAACCGGTGCAGAGCTGGAGATTTCTTCAGATTCAGAGGATATGTTCAATGTATTGGACATTGATTTAAGCTCTTTTTCTCTTATAAAAGCACTTGTAATGAATTCCTGCAATTAATTCAGACAAATATGGCAACCGGAACATGAACACTTGATTTTAATTACAAAAATTTGCATATACCAAGCCTGCTGCCCCAAAATTTGATGTTTTGTTTGCATGCAAAGCAAGCATGAATTTTGTCAACTTCACCTGAGCACTTGTACCACTATGCAGATAATTAATCAGACTTAATTCAAGCTTTTTCAAACCTAGGTGCCAAACTTTGAAGCCTTCCAACAGTAAAAACACCTTCTTCTGTGCAAAATTCCTCCTTAATTGGGCGCCAAAATTGTTTGGGCTGCACTTCCTTGCTAAAGAATTAATAACTCCATTAATATGGCAGCCCATGCTTATATAACCTTCATCATTCTATAATCAATAATTGCCCTTCCTATTTCCGGCAATTAATTAATTAAAAATCATGCTTTTCTCTTCAATTTGTGCGCCTATTTTGTGCATGCTCATGGCTGCCATTAAATAAATTAAATTTATTTAATTTTAGTTTTCTACTTCCAGTCCACATTGACTTCACAATGTGTTTTGACCTCATGTGCCAAAAATAGGAATTAATTCCATCAATAAATACTTTAAAAAGTATTATTTCTCCTCTAGGTGGGTCGCACTTTTTGCATGATAGAGGGCTGCATTACATAAATTAAATTTATTTAATTTTAACATTATATTTCCAATCTTCTTTATCCTTTAATCATGCGTTGACTTTTCCTCATGCTTGGGCACCAAAATTGGGTGAATAAATATTATTAAATGCATTATTATTCACCCAAGGTGGGTCGCACTTTTTGGCACGGGTGAATTCTATTTTTAAAAGTCAATTTCTAATGGGATTATTCACCCTGCACCGCAGCTCCAAAAATCCCATGATCCACTTAAGCTGTTTGACTTTCATAATGGGATTTTTTACCCTACAAGGTAGGTAAGAAATTCCCATCAATGCCTTAAGTGATTTTCTTTTATTTCACAATAAGAATTTTCACCCTGCAAGGCAGGTAAGAAATTCCCGCCTGCCTGCTGCCTCTAATTTTCTCATTATGACTTAAGTGACTTTGCTTTCATGGGAAAAAGTACCCTGCTAGGCAGTTACAAAATTCCCACCTGCCTGCTACCACAAAAAATCTCATTGTAGCTTAAAACCTTCTTTTCCCAAAAATGCAACCTGCCCAGAAGAGGCTTTTTCTGTGCACGACTTCGTCTTTCTAGAGAGAACCAGACCTCCTGTGGCAAATTCCTTCTAGCATAACATCCATAGATGATCTTCAAATACTCTAGGCAAGAAATCAGACTAAACCGGTAAAGGAATTGACCTAGAGAAATTTCACAGAAAACAAAACGGGAAAACACCAAAAACGCAAAATGTTGCCAGAAGTCAGAGATAAAGCCCAGGATTCATTTCTGGTTAAAACCCTACTAGCATATGGGAATATTGACATCTAAGACCACAACAGGGTTAAACCGGAGCACAATTTGCCTCAAACGGGGCTCAGAATAATTAAATAAGAATTTCCCCTAGGTAAACCCCAGCGACAGAATATAACGAGTTTGGGCATCTGGGTATTTATTGAAATTGGTTTATATGACTCTCTGCGAATATCTTGATGTAATCCTGACATTTTCTGGCAACAAAAACACAAAACGGCCCATTATTTTAAAAGAACGAAAAATTTTAACATGGGGTAGTTTCAGATTTTAGGGTGAAATCTGGGGACACCAGATGGCCTGCAACATGTGATGGTTCATGACAAATATTCATCACTTAGGCATTGGCATCCGCATCAACCTTTTTGATCCACTCAATTTTTCTACCTAAATTTTGCAGCATTAGGTTGAGTAAGTGGACAATATAACGTGTCCAAAATATGTGTCAATACCTTGCCTCCACCAACATCTCACCCCTTTATAGTTTTTATCATTGTCTATCATGTCTTTGTCAATATTTTGAAGCCCCCAACCTCAATGGCTTCAAAGAAGATGTTGGCAATGAACTAGGCATCATTAACATGCCCCTCACAATTAACAGATTTCAAAGTATTGTCCATTTAGGGCGTACTACAACCACACTAATCAAAGGTCAATTTTTAGCCCCTTACCATCCATCAAAAATGATGGACACCCACATTTCAATCCATAAATTCGTAATCAGCTGCAGAGAATCATATACAATTTTTCTTCACCATTAAAGTGGTGCGGACATTCTTATAACTTGGGCCTATATACCTATTGCAACTTCGTTGATCCCTCTCACCACATCCTGCCAATATGTGACCTGAGAGCATTACAGGATAATGCATTGGCATACATACATCGCATAATAAGCTTGTCGATGATCTCCCTAGACTCGTTTTGAAATGTCTTTTCCAATGCTCCTTTTGTTTTTTGTGAAAGAGAAAAATCCTCTCTGTATGTTAGGACCCCTTCATTCTAGCTCTTCTTGATAATCTTTATTGTAATATAGGCTATGGACAAATATGTTTTATAAGTTATCCCTTGAGCTATTAAGAATAATCCCATAAGCATGGGAAGTAGACATTAGCTTGAGTAGAACTCGTATAAATGTGATTCATAAGCTAGTGTATAGGCATCCACAAATTTTATCGTATTGAGCTAGCTCAAGCCCCCTTAAAGAGGCCAGTGACTTGTGGTGCAATTTTGATCTCTTTAATGCAATACAATTACTTTCCATTTCATTTTCACAGCATATTCTCTCTATTTTTGGCACTGCCTTAATTTGTTTGCAAGAAGGTATGTATCATCATATGTGGAGGTTGTCACCAAAAAAGGATGTACTAGTACAAGAAAGGGCATTCAAGGCTTTGAAAAAATTTCTTAGTCAAATGATTATTCAATTTCAAGGAAACCGATACATTTGTTTCTTATTGAGCTTCGATGTACTCTAGAATTGTTGATGTTGGCACCAATGCACCCTTCCATGAGAAAGCTTTAATACCCTAGCCATGTATTGCACACAAATGTGTCTCACATTGTATCAATGTCAATGTAGAGCAATGAAGTTTAATTTTGGCCAGAACTTTGGAATAAGTCAAAAACCTTACGGAATTAGAACTCATAGGGAAACAACAAAGTGCTTAAAAGCTCAAAATATAACCCTGTGCAAGAAATAAGACCAATCCAAGAAATAATATTTTTAAGCACAAATCCCAAGCTCGCCAAAACACCATGAGGTAAAATCAGCATATAGCATAGAAGGAAAGTTTGATGGATGTTCCTATAAATATGCTATTAAATTTTTTTCCCAGTCAAAGAAAGTTGATTCTGGCACAATTCCCAATGAATCACAAAAAGGTTGTAAAATAGCATAATCCATTTGTAGAAAGAGGGCAGAATGATGTACCAACAAGACCTCTCTTCTAAATATGTTGCATGCAAAAGAAAGATTTTTTACTAATGACCAAACTCAGCTTCAAGCATACACTAAATCTCTCTTGTTGAAGGAGAAAAGCCCCATTCAAACAAAAATACTCTATAAAAAATAAATACTTGTGACATTCGTAGAAAGATAAACAAAGTGCATAATAACAAAAGCTAAGAGATGGCTCTGATACTGTGCAGAAATTATGAACACTATTACAAAACTAGAATGTGGTTTATTAATCATTACAAAATTAAAATGTTAATAAAAAAGCAAAGACACAAGTAGGGCACACAAAAAAGGGACACCGATAGTTTCCAAATACTCAAATATTTCAGAAGAGTGTAATGCTATAACACATGAATCCAGGATAACCACAATGAGAAGGAGATCTCTCATTATATGGCCTTGCACATAGAGTGTTCACAAATGGCAAATTCAATAAGCATGCAAATTACAAGTAGAAGATTCTAGAAAGCATGCAAAGCACAAGTAGTAGCATCCACAAACTACTGCAAGCATACAAAGACGTGTGAAAGATTCCTCATATGAAGAAAAACAAATAGACAAAAGAATCTCTACACAAACTTACACATAATAAACCTTGTATTGTCTATTTATGCAATACCTAGGTAACTATACTCACCAACAAGATAGGACAAACTTCGAAGGGAAACAAATAAGAAGAAATTCAAATTCGCTTCCTTAAAGTTTTCAACTGCCCTTGAAGCAAATTTAACAACATGCTGAAAAGACAAAATTGCATGGCCAGAATGTAATACACTAAATTTTTCAACGTGCATACCACTGGTTACTACCATAGGGAATCAAAATATAGAAAGATAAAATGAGAATTTCAATAATCGCATAACCATCGGACTCTGTGAAGCAAAGTCTCAAGTGCAATCTCTTCAAAGTACAGCTTAGTCCATTGGACAAAAGGACCATAAATCACTCAATGTTGGAGAAAAAGTGGGATCCATTATTTAAGTTTCATAATTCATGTGTTGTTGCATAGAAAGAACATGAGTTAGAGAATCTCACTTTGTGGATCTCCGAGGATTGCTTATTGCAGCCATTGCCCCTCCTCCCTCAGCTTCAGCTGCTTCCTCTGCCAGCTGTTGATCAAGAATCTCCTGCATCTCAACCACTCTAAATAAAGTACATTCAGATTGTGGCCGAAAAGGCAAGCACACAGTGTAATGAATACAGAAACATGAAGATGTAAACTAATCTTAAAAACATAATCAGCAAAGGAAACAATCTTGCTTTACTTATAATCCCCATTAGGTGTTAATCTAGCACAACATAGAATTCTTTAAATGTTTATTTTAGCAAAAAGACCTATTAAAAGACCTGTTAACGCCACTAATTTAGGGGAATGTTTCTATAAATCTTGGATTTTTCTATTAATAAAAATGAAAATCATGTTCTCGTAGTTGCAACTGAAATGTATTTTCAATTTCAGTGCTTTTGACAGTTAACGATCCATTCTTTTTTTTGTTTCATCCAATCAACTCTCCTAATATTTGATTTGGTATTTAATGATTGCTTAATGTTGCACTTAAAATAAGTAAAAAATGAAAGGAAGACATAACAAGAAAGTAGTAGTCATGAAAAATGTTCATCTTTTCTGAAAAAGGATTTTAATTACATGTTTTAAATTTAAAATTCAAAACACAGGAAAATTGACTTTGCGCTGATTTTCTCTAATAATTAATCCAGAGTACTGCTGTGCATGTATGAAACTCACTGATTTGAATGTAAGGATGATCTTCTTTATGCATCTGATCAGGCTTGGCCGGTCAATATGACATCAAACATTGTAACCACCACGCTAATTGAGGCATGTTTTCAAGCACTATATCAGCTATCAGTTGTCAATCTATATTGTGAAATATTGGGTCTGCTAGCCTTTACCTAACAGAAACAATTATAGACCAATGTTACAAAAAATCCAGGTGCATCAAAACTTCGGTAGCAATAAGAGCTGTGGCATGGGTTACCTCCGCAGTCCTAATGCACGTGCAACGGACACACCCCATAGATAGGGTGTGCTTCCTCCATGCACCTCACAAGCATAGCTTTAATAGCCACATTGAAAAAGGTAGAAACAATGCTTTTAACAAATATCAATATTCAGGATTAACAGTGTGTAGTAGCTAAAACTCAAGATATTCCTTCAATAAAACAATCTCTCACAAATGATGATTCCCACTAATCCAGGCATGTTTTCAAGCACTATATCAGCTATCGGTTGTCAATCTATATTGTGAAATATTGGGTCTGTTAGGCTTTACCTAACATAAACAATTATAGACCATTGTTACAAAAAATCCAGGCACATCAAAACTTCGGTAGCAATAGGAGCTGTGGCATGGGGTACCTTCGCACTCCTCACGCAGGTGCAAGGGACACACCCCATAGATAGGGCACGCTTCCTCCATGCACCTCACAAGCATAGCTTTAATAGCCACATTGAAAAGGTAGATACGATGCTTTTAACAAATATCAATTTTCAGGATTAACAGTGTGTAGTATCTAAAACTCTCTAGATATTCCTACAATAAAACAATCTCTCATGAATGATGATTCCCACTAAACCATCTCTCGTGATCTTGAATGGTCCACTTGGCACTCATTGCATCAGAGAATACTCACAAGGGTGAAGAGGAACCATCACATAGCATCAATCATCACTAAAAGCACTTGTATCTGTTAATAACCCCTTTCCGGGTCATCAATCCCACCGAGTTAAGTGCACTTAATAATGGTGTTTTTCCCAAAATTAATCTGGCTTACCCAAGGTACAATCCATGTTGAGTTTTGCAAATGGTGTAGCAAGGTAAGCAGATTCAATTTTTGGGACAAATCAATGGTTAAGTGGGCTCAAGGTGAGTAGTACTAGGATCGATGGTGACCTAGAAAATCTTGGTTACCATGGGCAAGTCCAAGCGGCAATGATTGATCTTATGCAATGGTCCGTTTGGCTAGTTTCAATTCCATATCATCCCTATTAGCATAACCCGATGCAATGAGAATAGGATGCAATGATTACAAACTAGACCACTCAAGATCATGGGAGATAGGTTATTGTGGATTATAAGGAGAGACAATTCATTGAAGGAATGAGTCGAGCATTAACTACTACATGCAGTTAATTCCAAAAAATGATAACCAATAACATTGGAATGCAAAAAATTCCAAATACTTCAAAAACGAATGAGCTAGAGACTATAAAATGCAATACTTGCTACGATGTTGAAGATTGTTTTTGTCATGCCTTCTGATCGGATGGACTGGTCCTTTATTATTGAGACGCTGACTTGTTTGGGATTTCATCCACATTGTGTGGGGATGGTGAACACCCTTTTCACTTGTGCTTCAGCCTTTGTTTCTGTAAATAATGCTCTCTCCCCACATGTTCTCCTTTAACGGTCTGTTAGACAAAGGTACCCCCTTTGCTCCTTATCTATATGTGTTGACTGTTGATGGTTTGGGCTACTTGCTAGAAGCTGCTTGCATTCAAGGTCGTTTACGAGGTATTTCTCTGCCTAATGGTTCGGAGATGATCAACAATCATTTTGCAGATGATTTGCTCCTTTCTGTGCAAGCTGATTTGTAGTCAGTTTATGGTGCTAGAGATTGTTTGGCTATGTTTGGTAAAGCGTTGAGGGCTGTTGTTAATGATCATAAAATCGATTTTTGGTTGTTTGGGCTGCACAAATCTCCTGCTTGGATTACCTCTGAATGGTCTTTTGTTCATCCTGCTGTTATTGTGAGATATCTTTGGTATTACCTTGGGAGTTGGGCTCTCCCCAGTAGCCATGTAGGATTGGTGCCTGCAGCACTTAGAGCGTAAACTCCTCGTTTGGCGGAATAAGGATCTCCCATTAAGTGGAAAATTGACTGTCGTAAGCAGAATTGTTCAGGCCTCTCACATATATTATGTTTCGTGTTGGTTGCCTAGCAAGACACAGTGTTAATAAGATACACGCAAAGTTACGGTAGTACTATCATTGGTCAGCCCTATGACATGATATTGCAAAATGTGTGGCATTCCTCAAGTGCTAGAGAGTAAAGGCTGAGCACCAACACCCAGCAGAATTCTTGTACCCACATGACATTCCAAAGTGGAAGTGGGACCGTATCTCCATGGACTTCATAGTTGACCAAGGTGGTGTTTTTATCACCCACCAAAGTTACTTACAATGCCACTACAGCGGCAAGAGTCTTCCTTGGTGACATTGTGTGCCCATCGGATTCCCCAGAAAATTATTTCCGATAGGGATTTTGTCTACACGTTGGATTTTTGGACCACGTTACAAGTAGCATTGGGCACTAAGCTCAATTTTAGCACATTCTATCGCCCCAACACATATGGACAGACTGAACGGGTGAACAGGTATTGGAGCACATGTTGCATATGTATGTTATGGACCAGTGGTCCAAGTGGGAGAACTACCTATACTTGGTAGAGTTTTCTTATAACAACAATTACCACAGTTCTATGGATATGGAGCCTTTGAAGGCCTAAAATGGTTGACCCTGCACGACTCTCTCAAGTTGGAATCGTTTAGAGGACAGAGTAGTGATTGGACTTGCTATGTTGCAGGACATCGAGCAATAGTTGGCCTGGATTAGGAAGCACCTTCATGAGGCACAGGAGAGGCCAAACAGATATGTCAATGCTGAGAGATTGAATGGGCACTTTTTCGTTGGTTCCAAGGTTTTTTTGCGGGTAATAACTCATTAGAGCCCGATCTGTTACGGGAAGAGTTCTGAAATTGCCCCGTGTTTTGCGGGGCCATTTGAGATTCTTGAGTCAGTTGACCCTATTGCGTATCACCTAGCCGTGTCACCTAGCTTGTCTCGTGTTCACGATGTGTTTCATGCTTTTGTATTACAGCATTATGTTTCAAATCTGTCTAATGCCTTAGATTGGATTGCATTTCATGTGGGAGAGGAAAGGCAACTGGCACTAGAGCCCATATGCATACCTGCACAAAGGACCCTACACTTTCAAGGTCAAGAGTTGGACCAAGTTCGAGTTCAGTGGAACTGATACAACAAGACGGAAACTACATGGGAAGATGTGACTCATCTTCGAATCAAGTACCCTGATCTATTTCATTGACTTCCCAGAGGAAGTCAAGTACTAGAGGAAGAACGGCATACCCACTTTATATTAGCATCTCCGATTTTCTTATACATGTTGTCTACAGATTTTAGATGATCTGGTTAGAGATTTTAGTTTTGAGCACATTTTCATATATTATGGCTATAGTGTGGTTATTTTTATGATGCAGTTGTGAGTAGCCCAGTCCTAGACTATCTTATTGATGTGCTATTTTAGTGGATTTTCCATCATATGGAAATATAATAAAAATGTTCTTGCTTGATTATTGCATTGGAGCAAATCTTGTTTAGCATTGATATTAGAAAAATGATGAGCGAATGGCATAATGAGATAATGATACCTTAATAAGTGCAGTATTCTTATATTGCACGTTATGAGATAACTGATCATGTGTAACATTGTTTGATAAATGGAAATGAATGGCATTTTGACTTGACATATGGATAGCTATGTGATATGGCATGTATCTTGGGATGTTATGAGATATTTAGACATGTATTTAGAAGTACTGTATGGAGCCCCATGGCCCACGGAGTGTGAAAGTCCCTTGTAGGGATGAGTGTGAGCTATTTTCTATTGTATGTGGTTATAATGTTTATTTAATTATTATAATATTTTATTGGATGTATTCATGGGTGCAATGAGTGTGCAAGGAACAACTTTGACAAAAGGTGGGAGAACAAAAGTCTAAGCATGCTAATAAAGTTCGGCGTAGCCAACCCAAACCCATTATGCAAAGTTAAGAACAACATTGTAATCAATTAATAAATATGAACCTAGTAATACTCTTATCTACTTTAATAAAATTGACTAAATTAATCAATGAGACCCACGGGAACATATAGCCCTAGAGGAAAATAATCGCCTAAATAATTGTTATCCTAGTGATTAAAATTTCTTAATTAAATACCACCCTAAATTTAATAAAGAGACAAAAAATGTAATTCCCATCTTAAATTATGTGAATTCAACTAATTAATTAAACTCCCTTTTCCTTTTTTCTTACACATGCCACCCTTGTACTAGAAGACTAAATTAGGATATGCCAAGAATATGTAATGTCTCCATTTCTGAGTAGATGGCCTAGGAGGCTTTTCGTCCGTCTTAGCCTTGGTTATGCCCAAGGGGCTAGTGACGTTGATCGTTATTGGGTGTGGATTGTACCTTCATTTATGTGAGATGCTCCCCTAAGGTACTAAGGTACTATATGTTATATTTAGTCAATACTTAAGTGGTGGGTGAATATAAGGCACTTTATGTTTTGATTCTTCGTTGGGGTGACTTAAGTGCACTTTTTGGCATATGGGTGATAAAGTCACTTAAGTTATTTCTTTTAACATGTGGATTTTTCCCAAAGAGCCAATTAGGGTTCTTGTGGGGCCCTTTGTCACAATGAGAAATTATAAAAGAAAGCACTTGGGGGAGAGGAAGGATTCATTCACACACCCACTCTTTTATGATATTGAAGCCATTGCTGGTTGCATATTTTTTGCTTGCGGAGTAAGATCCCGCAAGAACCCTAACTTCGGTGGTCAGAGATCCACTCCTAGCTAGCAGAGCACTCTTCGGTAGTGAAAGATCCATACCTAGCTTGCTAATTTGGAGTTTTATTCAAATCAGATTTTCATAACAGAGTTTTCATAGAATTGCAAGCGTCTCAGTGCCAGAAAGATATTATTTGGTCCATACTTCAGCCATCTACAAATCAGATTATTTACAGCATTTGAGGCAAGCTTGGTGAATTCTCAAGAGGAGTTTCATTCAGTTTGGGATTTATTTATTTTCAAATCTACTTACTTAAAGTTTTGCAGCAGTGTTTTCTAGGGTTTTGGTTGGAGTTTTTCAGTTTTCCAAGTTTGATATGATTCGTAATAATTGAAATGTATTGCTATTCGAATTTCAGAATTTCTAAAGATCATTTCAGCTCCGTGTGAATTTTTTGAATTTTTAGGCAATTTCAGGAGTTAAAATAAATAAATAAAATCAGATCTAAGAGATACAAATTATTTCTCTCTTGTTTACTGTTCTACACATTTTTCTAAGTTATTTGAAGCTTCTGGGTAGCGTTAGAAATTACTATTCTGGAAAATACAATTTTTTCTTTGATTCTGCATATTGCTATCCTAAAAATCAAAATTTCAGTTCGCTATTATTTTTATATATTTTGTGAATTTCAAGTGATATCCCACAAAAGATATTTCAGAATATACCTCAATAATCCTTTTAAAGTCTTCCCTTTTTGTAGTCAACTGCTAAAAAACAAAATTAGGGATGTTTAATTGAATTAATAGTATTCACCAATCTCTCCTAGAAGTGTCGGGGCATATTTGAGCAACAAGTGACTTGGAGAACAAGTATAGTTAATATTACATGTTGAAACTTGGTAAGGCCTATAGGTACACATGGGGCTTGTTTTGAAAGAACATAAAGGGTTTTGGAGGGTTAGAAACATCTAGAAGGGGCTAGGAAGAGAAGTGTGGAGAGCAAGCAAGAAAATAGAGAACCATGGGATTGGCTACAAGCTTAGGGAGTTTCTATTTAACCCTTTTCCTTGAGGAGAGGAGGGCCTTGGCAAAGTTTTGTAAGGAGGGTTCGGGGGAGCAAGAGGAGAGCTAGGATCGTGAAGGAAAAACTTAAGAAGACATCAAACCAAGCAAAGATAACGAGTGAGGCTTACATCCATGGTTCTTGTTCATTTTATCTTAGATGGTTAATTGTATTTTTCTCTTCTTTTGAAGTTTTACCTTGTTCATGCATATTGGAGCAAGGGTTTCCGTGGATCTCATTTTAAATAAAAGTTTTGGGGCTTTGATGCTTTGATCTAGTTTCTATAAGGTTGAACCTGTTTTATCTTGAACTCATTTGAGTGTTGTAGTATATTTATGGCTTGGAGCCATTTTCTTGCAAGTTTGTGTTTTAACAAGTTATTTTTTTTTGTGAAATGTGATTTTACAAGCTGTTGTGCAGCCAAAATTTGTCTAGCTTGTGTATGTTTGAAATGAGAGTGTGTCATAGCTCCATTGCCTTCTTCAGCATGGTAACAATGATATTACCCCACTTTGGCAATGGAGACAACTTTATTACTTCCCACTTTGGAAGTAGAGGAAACTTGATTCTTTCCCACTTTGGAAGTGGATACATCTTGATTCTTTTCCAATTTGGAAGTGGAGACTTATTGATGATTTTCCCACATTGGACTTGGAGTATTTACTTACATAGCTTGAAGGTAAAGACTACTTAATGGATGGAGCATTTGAAGGAGCTTATATGGACATAGGAATGAAAAGCTACCTTCTCATCCCTCTCATGATGACTTGGAATCATCTTTGTGTGTTTTGTGTGTTTTGTATGTGGCCATGGATAGAGAGAAACCCTAGGAAAACCCTCCCTTGAACCAATATTTAAATGGAATATCAAGAGAAAAAAGATGACAACCTAATGAGAAACTTAATGGAATCAACAATGTTTGTTTAGACCTTTGTTCAAGGGCGTTGGTTGGAGGATCTCTCCAATCAAGACGGTTGAGAGCCTAACTTACCATCCCTTGTTTAGTTTGGCAAAAGATGAAGCGAATCTTGGAGCAAGGAGGAGATGCTTGAAAAAATTGTACCTCATAATTATTGTATTGTTGTATTTCCTTTTTTCCAAAGTGGCCTTGAAGCCCAACATGTAATAAATGCTATGGGAAGGATTGTAAAACTTCCAAGTCAGTTGTATTTATTTGACTGCTTGTTTTGATAAAAAGCTAAAGAAAATAGATGTTAGAGAAAAAGGTTAAAGAAATGGTAAATTCATGTGTTTTAATGTTGCTGGATTGTAGTTGATGGTTTATAAGTAATTTCAGCAGTTTTTATGGCCAAAACAGCATGTATTGCACATAGGAAGAATTTATGTAATTTGTTACTTTGGTCAAGAAAATCTGTCTATACTTGGAGACCTAAAAATAGGCCCTAGATGGCTTCAAAATATAACTTTGATTGTTGTACGACGTTCCCTGCAATTTTTTCTACAAATTTTATTTTTTGATCATGTTAATTTGACGACATGGTAAAAAGTTATGGTCATTTAAAATTGTATTTCACAATTTTGGAAGTTTCCTGGAAAACACAATCCTGATTCCCCCAAACAAGCTAGGCGAGCTGGGTGAGTGACTTGGGGAGCTCACCTAGGAAAATTGGGCAAGTTGGACGAATGAGTTGGGGAACTCACTCAAGCAAGCTAGGATAGTTGGGTGAGCAAGTTGTGTGACGTGAGTTGAGATGAGTTGACGAGGCAAGTCGAGATAGTTGCACGAGGCGAGTTGAGAGAATTACACGAGGCGAGTCGAGGCACTTGTGCTAGGCGAGTTGGGTTTAATTGTGCAAGGTCATTCAAGACGAGTTGCACAAGGCAAGTCGAGGCAAGTTGTGCAAGTTGACTTGAGATGAGTTGATTAGGCGAGTGGATTTGAGTTGGCTCTGGGTGAGGTGAGCTGAGTTGTTGTAGGCAAGTCTAGTTAAGTCATTATTGACAAGCTCACCATGTTTAGCTCATGGAGTAGAATTGTAATGATGAGAGATGGGCTCGTTGAGCGACTTAGCAAGGAGGAAGCTCAACAAGCAAGTCTTGTCGAGCAAGCCGAGTTCGTGGGAGCTCAGCGAGAGAGTGGGTTGGCTAGTGTTGTAGCTTAGCAATCTCGCCGAGTGTGTCGGTTTAGGTTTAGATGGCAAGAAGAGTTTGCCGAGTAGACTTGGTGATAAGAACATATAATTTGTGTAGAGCTCAGCATGATGATTGGAGTGTTTGAGCTCAAGGAAAACAAGCACGCAGATCAATTGGTGAGGTCACAAGATTTGCAGTTGAGAGATCTTGAGTAGGACCCGAAGAGTCAAGGCTTGATTCACGACCTCAAAGTGCGCAAGGTATAAGAAGGGGATCTCGCAAAGTCTATAGGTCAAGTCAAGTGAGTCAAGAGGGACTCGTTGGGCCTATGCCAGACGTTTAAGTTTTGGGCAGCTTGGTATCTAAGGTGACCGGCAAGATGGCGCTCGGGAAACTTGAGCAGAGAAATTGCTCGATCTTGGAAGTTGTGTGTGTGGTCTTGATTCTTCTATCGCTTGTGAAACGGTTATTCAAATTATTTGTGTCGGTTTTCTAAAATGCAGCTATAAATTGTGTGATTCTGATTTTGTCCTGCACTTGAGTTTGACCATAAACCAACCCCTTCAAATAAAATCCCTGATTTCGATAATGGAAGTTTAGGCATTACATTCGCCAGTTCATAGCTCCGACCAAAGGCATTTGTGAAACAAATATGAATTTGTTATGTTTCATTAAACGATCCTCCACCTTTCACAAGCCTGTCAAAGTAAAGATTTTATTTTTTAAATCATCCACATCTCACAAACAAGAAGCGCCAACTACAATTCCACAAACATCCAATTGCGCACATTCCATTGATGAAACCTAACGGATTGCCAATTTCAATAGGCTTCTCATGTGATGTATAGCTTATCTTCTTTGTATAAAAAATATAAAGTATAAGGTTTCAAATACCAAGATGCAGACAAAAGGAACTACTACAATGCCACTATTGAAATCAATCATTTCTAATGCTTGGTTGATATTCAAAAACAAATCTCGTTTTAATTTTAGTCCCTAAGAACTGGTTTTATGTTTTCCACATATTTAATTTTTCCTATTGCTAAAGTTATGATTTAGTTAACTATGCTTGACTTTGGAAATATTTTTTCCGCATTTAGGTTCACCTTAGTAATGTAAAGAAAAACATTTGTTTCCTATGTCCAAATATTTACGATTGTGTTTCTTCCCTTCAATATTCTTCTCTCTCCTGTTCTCTAGTATTCTCAACATTAACTTAAACATTAAAAGTATACTTTTCTTTTCTCCAATCTTTGAAGAATGAACTTGTGAAATTCTTTTGACAAAAATGATGAGTGAGTTACAGCTTTACTCATCTTACATTAAGCTTTTGTTCTCGAAACCTTATTATACAATTTGTTGGCAGTCTTGATATGTAAGAGTTCCAATTCTCTCGAGATAGATGTTTGAAATGCTTTAACCTGGTGTTGTCCCATTTTTTAACTTGATTATTGTTCCTCTCCTACCCTACATTGCTAGGATACGCCCTGACCCCCCACAAATCCTGTCTGATACATATCCGATACGAATATGTACAGATACATGTGGGTACCTCCCAGATACGTCATGGATACGTGATGACGTATCCGGAAGGTACCCACACGTATCCGTGGCATATCCCTTCCTAAATACGTTGTTTAAAGGTTTTAATTCAGTTTTTTTTTTATTTTTTGACTTTTCTAATCACTAAATCCGAACCCTAAAAATAAAATGAATAAAATAAAACACCCTAATCATCACATGAGCAATGAAATGTAAAATCTTAAGTATATTGTATGTTTTGAAAATTTGAACGTGGATCCTAGTATATTTTTCAAATTTCAAGTTTTGTTTGTATTCATGTTGACATGATATTCGTATATCATATGTATGGCAGCCACACGATCAATAAAAATGCAAAGTCTTAAGTATATTGAATGTTTTGAACATTGATTCAAGTTTTGTATGGACTAAGAAATGAGTAAAATGAGTAGATGTACATAATATATATATATATATATATGTACAGACGTATCGTACCCAAGGGTTTTTTTAAATTGACGTATCCGCATATCGTACCCGTACCCATACTCGTACCTGTATCCTGGCAACGTAGCTCCTACCCAAACAGGTAGAAAACCTTCCATATTACTTTAACTCTTACCATCTTCTAATGGTAACTAAATCCATTGTCACTATATTTGAAAAAATAATTTTCTGCACAGCGAAGACTATTAGGCATCAGAAAGAACTTGGTAAATGAACATGATTATTTATCATTCCTACCTCAAACCAGCTGGTAAAGGCTCCCACTCCCACATAGATTCTGTAACCAGGTATTATGACCATATTATTTGACCAAAATATAGGCACTAGATGCCTTACCAAACAGTCACCTGTTTCTAAATCTAGTCCACCAGTAATGATTCCATGTCCACCTTAGAATAGACTCTACAATGGTTAAATGTCTATAGTAGTGTGAAAGTAAGCATTCATTAACTCTTTCTAAATCTAGTCCACCGGTAATGATTCCACATCTACCTTAGAATATAATTTACAAGGATTAAATGTAGATAGTAGTGTGGAACTAAACAATCAATAAATTGTAGTTCTAGTTGCATTCCCACAAGCATACACACCACTAAACCCATTTTAACATTTCCATCATTACCCTTTATCACTACATTTGTAATTAGGCTTCTAAATTTGAATCCTATGCCATATTCACAATTTCACAATATTGGAAATGCTATTATATGAAGTAATTCTTGCATAGAAGCTTCAAATACTCAAAAGTTTTTTTGATAAAAAATACATTCATCACTATAGATAAGCACCAGTGTCAACATCTCTAAATTTTAATTTGGTTCACTATACCCCAGGATAATTCCTTTGTCTGTATAAGGTTATTAACCAAGTAATAAAGCTTCTATTGATGGTTCTCTTGCACCGGTATGTGGCTCTACCGTCCAAAGTATAGAAGGTTTTAGACTCGTACCCGTTAAAACTTTATTTTCTCTTATGAAGATTAATCCCAAATAAATTCAAATTTTGCACCCAATTTTATTTCAGCTTTTTTACACAGAAGCTTTGGGAATTCTAAAATTTGGACTATAATAACGATCTTCCAATTAAAAACCAATACACAAGCCTAAACCCCCCAGAAGGGTGCCAACAAGAACAACACAAAAAATACAGGTGCCACAATATACTAGGGTGCAGAATCTGTGGATACATGACGTAGAGGTAAGTAGAGAGAGATTCCACAACATGGATACTGGGAGAATTAATGGTTAAGATACTTTAGAGGGATATATTTGAAACATTTATAACTTAAACATGAGAGGCAACTGACATCCAAAAACCATCTCCTTCCTCTTCCACCATTTTTTAATCTAGTTAATGACATCGTTATAGCTAATCATTTGGAATAGATTCTTAGCCACATGTTTCCTCACAACTGATTGTTGGTAAATATTCATGACAACTTACATCACAATTGTTTATCTGTTATGCTTCTTGGTGAATGCTTGTTAATTTCCAGTATATTGTGGTTTTCAGAGTTCCTGCATTTTGGATATTTCCACTAATGTAATTCAAATCCAGTCTATATAGGAAAACATCTAATAGGCATATCTCCTCTATAAAAACTTCGTTTGTATAAACTGCCAAACCAAATGTTTCTAAAAAGAATACAAAATTTTGAGCCGAAATTGGCCCAACTACTTGTATCAATCAAATCAAATCCCATAAAGCAA
The DNA here is from genome assembly GCA_019776745.2 of Taxus chinensis. Lineage (NCBI taxonomy): Eukaryota > Viridiplantae > Streptophyta > Pinopsida > Cupressales > Taxaceae > Taxus > Taxus chinensis. Next base: position 391,263,642 of record CM034154.1, read on the forward strand.
ATAAGTCAGCTGTAATTTGAGGAATCATGCAAACTTATAAATTTAAAATTGAATGAGGTATATCTTCCTAATCAAGACTACATTTCCCACCATGATCAGTCAAATTGATGCCGTTGATTGGACTGCATCTTCGAAAAAAATGTTTTGAGAAATCTATACGTTATTTCAAATGAATTTGAATGAATTAACTATTCCTAGGAAATATAAATAACAATTCCAGGCTATACTCGTACATATTGAAAACTAACCATTTGCCTTTAAGGAAAATTACTCAAGCTGGAAACCTAAACATGTGATTGCTCCTATCACAAAGCATTTCATACTTGAAGCTCCTGCCGTCACAGAAGGAATTGCTTGTCCATAGAACTAGTTTTCATAAATGAGTGTTCGGAGTAGATTTATAACTGATTTTTTGATATTAGTGCTTATAGAAAGGTTTCAAACATCAACTATGAGATACTTCCTAGATAATGACTCATATAGGTTATAACTAAAAATGTCACTCATGGGTGAAATATAAAATAAATAGCTAAACTCAAATAGATATGATACCTACACTTGATGATATCACTAACTCAAATTCAATGATGAAGTGCAAGGATTATAAAGCAATTCAGATCAAAAATAACATCACCACTGTCAAGATTTACATCCATGAACACAGTACATGATAAGATTAAGATGATACCTTAGAGCACGCACCAAAGTGTGAGGACTGCAAATCAAAACAACATTGAAACCATTTAGCAGAGGGTCCGTTTTTAAAATGATTCCATTGAAATACTAAATAAAAAACAGTGAAGGCTTCTACATAGACATAAACTACACTTTTCAAACATAAATCAGTTGACCCCAAAACTCATCAATCAATAGAAGCAGGTAATGGTTAGTTTACTTCTCTTAGGCACATACTTTAAAGCTGGTGCGAATTTTTATACTTGACATAAATAAGAATCAAGTAAACTACAACTTATTGATGTAGAGTTTAACATATCTAATTATGGAAATTTGAGTGGCTGGTGATGGGTCTCTGCCAATGGTTGAGCTTGTCGTACAAGACCTCCAAGTGTATATGGAGCTCCCCAACTCAAAACTAAAGGCATGGTCACATTGGGGTCCATAAGAAAGTACTCGCCACAATGTGGGCATCAAACTCCATTTTGATGACCACCAGATTTTATCACTGCACGGCTTGTATTAATAAAATGCCATTGCCTTTATTCTGATATTGAGGCCAAAATTTCAAAATTGCCACGGAAACTGATTAACAGAATATTTCACATATGAACGCAACAAGTCTATATGATGTTTTATTTTTACAGGCAACAAAGAAAATACCATATTATAAAATATATTAATAACCTAATCTGCTGGCTATACAATGATATGGCACAATCACATACATATTTAGAATCATAACCAATCAACCAAAGCTGAGGAAAAAAATAATTATAACTAAACACCCATAGAAACAATTTTCTAAACAAGCTAACCCACTCTCATAAATATTACAAACCCAGTTTTACTAAAAAAACATTTTAAGTCATTTAATTTCATCTCACCTCAGTACATTCATTCACCTTTATATGATTCTGTTTATCATCATTTCCTGTGCTCTTTTAATACTTCATTCCCCAAAGAGCAATTAGCCTATACTGACCCATGGCTTCCATTTTTTCTGTTTTGGGGATCATAACTAACCTTGTGGCATACAAACTTTTAGTAATTGCATAGGGAAGCCATCAAGCCCAGTGCCGTCTCTTTCTGGAAGTAAAATACTCTCTCTCTCAACTCTTCAGTTCCTGGCCTCAAAAGGCTGTCCTTCTTAAGCCTCGTGATTCTATTAGGAAAATTTGTGATGAGATCTTGCTGTCCTGGTTTTAGCAGTTGTTGTGTTATTCACTTGAAGGAGGTCCTAGAAATAGCTAGTGACATGTTCAACTCTTTCAGGTTCTTCGTTAATGTAGCTTCCTAATATAATTTTTATTTTCTGCAGTCTGGATATGCTATTTTTTGAGCTTTGGCTTCTGGAAGATACCTGTATTGGCATCCCCAACTTTGATTGATTGTTCCCTGTACCGTTGTTTTCAATAGGTTTCTTCTCTTTTCTAACGCTCTGTTAATCCATGAATTAGGAACTTTGGGCTGCCATTTTGTGAGAGAAAGTTGTCCCATATCTGTTTTTGGACTACCTCTAACTTTTTAAGTTTATGGTCAATTTTATGGACATTATTGCCAAACTGATGTTTATTCCATTTCTTCATTTTCCTTCAGAGATAGCTCAGCTTCTCCATAAATCTTATCATAGCATGTCCTGGGATGTCCCCTGCTTCAATCCAGCATTGTGCCACCTTGTTGGCAAATTCAGTGTCTGATAGCCATATATTTTCAAATCTGAATAGAGGAGTACAGGTCCCTCCTTGTATTGGCCGGTGATCTGAAACAATGCTATCATAGACTATTGCTGCAATCTTTTTGTTTGTGTAGACACCTAGTTTTGGTACCGGACATGTTAATTTTTATGGCACTGGTGTATTTGTGTGTTTATTGATGACTGGTCTATATTAGGCTCTCATTAATACGTGTTCCTAGTGTTGTTTGACTTTCGATATGTTCCCTTGTGTTTAGTGCTACTTTCAAACTTTTGACTCTTTCTTTCTCTTATTAACTCCATACTCTTCTCTATTTAACCTGTTCTCCTTCCCTGTCCCTAATTTTCTCTCTTCTCCCTATTTTCCTACTGCTCTGGGCTGTTTTCCAGAACCGTAGCAGTACACTTCTGGTCTGCCAAAACCATACCACTACGGTTCTAGTGTCATTTTGGGGGGGGCGGGGGGGGGGGGGGGGGGGCAGGGCCTTCAAACCCTTGTTTTGGGTCCTCCACAGTTCCTTGTCCTCTCTTGACGGATTTTACTATCTGTTGTGTGTCGGCTTGTGTGACAATAGGGTCTTCATTTGAATTCGAGCATTCATGCACAATCAAGCATGTAATTATAAGAAATTTATTTGTTTCAAGAGTATCGCGGTGCCAAAAGCAGAAATCAGGTATTTTGAGAAGAGAATCTAGCATATACTTCTTGTTTCATCCATTGAAAGAGTAAGGTTTGGAATACTTGCATTACACTCGACTGCTTGCTGAACTGCATTATACTTGTGTGTTCTTTTCGAGACATGTCCCCTAAAGGGGCCTGATTGAGATAGACCCCTAATCTAGCCCCCTACTTTTTTACTATTTTGCAAGATGTCGATGGTTGAATTAAAGTTGCAAGGAAATAGAGCTATATCCCAATGATTCACAGTGAATTTCAGAAAAGCAAGCAAGATTTTCGGAGACCAGATGCAGAGAAACAGGGTCAATGCATCAGTTTTCCCATATCTGACGGCTGCCAAAACCATACTAATAATATTTTGGGTCACATTATTTTTGTGGGTCTATCCTGCCTCATTGTCTAGACATGTTTTCCACTTCCTATTGCTGACAACTATCATTTGATTTGCAAATAGTTGAATATAACTCTAAAACCCTCATTTTCTAGTCTTTTTCAAGCATTTCAATTATTTTGATTATGCTATGTTCCTATACTGACCTTATTTCTATAAATGGATCTGTTTTATTATCCCATGTCTCAATTAAACCTAATTACAAATAATTGTGGTTAGTTTAAGGAATTATTAGGGCAAACCAAAATCTGCATCTAAATTTTGTTGACCCCGACACAACACGCACCTAACCTAAGGTTTTTCTTTTGGTGAACCTAACACAGCTTACACCCGCATTGCTTGTAGCCTTCTAGGGATTAGATGTTGCCTCTAGGGCTTTTCTTATTCATCTGTTCCAAATCTTTGAGCCCTAGCTATTGTATGTGATATTGATTGCATATTGCTCTTTACATATTACATATTTTACAGTGTTAAGCGGGGACGTGTCCCCCCTTTTTTCCTCACATCCCGGGGACTTGGGGACGGGGACGGGACGTTTCCCCGCCGGCCCTAATTTCCAAAAAAAAATGGGGGGGGTCCCCCACAAACAAGGAAGACACCCAGGACGTCTCGAGTGCAAAAGACTATTGGGAACATCGTTGGGGACGTCGCGACGTCCCCAACAATACTGTCACATTTCCAACTTTAAAACACATCGATTTTCGGGTTTTAATACTTTTTTGTATTTCTTTTAAACTTTTAATACATTCTAATAAAAAACAACATGCCCTAACCCTAAAAGCAACAAAAAATCTTATAAAAAGAGCATTTCACACTCATTCTAATCACACCAAGCAAGAGCGAAAAAAAGACAAGGAAAGAGCAAGGAGCAAGGAGCAAGAGCAAGGAGGAAGAGCAGCGCATGAGGTATGTACATACATTATAACCATTCTTTGTTTTGTTTTTTTATATTTCCAAATGCAGAGTTGAAAGTGAAGGCATTGCATTTGCTTGTATTTTTTCTCCTATTTGGATTAGGGGAATAAGATAAAGTATAAAGGGAGGGCATTTTTATTGCTTGTTTTTTTAAATTTTTAAATGTATTCATCGCTGTTTTTCTTAAGTGTATTCATTGTTTTATTGTATCGTATAGTTATATTGTTTTGTTTTTTAATTATTGCAGCTTGAAAATGAGTTCAGATAGTGATTATCAAGTTGCATGTGAGGTTGAAATGGGTGATGAGATGGGTGTGCAAGGAGAAGGAGCACAATCAGAAACACCTAATACTGCTAGTTCACAAGGGAGTGTGGACAAGTTCAGTTGCCCCTCTACCATGTTGAAAAAGTATGTTAAGGGGCCTTTGATAAGAAAAAACCTTTGAAACAATTTGGTCAAATTATGCAAGGTCCTAGATCAAGCATTTCAAGGGGCACTAAAATATGGAAATGCAACATATTCTCATTATCTTGGTTAGGCAGCATTACTAGTTTGAATGCACATTTATTGCACATCTTGAGGAAAGGTGTAAGCATGTGTGGACAACTATCACTTAAAAAGAGGTCAAAAATGGTGAAGCTGTATGATGGAGATACGGTGGAAAAAGTTACAGAAGTTCGTGGCCATCATGTTAGTGGCACTAACACCCCTTCTAGTTCTATGAGAATTAATACTGGTAGTGTTGTAGGTGCATCTTATGAGGTGTCTGAATTGGATGCTTTTGGTGGTAGTAGGGGGAGGAGGAAGGTTGTGGCCTCCAATCCAGTTGTTGACATGTATGATACAAAGGCTAGAGAAGAGGTTGATGATGCCATTAGAAAATTCTTTTTTGCTACTACCATTCCATTTCATGTTGCTCGCTCTCCTTATTTCAAGAAGGCTATGGCTAAGGTAGCCAAAGTAGGTGTGAGTTATGTGCCCCCAGGAGACACGAAGCTGAGAACCACAATCCTCGATAGGAACTATTCTGAGCTTAATTTACTAATGGAGGAAATGAGGTGCACATGAATCTCTCAAGGTTGCAGCATCATCATGGATGGGTGGACAGATATCAGACACCACCCACTCATAAATATCATTGTTTCATGCAGAGAGGGTCCTTACTTTTTGAGGGCAGTTGATTGTTCGTGGAAGAAGAAGGATGCAAAGTTCCAATTCACCATTTTGTGAGATGCCATTAAGGAGGTTGGCTCCGCCAACGTTGTGCAGGTTATTACAAATGCAGCTTATGTGTGCAGGGCAGCAGGTAAGCTTGTCGAGGCTCATTACCAACATATATTTTGGACCCCATGTTGTATGCATGCCATGAACAATGCACTAAAAGATATTGGAAAAATTGATTGGGTCAAAAATGTAGTGGTTAATGCTAGAGATGTGCAGATGTTCATCTGCAACCACCATACGTCATTGGCACTCTTCTGTAGATTTTCGAGGAAGGAATTCCTCAATCCAATGGACACATTTTTTATCATACTTTATTTTGTTGGATAGGATGGCTAAGTTACAAAAATAATTACAGTGTATGGTCATGACATCAGAGTGATCTAGGTGGGATGGGTCGAATGCATAGCAGGGGAAGAAGGTGAAAGCCATTGTGGTGAATGAAACATTTTGGATAGATTGGAGATATATCACATCCATGGTATCTCTAGTTTTCAATGTGATAAAATATGGGGATTCTGATAGCCCTAACCTTGGTGAGATATATGAATGTATTGATAGTATGCTTGACCAGATGAAGGTTGTTGTTCGGGCAAGGGACCCAACCTTGAAGTTCTACCATTACCATATTCAGCCTATCATTGAGCAAAGATGGGAGAAGTTGAACACTCCTTTACACATGGCTGCATATGCACTAAATCCGAAGTGGTATGTTGAGGGGCTTGGCAGAGTTCTCCGAGTAGATGATGAGAAACTGAGGAAGGGTTTCTTGAAAGCCCTAAAAAATATATAATGCAGAGGATGGTTCACAAGTCAGAACTGATTGGCTCAAGTTTGCTTATCTGGATGGCTACAAAAAATCAGCAAAGATAGACAGGACCACATTGGCACAAGAGAATCCAGTTAGTTGGTGGCGATTGTATAGACTTGCAAGATTGCTACGTACACTTGTTATTTGTCTTCTTTCTCAAGTTTCTAGTTCCTCTGTTTCTGAGAGGAATTGGTCAACATATGGGTGGATCCACTCTCTTAAGAGAAACAAACTTACCTCTAAGAGAGCAAAGAAACTTGTTGCTGTAAATAGTGCCTTGCGTCTCATGGATCGCAAGACACCTACGTACAAGGAGACCCCGACATTGCAGTGGGATGTGGATCTTGAGGATGCAAGGCAGATTGATGAAGATCAGGAGCAGCGAGGATTGGTTGATATTTCCTTTGCAGATGCAGATGATGCTGATAGAGATACTTCTAGTGAGGAGGAACGGTTTGCAACTGTTCCTTCGGAGGGCTCTGATAGCGATTTTTGAGTTGTAATTGTCACTTGTCATTTTGGTTATGTAATGTCATTTTGGTCATGACTCATGACATAATATTTCATAGCATATGTAGGTGTACTCTTCTCATGTTGATTATCGAAGAGTAAGACTTGTTTTTAATTTTCAACTTTAGTCTTTCTTTGTCATGTTGAAGTTTTGAACAATGAATATAATATATATAGCATTTTGGGTCTTGGCTTATGTGACGAATAATTGGATTAATCATCAATGGTTTCAATCTTCAAACTTTCAATTTTAAGTCTTAGTTTATTGAATTATTCATGTTATATTTGTAAAATTAATAAATTAGACATATATATATATATATATATATATTTGTATATTTTTTATTAGCCATCCCCATGTCGTCCCCCTGTCGTCCCCAATTTTCAAAAAAAAAAATTACCATCCCGAAAACCCTGTCCCTACGTCACGCCGTTCCGGAGTCTTAGGTAACTATGATATTTATGACATCCAAAATGATTAAATCCATGACTCCACCCATAAGAAGTGCCAGGTTAAATTCCAATCTGATCGATCTTGTTGAAATTCCTTTGATTAATACAAAAGCTTGTGTAAAAAAAGAAAACGATACTCTCAATTATGCTCATGATGCTCCTAAAATTGTACCTTCTCTTATTGTTGATAGTTCTTTGAATGGCCTCAAGTTGTTATTGGTATGAAAGTAATATAAGGGAAACAAGTCACTTCAAACGACCAAGAAAGACTCCAAGGCTTAGTCGACCTTTGACAACATCGGTTGAAAAATCCTTCCAAATAACTGACTTCTTGAATATGCAACTAGAGGTCCAATCCCAAACCCAAGTGCAAGAGACTACCAATGGTATTATTATAGAAGATAAGACCTATAAGGCGAACAATTGGAAATTTGAATGCTAGCAATGATGATCAAGAACTTTGAAAATCACCTTCTTTACCTAGTCATGTAGTCAATACACAGATCTCTTCTCACATTGTTCCGCATGCTTCTCTTGCTTTTTACACTCCTTTGATTGATTTTCATGTTACTCAAGTTCTTACTCCTTATCAATGCCTTCCACTCCTAAACTCGTTTCTTCCATTGCTCACACTCCTCTTGTTTCTTCTTCGCCTAATGTTTCTATTCCAACTTACTTTACTACTACTTCTCTTCTTGGTTCTTAAATGACTACAATGATCAACATTGTGCGTGAATTGCAAAATCAAATCAATGTGTATCCCAAGGTTCTCAAAACCCATACAACAAGGTCACTTTTGCTGATATATTACTTAATGCTTAGGTTTATGAAGTATTTTGTTACCCCTTCTTAGTAGGTTTTGTTGCTCCAAAATTTGAATTATATTAATGGGAAAGGAGATTTGTATACACCTAATTTTTCGCTTTTACAGACTTTGGCTCCTTGCAATCACCATTAGTGCATTGGCATCCCTACTTATGAGAGAGCCTTGATGTGTAGTCCAATAATATTACACCTTACATGTTTTTATACCTTGCAAATCATCTTTTACAATCTCCCTACAACATCACTTTACTATCCTATTACAATCACCTCCACATCTTCTTTCAGCATGTGTATACCCTCATCAGGTTACCCTTCAACATCTTTGAATCTTTTTGCATTACTCAGGACTTACTTAAGGACCCCCTTCATAAACCATTGCCCACAACCCACGGTATCGACCATGGCTGATGGCATCTAGCTTGCAGTCTTTAACACTAGACAACATCGACCACAGTCAATACCATCGACTAACAAAGACTACAATGCTCAATCTTGATTGCTATATATACCCAGAATTTGAGCATCCATTCCATAACATAATCATAACTCATTTAGTCTAATGGCGCTCACCAATCTAACCTTAAAGCCTTAGAAGTCTTGAAGTCGTTCTTGCTTATCTTTTGGAGTCTACACTTGGAGCATTGAGTACTTAAGATTCCCAAGCATTGGAGTTGCACTTAGTATGGTATGCCCAGTCTTTGGAGTCTTCAACAAGTGGCTTATCAAATTCATCTCTCATTCGTTTGTGATCAAGCAAATCAACTCTCTTATAAGGTGTTGCTAACCCTCCAGGGAAGTTAATGGGGCCAATGGTGTCTACAGTCAGGCAAGTATATCTAACCTCTCTTTTCCTTTATGTTATTTCAGATTTGGATGTTTGTTTGATATGGTCATGCATAGGTCATAGTAGAGCAACATATTATTAATATATTGCATTGTAAATCTATCATCCCTTGCCTTATAAACTGCCACTTTGGGCTTTACAATCTATCGATCCTGACAACCCATGTTTACAAACCTAGAATAAGAATCTATATCTTGTTAGAATCTAATTACTACCTTGTTATTATCAACTTATAATCAAAACCTAGTAAGACACAACTACCCTATCCTAGATTTAATTTTTTGAACCCTACATCTCCAATAGGGTGTAGACTATCGCCTTCCTAGTTCTACGTCGTTTGCAACCTACAACCCTAAGGTGTGCATCTTTAGCATGGCCACTCTCATTATCTTAATCTAGATTATCCATTACTGAGAGATAGAGCATATTATATAAAGCCATTTTTTATTTGTATACACTCTAGTGAACCTGGAGTGACTCTTACTCTATCTTCCAATTGCGTCATCTTCACAATAAACTTATGCTTTCAAAATATGTTATAAACCTTCAAAATCTCATTATAATCAAATTATGATCATGTCATCACCTCTTAAGGTTTTTCTAACAAGCCTCAATCCATTTAGACTTCACATGGGATGATCCTTTCTCCCTTCTTTTCCCGCCATCAAGGGAAGCGCCTCATGGTTCGATTTTTCACATTCTCAACCATGACTAACCATCCCATCTAACATGCATGAAGATCTACAAGAGGATCTTCCTATTTTGACATATTTATAGACAACAATCCAAAAGATGATTTCCCTTCTTTTCTCATCCCGCCATGGATGAAGACCTACAAGACAATCTTCCCATTTACATCCATTTGAACACACCAATTTTCACCTTTGTATTAGCGATGATCCTTCATCTTTTTGCCCTCTCCCATCCTTTATTGGAAAAAATGAATTGGGTGTTTCAACAATTTTTTTATTTCTTACCTCACTTTAAAAAATCAGAGATATTAGATGGTGTCGGCCACTTAGCAAAAAAGCACGATGTCGTTCTGAAAAATTCAGATCCGTCTAATGGCATCAGCTAATCAGAAGAAAAGCCTAATGCCATTTGGCGAAATTTGGACCCACCCAACTACATCGGACACCCTAATTACATCATGGCAGGTGTCATTGCAAATCATTTAGACTCGGTTAACCGCATCAGCTACCCTGATTACACTTTTAGATCACTCAGTCTCAACTGATTGCATTGGCCACCTTGGTTTTTCTATCACAGTCGATGTTGTTCAAAAGTATGGTGTTGTTGACTCTACATCATATGATTATTTTCTCCGACTCTTCAAGACTTTGTGATATCCTTGCATCGGAAATTCGATTCTCTTCTTCATATTTCTGGAGCTGTAGCTTCTGTTAATGATTCTTCTTTTTGAGTGCTTTTATCTCTCCTAAAGCATAGATAAGTTTTTCTTCAAGATTTACCTCGCATTCTTGTTCCATGTCTTTATCTTCTTCCAAGTCATCTTTGCTCGTGGAAGCATTATCTTCTATAGCCATGAATAATATTTCTTCATTATTGCTATCAAAGTCACTTACCTCACTTTCTTCGGATGAGTTGCTACCCCTCTTGGAGTATAATCTTTTCTTTTGCTTTACAAATATTTTCTTGCCTTTGCTTTGCTTGAATCCTTTCTTAAACTTAGGTTTGCTCTCCTCATTATCTCTATTTTCTTTTTCTGGACACTTAGCTGCAAAATGGCCAATTTTACCACAATTAAAACATTTGAGCGTTAACTTACCTTTGTATTTGTCGGATCCTTTCTTTAGCTTTCGTATGAACAAAGCTTCCTTCTCATCTTCTTCACTACTTGAGCTATCATTCGATTCAAGTTCTTTGATTTTCTCTTTCTTCCAAGCTTTGAATGTTGCTTCCTTCTTTGATGTTTTTTTAGGTTCAATCCTCATTTCATACGCCGTAAGTATTCCATGTAGTTCATCCATGTTCAACTTATATAGGTCCTTCATCTCTTCAATGGCAGAAACCTTTTCATCAAATCTTAATGGTAGGCATCTTATTATCGTTTGGACGATCACGGACTCTTCTACTTTTTCTCCGAGTCCTTGAATGATATTAACAATTTCATCAACACGAAGAAGATATCCTGCAATATTTTCTTCATCCTTCATCTTCAGACTCTCAAACTGCCTCCTATGTGTTTGGAGCTTTGCTTTTCTCACCTTATTATCACCCTCATAAATAGTCTTAAACTTCTCCCAAATATCTTTCATGGATTCCCAATGCATGACCTTAACAAACTCGGTCTCTGAAATTTTGTATAAGATTGCGTTCATAGATTTTGCATTATTTTCGCTTGCCTTCTTTCTAGCTTGATCTGCCGGCAGAGTTTGTGTGGTTGTATAACCGTCTAAAACTAATTGCCACAAATCAAAACAAAGAGCCATTAGATAAGTCTACATCCTTATACTCCAAAATGCATAATTCGTTCCATCGAATAAAGGTGCCTTATTTGTGGAGAAACCTTTTGGTACACAGTGACTAGCCATGTGTGTCTTTGAGATCTACCTTCCAATGGTTAGGTTGTTCTTTAAGGAACTTGCTTTAATACCAAATGTTAAGCACAAAATTATAGTAAGAGGGGGGTGAATTAGTATAATATATTCTTTTTATTTTCAACCACTTAATCTTAAATTCACAATATAGACATTCAAAGCAATCAAAGAACATAACATAAATTAATGCAAGAAGACACCAGATTTACGTGGAAACCCTTTCGGGAAAAAACCACGGAGAAAATATTTCTTAATATATTTCTCAAATGTTTGTATGTACCAACCTACTGGAGAAACCAATCCCCAAATTATAATTTTGTAGGCACCAATCTACTGGAGCACTAACCCCTTTCGCCAAACACCAACTCAGCAAGAAACACCAATCTCTTAAAATATGAAGGCACCAACCTCCTTACGAAACTTCCTTACCACCTTTGAGCTGTTGTTGTCTCAACGAATGATGGAAACTCTTCTTTTCAACTTTAGATATGCTGCTCTAAAAAATCTGCTCTTATGCTTCTCTCTTCTTCTCTTTCCCTTAAGATATTCAACTTGAATGTTTGAAAATAAATCTCAAATGATCTTTTTTATATAGCCATTCGAACCCTTTCGAAAAGGTGTCTTTTCTTCCAACCGACACACCCTTTCATTTAATTTAATTAACCATCTTTTATTTTAAAAATGCAAATACAAATGTCAGCCATAACTATATTAAATGCTTCCCATTAATTAAAAATCTATACAAACAATTAATGCTACCTCCTCAAATGCTAGCGCCACCCTCCATGCAAGATCATGAGCACTCTAAGGGCAAATCATGGCTCCAAAGGCAAATTGCAGGTCCTTGCGAGTTGCATCATTTCTGATCATGATTGTTGTTTTTTTCTTTGGTAATTGTTGACTGTTTGTCTTCCATTTATACACTTATTTCCCTTCAATAGAACGTTGCCTAATGTTGATTATAAACAATTGATTTGTCCTTTATGAATGTTGATCATTTTCTGCAATATATTGCTGATTATATCCTTCAATAAACACTGATATCTTCCTTCTATTGATTGTTGTTCACATCTAGATCATATTGCTGACTTTCTTGTGCAAAACAAATCATTTTCATATACTTAAACTTCTCTTATCATGGCTCTAAACACTGCTGGTTATTTTCATTACTTTCTGACAAACTTCCGTTCATAAGTCAAGCCAATCCTTTGGCATCTATCGTTTGAATCTGCACCGTAAAGCTATCAGCAGCAAGAAAAGAGTTGTTTATGGTGAGGTGTTGCAAACACAAGCGTTTTGTATTTTTTTTAAAGATACATGTTAATTGTGATAGAACAAATGCAAAGAAGTGTGCATGGAGGAGGAGACTGAGAAGTTAGTGAGCATGGAAGGAGCATACAAAGGAGAGGGTGCTTGAAGCAATAAAGGCACAGTGGTACTTCATCAACATAAAGCATTTGAAGCATCAGCATTATAAACCTTGAAACTTTTAGTATAAAGTTTTGCAATTTCATGAAAGAATAGGGCTTATAAGCTTTTAACATTGTTAGTCTTACATACTTATAAAGTTTTAGACTCCATTAACACTTTTTTATAGTTTAAACTATAGAATATGTTGCAATATTTTTGCATAGTGACCGCTCGATCAAATTGACTTCATCTCATTGAGTGCTTCAATTTCTTTAACGAAATCTTGCCAACACGGATGAAACAATATTGTAAAGCATCCCCAAAAGGATTGTACTTTGGTAGCTTTAAGTTTTTAAATTTAATTGTTTGTGTCCCCATAGTGTAGTTTAACTTTAACGTTAATATCTTGGCCAAAAAAGTAATGTTTAATCAATATCTTTTGAGCTAGGAAATTTTTCTAGGATATGTAAAATGTTATATTAAATAATCCCCTAGAAGTGTTTTGCTTCAGCTCTTGTGATGTGCCCGCTTCATTTTTTTTTCAATAAAATGGCATTAAATGTCAACTTAAAACTTGTTATTGCAAACATATGCATTTTCGGAACAACTCGGCATCTTTATAGATTGTCTTGATTGAGGGGAGAGATTTTTATCAATAAATGTACTATCGAAATCTCTTATTTGTGGTACTGTCGGAACACATAATTGAGTGGGCCAATGTCCACAAGACCAAAGAGGATTGACCTAGTTAATTGAACAAAGTTTTAGCGATTGTTAGATAGATAAGATAAGATAAATATATTAATGTCCAATGAATGACCACAAAAGTAGGTCAATGGGACTGCACAGCCCAAACAATATACAAAGTGCGAGCGGGGCAAACTCAAAATGAGTTCCCAAAAACAAAAGAAAGGAAAAGAACCAAAACAAACAAAAACCCATAAGCCAAACCCCCACAGGAGGGGACAATGAAACAAACGGGGAACAAAGAAGGGAGAAGCATAGAAGGGAATGAAAAAGGGGGCAAACAAGGACCAGTAGTCTACTCATAAATGGTAGCCACATCCTTCCTAGCATTCGAGGCCAGTGAAAAGAAGCTCCTGATGGAATGGCAATCTGAAGAGGGCGCCGAAGACCCCCTCCCCTACTGAGATATGGGACTAAAACGACATCCAGGGAGACGGGTGGAGTTGGGCTGCCCTCTGGTACGAGTGTGCGGCTGAGCCTGTTGGTGGTGACCGGAGGAAATGTGAAGGTCCAACCGGGGACGAAATGATCTATGCACTGTAACTGGGTCAGAATGGCTTTGTCGTTTAGTTCCTCCAACTGCGTGTAGAACCAAGAATAAGGCTGTAATCCGTCTCATGCGAATGACACTCGGATGGGGATGAAGAATCTTGTCCCGGAGTAACAGAGACTCACGGATGTAGAGGGCAAGACACTGTTGGTGAATATATCTGAAGAAAATCGGGAGGGTTTGAACCCCTCTAAAGAGGCAATGAAATCGTCCTCTGATCTCATAGTATATGGGCAGCGGAAGATGAAATGAGTCTCGATCTCCACCTCTTGAAGGCTACATGGCCTACAAAATCTGTCATCCCGGTCAATGTGGTGATCAGTCTCGCACCGAAGTCTGTGGGAGCCAACCCGAAACTGACCCAAACGTATGCAGAGGGCATGCATCCAGTGACAAAAGGTGTACTGAGGGCGGATGATGAGTCTATCTCTGATCTCAAGAAAATGTTCTACATAAAAGGACATCTTGGGGTGCAAAACCCCATGAGGATTCACCCAAGTAATCTAAATAAAGCACCTGTAGATATCCTCCCGGATGTGTTAGCATATGCAAAGAGAAGAAAGAACTAGAGAAGGCAAACTGCACTGCTCAAATGACACATGCAGAGGTTTATTTATATTGTAGGGATGATGGTAACATAGTTACAAAACAATTATCAGTTATAATTGTCTAGAACCGAATGGTTCATTATATATTCAACACCCCCTCTTAATGACTAAACTTTTGTTTCGAAATTTTACAAATTTCCTAAAGCCCATATGTTTAGTCATTACATCTATAGATTGTGCCAAAGGTTGTACTTCAAAATCAGCAGTCCATGATTGTGTTGCGGTTGTCAAATGAAGAACCGCAAAACAAAAATCTGGTCCCATGAACAAAAGACATGGCAAGTGGTCCACTGGTTTATTTGTTATGCGATTCATTGACCAGTGATGAATCACCAATGGCAGAGAGTGTCAGCCCCATCTCCAAAGTGTTGAAATCATAACCTCGGAGAAGTGGATTAAAAAATCTATTCCAGGCTTGTGTAGCCTGCTGGAGTTTGTACAAAGACTCGGTTATCCTGCAATTGAAGTCACCTCAATCATGTCCTTGCAACACCATGTAGTGTTCATCCAACATTTTCAAGAAGAGAAATGTGACCATCCGTGCAGTAGGAGTTAGAACCAACTCCGCAATAGTAGGAGAAATAACCATCTCCGTCTCAGCAGTGGTCTCCGTCTCAACAGGAGAAATAACCATCTCCATCACAGCAATGGTAGGAGTGAGAACCAACCCCTTCGTCTTATCTATTTGCTCATTTATCCCCCTCTGTTAGGAAAGATCGTTCACAACACAATGAGCAAACTGATCATGCTCTACTGTCCTTCGAGCAAGGACCTCTAAGTGAGTGGTTGGGCATGCCATCTGACCATGAATCGTCAATGCATTTGGAATAGTGGAGTCTCCGTCCACAAAATGAGGAAATCCATCCTCCCAAGGCATGTCCGCCTCCCGTACACCTTGTATAGTGGATACTCCCTCCACAATGGGTGCGTGTAGGTTAACTGTATCCAAGTCAACAGATTTGTGAGGAATGACTTCCTCCCAAGGCATTGCAGCCTGCTGCACTTCTTGTATGGTGGAGCTGTCCTCCACACGTGCATTCATGTTGATCGTTGCCGGATCAACAAGTCGATACTGACCACCTTTCCCAATACCAAGGGCAATTATCTGTCTCTATTTCACATTAGAGACAACACACTTCTTCCCACATAATCCACAGAAATATTGGGATTTTCAGTCAATTGACAAATAGATAGAAGATTCTTTTGTAAAGAAGGAACATATATAACATTCCGTACCAACAATTTATGAGCATTATTCAATACAATGCATATATCTCCTATCCCTTTTACTGCAAGTGATTTTCCATCTGCTAGTACTACTGATTCAAAATAGATATTTGCAGTAAATGAAACATACCAATCCCTGCAACATGAAAAGTGTGTGGACGCACCAGAGTCAATGATCCAACATATGGTACCACTGTCATGCGAGCATGATGTCGTAAGACACTAAAAACCATGCCCGTCATCTGAATCTCGTTCTTCTGCAACTGTTGCCACATGTCCCTCATCACATGGCTTCTTGTTTTGTTGTGAAAGATCATACTTCCGCTTCCGACAATACTTCTTGAGGTGCCCAACCTTGTGATAGTAATAACATGTGACCTAATACCGAGTGGAAGACTCACCGGACTGACATCTCCACTTTCCCTTTGACTGAGTAACATGAGCACTCTCTGAATGTTCTCAATTAGATTATGCCTAAAGTTGCCTCCGCTCCTTTTGCAAAAGGTAGGAACTCACCTTGTCAAACGTGAGTGTTTGACTTTCAGCCATTAAATGGAGTGCCTCCACAAATGACTCATACGAAGAAGGTAAGATGTTCAAAACCAGAGCCACCATATCATCGTCATCCACCTTTTTGTTGATGGAAGATAACTGGTCTCGGAGGTCTTTCATCCGAAGTAGGTGCTCAGACAGCAATCCACCTTCTTGTAACTTTACTGAAAAGAGCATATTCTTCAGGTATAAAACCTGACTCTTTCTGACCGTCTTATATTTACCCTTCAGACTGTCCCACAATGTGCTTGCCACAGTGGCATTCCGCACTTCCGGTATCATATCATCTGACACCGACAACTTGAGAAGCAATAATGCTTCCTTATGACGTTTGTCATAATCCTCAAAGTTCGTCGCTGGTCGACTTTCATCACCCTTGATTATTTTATCACAATCACAAAACTCCGCAACCGTTAAAATCGTATGATTCCAAAAATTGAAATTAGCACCCGTTAACTTTTGTCTCTGACAAAGTCAAGTGTGATATATTTGATTTTTCAAAAACAGGGTACCTTTGTGGGAAAAATTTCATCGACTTTTTAGTTTGAAGAAAATAAACCAAATGATGCCCTCAAATCCTTCAAGTCACACGACTTTGCTCCAATGATTTGCATGTCACACAACTTTGCTCCAACGATTTGTATTCCAAATAGATTTGCACGATTTCTGTGCTCTCGTTTTGCCTTCTGTGACTCATGTTTTCCTCCAAAACTGGATATGCGACTGGGTATTGCTACAGTCACGTTTTGATCTCTTTTTGCCTTCTGCGTCTCACGTTTTTGTGCAAAACCAACTGTATTGCTTCACATTTTTTGCAAAAAAGGCTATTTTCTTGACTGGTTTGATGTTTATAATTTGCAACGACTTTTCCCAACGTATTTTCTTCAAATGTCTGAGTTTTATTGCCCTCATGAGCAGCCACGGTTTCTTGGCCTCGAATGGAGGAATTTCTTCCTTCTTTGCCCTACCATCTGGTATTTTTCTCCAAATACCCTACATTTTATCAAATTCGTGCCTTGTTAGGGCTTCCTTGAATTTATGGTTCGTACCTATTGGAGGCTTCCTCAAACTCCAACTTTGGACGCTCTGATACCAATGTTAGCATGTGCAAAGAGAAGAAAGAAACAAAGAGAGCAAACTGCGCTGTTCAAATGACACAGGCAACAAAGGTTTATTTATTGAGAGGAGCGGTTACATTTAGTTACAACTATTTGTTGGTTATCAACAACTACTTGGAACCGTACATCTTTATTCTATATAAAGTGCTATATTTTAACAAATACAAGGAACAGTGGTGACTATAACAACAACACACATTGAGAGGATCCAGCAAATCCATCTCCAGAGACAAAGTCTACCACACTTAATGCGGATGCCCTCAGTATCAGGTTACAAGAGCTCGCACTTACTAGGGTCATCTATGCGTGATAAAGAAAACATACAGAAGCTGCCCTCCAAAGAGGATTGTACTTGAGGCAACTCAGAGGAGGATGTGGCACTGGAGCAACAAACCAGAGATCCACAGGAGTCTTGGTAGGTTGGACGAGAAGAGAGGCGCCAAGAGAAACACGGTGGTACTTGAAGGAGAAAGATAGGGAGTTAATTCCTCTACCACTCCCCCACTAAGCTTTTGTGGCACCAAAAGCCTCCTAAATAGGGCAGGTATGATCCAGAGGGATCCAAAAAAACACACCATTCCATCAGATCCATCAACACCAAGAAGGAAAAATGAAGAAAAATGAGGAAAAGGAGTAACTGTCAACATTTTAATAGAATCATTGCTCTGCGCAGAGCGGCGGTTGCAAAACCTTTGCCCAACCTGGGCGGCAATGTTATAACCATTGCGCAACTAGGGCGGCAGTCCTAAAACCGCCGGTCTACACTGGGCGACAGTCCTAACACTTCTGGATAGAAAAAATGGAGCGTGAATGGACGCAAATTTGGTGCGCCTGACTGTGTCTCTTCCCTCCCTGACCTTTCCCATTCTGCAATGCACGGGAGGACATGGGGGAAGGCTATAAATACAAGGAGCAAGAGAACTGGTCATTCGAAGATCCAAAGAGATCAAGAACCATCTCTGATCTCAAAGGCATGCATCCAGTGACAAAAGGTGTATTGAGGGCGGATGATGAGTCCATCTCTGATCTCAAGAAAATGTCATTGGTAATCCATCAGCACTCTGGAGATGGGGCTGACACTCTCAGTCATTGGTGATTCATCACTTGTCAATGAATCACGTGACAAAGAACCAGTGGACCACTTGCCATATCCTTTGTTCATAGGACCAGATTTTTGTTTTGCAGTTCTTCTTCATTCGACAACCACAACACAGTCATGGACTGCTGATTTTAAAGTACAACTTATGGCACAATCTGTAGATGTAATCACTAAACATATGGGCTTTAGGAAATTTGTAAAATTTCGAAACAAACTTTGTCTTGTTTCCAGTTAGGTCCTTAAGAGTGGGTGTTAAAATATGGCACTTTATATAGAATAAAGATGTACAGTTCCAAGCAGTTATTGATAACCAACAAATAGTTGTAACTAAATGTAACTGCTCCTCTCAATAAATAAACCTCTGCCTGTGTCATTTAAACAGTGCAGTTTGCTCTCTCTATTTCTTTCTTCTCTTTGCACATGCTAATCGTATCTTCTTCTCTCCTGCTGCCCTGTTGTCACGTCCAGTGAATCAGTAAGTAGATACGGTGACTCCATAGCGGAAGTTTGTATTGCTCCTTGAATGAGCAGTTCTTGTGGTGGCTTCTTCTGCAAAAACTGACAAGTGTTATCCAAATTCTCCATCCTTTGGTTAGAAACATATGTGCTCTCTACTCCATTTTGCTTTTCTTCCAATGAAAGTAAACAAAACTGATGATTTTCCTGAATAAATCTTTGTGCTTGGTTGGCATTTACCATAGTCTTCTTTGATTTGTTCTAGTGCGCCCGAATGTTGAAACTGACTCTGTCCTTGACCCATCTGTATCGGTTCTCCTTCCTTGTGAACATAGCATCCTTGGCAAACAAATAAGGAGTTCCGACGACAACATCAAATGCATCAAGTGGAATGATATCGGCCTCTAATACATCAATATATTGGGTATTTATCCCAAATTGAAACTTACACTTCCTTGCAACTCGTATTTCTACACCCTTCTTCACCCATCCCAATGGGTACGGACATGGATGCTTGTAAGTTTCGAGACCAAACTCTTTTACAACCATATCAAAAATCAAATTTGACTGAGAACCAGAAACTACTAAAGCATTTACCTTAGTCTTCTTGATTTGGATTCTAATTTGAAATAGCTTACACATCTCTTCTTCTTCTTCTCCCCCATACATGTTAGTGGTGGTGCATCCCAGCCTCTCGTCTACATCTGAATCATCCTCAATCTCCACATCTTCTTCTGTTTTCACAGCGGCCATGGATTTCTTGGAATCCTTGATTCGGTGCTTTAGGTGCAATTCCGGATGTAACTTCCAACATGTGGCGTCAGTATGTCCATTTATATCACAATTCTTACAAAAAAATTTAGGATCTTTACAAGTATGCAAAGCAATGGAGGTCTGTTTACCTTTCCATTTACCTTTGTAATTTGTTGATCCCTACTCCTTTTACTGTTGATTTGTTGACTGGTCTTCCTTTAGCTCTGCTTCTTCTCATCATCAATATAGTATGCTTGCATGCAAGCTTCGTTGAGATCCTTGGGCTTCGTGGAGAGTACCTTCCTTCGAAGATGAGTGTGAAGTCCTCCCAAATATTTGGTCAGAATGTCCTCGTCCTCCAAGTCCACAATAAGCAACATGGCTTGTCTCCGAAACTCCATAGTATAGTCCTGCACGTTTTGACCTCTTCCTTGACAAAAGTACTGCCACTTAATCATCTAGTCAATCTTATGGCCGATAGGATAGTAATTAGCTCTAAGCAACTCTTTAAAACCCTTCCAAGCTAAGTCACCAGGTTCGTGTTCGTGTTCGGCGAGGATTAAATTCGGATTAAGTTCGGCAATGATAAAATTCGGAAAAAAAATTTGTGATTAAATTTGGTTATAATTTTCATTTTAAAAAAAAAAAGATATAAAAGCACAAATTTTTCAAAATAGCTAAAACATTATTATATAAACTTGAAATCTATATAAAAAGATGTCTCTGTTACATTTATAAACCATGCTTATCAAAGTTAAACTATCAAGAACATATGAAATCATCAAAAAGTTACAATTAAGAGTCACGACTCAAACTTAAACAAGTTCCAAGTCATCAAGAGCACTTGGTGAGTTGATTCAGTATCATCATCACAAGATGCAACACTCAATTCATCAGTCAGGCTCATCTGCATCCACTGTGTTATCTGGAATTTTATGTTGCAAAGAAGAGGTGGAGTCTTTTGTTGCATTGTTCATAGACAATTGTAAATTGCTACGAATATAAACAAGATCTCCCAATTTTCTAGACAACTTGTTCCTCTTTTTAGAATGGATGTGGTCAAAGCAGCTCCAGTTCCTCTCACAAGCTAATGAACTTGCTTCCTTGACTCAATATTCGAATGGCAAAGCGTTGCAATTCAGGTGTTTGTGCTCCATATGACTTCCACCATCTGTACCCAAGCATGTCAGCTTGTGACATGTCATATTGGGCTGCTGACATTCCAAACATCCCTTCTCCTGCCTTGTATGCCCAACACTGCTTTCTAATTAGACATGCGGTTGTCAGATCTGGTTCGAACTTCTCAATGGCTTCATAAAGCCCTGTCATAACCTCACGATCACTATCTCTATCTACCTGAAACAACTTAGGCTCCAAATAGCATGCTGCTGCATGTAAAGGTGTGTGCATCATTTTCCATCTATAATCAACTGTATACCATATCTCCATGTAGTCTCCTTCCACATTATTTAGTGCTTTTTTAATAGCTTCCTTGCAACGGTCCATGCTCTCATAAAGCATGTCAAGACAAGGGGTGTCGCCATCAACCATGCGAACATATCAACAATTGGTTTACACACATTTAGAACTTTTGTTGCACTTTCCCAGAAATTTCTATTTAAAACAATTTGCTCTATGTTCTTCCCCTTAGGACCTTTAGAAAGCACTGAATTTTCCCACTCACTGGAACACATAACAAATCTTAGAGCTGCTTTCTCTTCAATCACTCTTTTCAAAGTGATGTAAAATGAAGCAAACCTTGTTTCACATGGCCTCAACAACTCCCTCGATGCATGCTGCCTGTAGAGATTCAATGTGAGGTGGTGATTTCTGATAAAATTTACAATTGCTCTCCCTCTATGAATTGCTTCATGTATCCATGGAAATTTAGCCAAGTCATGTAACAACAAATCCAAACAATGTGCTGCACATGGGCTCCAGTATATTTGTGGGTATTTCTCTACAATTAGCTTTCTAGCTCCCACACAATTTGCAGCACTGTCAGTAACCGCTCGAACCACATTCTCCACTCCTATTTCAAGAATGGCTTCCTCTAATATTTCAAAAATATACTCTAAAGTTTTCTTATGGTTCATGGTGTCTATCACCTTCAAGAACACAACACCTTGAGGGCAAGCCACCTAAACATTAATCAGTGGTCTTTGACATAGATCTGACCATCCATCACTCAATATTGTGCACCCTGTTGCCCTCCAAGAGGCTTTGACCTCAGATAATTTCTCAGTCACCCTATCTTTTGACCTCTGTAAAAGAGTTGTTCTCAAAGCCTCTGAAGGAGGTGTGTAGCCTTTGCCAAACTCAGCAGCTTTCTGAATTGCGTTTCGAAAATGTGGATTCCTAGCTACATTGAATGGAATGGCACTTGAATAAAATAAATCGGCGAATGCATCATCCACATGTTGTTTTTCTAATCGTTTCCACAAATTTTTCAATGTTGCACTCCCCATTGATCCACCTATTGAGGTGTTGGGCATACTGGTAGAAGAAGACAAACAGATGTCGTGAACTTAGACATGTTCTCTTGGACTCTCTGTTTCGTTTGGGCCGATTGCATCTTTCCTACAATCGAAGAGGATTGCTCTTTCTCTAGAGCAACTCTAATCTCTGGAGTCACTGATCCACATGCTGTAACCCCTCCTCCCCGACCAGTGGAATTCCCAAGTAAGTGGTCCACTGCCCTTGTCAAACTACCTTTAAAAGCATGACCACACAAGCGGCATTTGAGGTTGTTACCATCGCAGCTCACATGTTTCCATCCCTCAGCATTTGATTTTGGGGGTCCCATCGAATTACAATCTGCATTCAAATAACACAATATTAATTAATATTACAAATTTACAACGAAGTTAAATACATTATAAACAAGTTTAACTTTTTAAATTTAAATATATGACTACATATATATTTTTAAATATTTACATATAATTTTAAACTAAAGACTACATAATTATATGTAAATGTAGTCATATAAATTATATGTAAATGTAGTCATGTAAACGTAGTTATAAACCTAATCGAACCATTTATAAAGTATATGTAAATATAAAAACTAAAGACTACATAATTTATATACATTTAATGTAAATGTAAATTATTTATAAAGTAAATGTAAATACTTTATAAATAATTACATTGATAAAGTATATGTAAATATAAAAATTAAAGTATAATTTATAAAGTAAAGTAAAACTATATTTATAATTTATAAAGTAAATGTAAATTATTTTATAAAGTAAATGTAAATACTTTATAAATAATTACATTTATAAAGTATATGTAAAAGTTAAAACTAAACACTACATAATTTATATAACTACAGTCTAGACTCTACAGTCATATAAATTCAATGACTACAGTCTACATATATATTTTTAAATATTTACATATAATTTATTTATATATTATAAAATATAAAATATATGTAAACCTAATTGAACCATCTATAAAGTATAATATATATTTTAAACAAAATCAAACAAAAGAAAAGCTCGAAAAATACCTAGCGGCGCTGCTAATGGAAGATGAAGAATTGTTCACCTAGGCCACGAACTCGCCATCGAGGCCACGAACTGGTCACAGAACTCGCCACAGAGGCTACGGTCCATAGAACTCGCGATAGAGGCTACGATCCACGGAAGTCACGAAGAGGCCACGAAGTCACGAAGAGGCTATGGAAGCAAACGGAAGCCACGAACTGGTCGCAGAGGCAAACCAGAAGCAAACCAGGTCAAACGGAAGCCACGCAAATCATAAGCAAACCAGGTCGAAGCGGAAGCCAACAAATTTAAATCACGAACTCGTCAAACAAATTTGCAGTCACACTCGCAGAATGATAAAACCCATACGCCGACGACTTTTTATAAACTTTAAATGTTGTTTTAGGGTTACTTTAGGGTTTTTTATAAAGCGTTTTTTAAGATTTTTTTAATACCGAATAATAACGAATATTCGGCGAATTTTTGGGGATCGAATGAGGTTCGGCGATTTTCGAACTTCATGTCCAAAAATCGCCGAACTCTGTGACACAGCTTCCAAGTACTGACAATAGGACGTTTCTTCTTTTCACAAGTGGCTAGATGGGTTTCCCTCCATACCAGAGCATGACCTTCCATTTTGAGACATGCAAAGGTGATCCTTTGTGCCTCAGTGACTTTATGCACACTAAAATAAACTTCCAACTGTTTTAGCCATTTATCAAGTAATTCTACATCTACATGTCCTTCAAAATTCTTTATTTCAACTTTCGTTTCGACTTTAAAAGGAGTATGAGCAGATTTTACCTTCTCGCTTACAGTTGTAGCCTCTTCTTCATGCCCTTCCAAATCTTCCTCATCGTGGCTCCCTCAGATACCGAATTTTTCGGCCAATTCTCAAACCAATGAGTCCATGGAATCTTGCTTAACTGAAGCCGTCCTTTGCAGATCTGAAAGCTCTTGTTGTTTTCTATGCAACCTATCCATCATGGTTTCTAGTATCTTGACTCTACGGACCAAGTTCTCTTCCTCCATTTGAGCTCGAATTTTCTGTTTCCACTTCTTTGTAGAAATATATGGTTCAAAGGTAAAACTTCTTCGCCTTTGAACCTTGTCACTGTCATACAAATCACAAGAACTAATCGAATACCACAGTCCTGGATATATAATCAGCTCTGATGCCAAAATGATCCGTAAACTTCTACTTTGGAAATTCACAAAAATCACAATAATTTGTCGTTCTACTTTCTCTTTGGAAAATCACAGTTTCGAGCTTTAGTGACCGATTATCTAGTGCTTAAAATTGAATTAAAGAGAGTGCCAACAAAACTCAAACACACAACACAAGAATTTTATCCTAGAAGCCCCCAATTTGAGGGAAAACCAGTCAGGAAGGGAAACTGCTCTTTCTTCCCACTTGAATTGGCCAATAATCAAATTTTACAGATTACATCAAGTATGAAAAGAAGCAACAATGTAAAACTTCTCTCCAATTACTTGTTTGCTCTGTTTTCTTACACCTTGCTCCTACAATTCCACTCCAGCACTGAAGAATCTTTGCTCACTTGCTCTCATATAATTAAACTTTGTTCTTGATCTCTTTGGAGCTTCGAATGACCAATTCTCTTGCTCTTCCTTGTATTTATAGCCTTCCCCCATGTCCTCCCATGCACAGCAGAATGGGAAAGGTCAGGAAGGGAAGAGACATAGTCAGGCGCTACAAATTTACGTCCATTCACAGTCCATTTTTTTTCTGTCCAAAAGTGTCAAGACCATTGCCCGGTGTAGACCGGTGGTTACAAGATTGCCGCCCAGGTTGGGCGGCGGTTCTGTTAAAACCCTGACAGAACCTCCTTTTCCTCAGTTTTCTTTGTTTTTCCTTCTTGGTGTTGATGGATCTAATGGAATGGTGTGTTTTTTTGGATCCTTATGGATCAATTATCTCCTACGTATTTAAACTATGTTTGTATTAAGTTGGGAATGTTAGGAAAATCATAGTCCGTAATTACAACATAGTTTAATAGTGAGATGTATAAGGGTTGTTAGTAGGTCATAGTTAATAGGTTTAATTATAGAAAAATATTTCAGTGTGGTTGTTAGAGAGAATGACATAGAATAAAGTTACAATGGGCTAAGGGAATAATGGAGTATTTCATCAGAGAATGGGATAAGCACTGCATGATTATCAATCGGGTCATCAGAGAAGATGGAAGACGATGGTTTTATGAAATGGCATGGGCGGCTCACTTAGCGTGAAAAGTTTCAAAAAAATTGCAATTCTGGCAATTTGAAAATTTCAAGACAACAATTTGCCAATTGTCAGAACCGTATTGCAACGGTTTTGGATATGCCACTAAAGGAGTGCTACAGATCTGGCTAAGGCACTTTGTTTCGTTTAATTTTTCTAGTATGTTTCGCCTCACTGTCTCGACATGTTTTCTACTACATGTTAATGACAACCTACTTTGCATTTTCAAATAACTATGTATTACTCTATAACCCTAAATTCTCTAGTCTTTTTCAACCATTTCAATTATTTTGATTATCATTTTTCCTAGATTGTCCTTATTTCTATAATTGTGTATGATTTATTGAGTTATATCTAAGTCAAAGCTAATTGCAAATAGATGTGGTGTATAGTGCATTACTAGGGAAAATCCACTTTCCACTTCTACAATTTGTTGTTAGCAATTAGTCTAAGATCAGGATCCAACCTAGTTTCTCCACCTATGTATAGGAGTGGCTTTCTCCAGTTACTCCATACAAAGGCACCTTATTTCTGTGATTAGATCTGATTTATTTAGTTATTTGAAATATTAAATTAAACCTAATTGCAAAAAGATGTAGTTAGTTTAGTGCATTACTAGGGAAAAACCATTTTTCCACGTCTACAATTTGATGTTAGCCATCAGCCTGTGATCAAGATCCAACCTAGTTTCTCCACCTATGTAGTGGGGGGCTTTCTCTAATTACTCCATACAAAGGTAACTTATACATGTTCCATGTCAATCACCAAATTTCTGGATATGAGTCTCATCAGCAAATCCGATGTTCCACATTTCAGGAGAAATTTCAAAGTTTGCTTTCCACATTTCATTTTGAACTCCCTAGAACAATCCATTTTGGAGGTGCGGAATCACTCAAGGGCCCTTCCCCTTCATCAGGGGATCATCTTTTTGTTACATCAGCATTGTCTCCTTCAAACCCCTCATGTTTCTCATAAACCAATCCCATTAACCCCGCCCCTCTCCCTGGATCTTCTAAGCCTATACCTACCAACCCAATGGGTCAGAGGAAATTTTGGTTGAACCCCTTCTACTATCCCAATCCCCCTTGCCCGCCGAAGATGGTTCTTCGCAGCAACAAGAACAAAGATCTTGAAATTGTCCAAAGCCTGCTCTCTATGAGGGAGCCTTTGCAGGGTATAGAGAAAGATGGAGCTTTGGAGAAGAAAATTGAAAATTGAGAATTTGGAGAAGGAAATTGGGGCTCTAAAGGGAGAGGTGAGACAGCTGTCCAAGAAGGAGGCAAAAAGGAAGTTGGAAGAGAGCCCTGGCCTTGAAGACAATCAAATTACAGAGATTTACAAGAAGCTGCATTCCCTAGACACTAGGATCAATGGAGTTAGAAACATACGAGATGATACTCTCTCACATTTTAATGCAATCATAAATTTTCTGGAAACTCAAGTCAAGAATGTTTGTATACTGAGTAACATTTTTGAGAATATTTGGAATGATGGGCCAGCTAGAGACCAAGCCTTTGGTCTGGTGGACAGGACTGATCCTTCACAGGTTACAGCATTGGGGTTGTTTACTGCCCTTCAGGAGATGAAGAAGACAATTGAAAAGGCATTCAAGTGAAGAAGATCCCATTGTCTCAAATTTTGGTTCTTAAACTTGCTGCTAAGTTGTTGTATTATCGCTGTTTTGTTCTTGTTCTTTTACTGTTTGTTGTAGGCTTTGGTACTTTTCTTGGTAGACTGTTTATCTGCTATTGGGCTTTCTTGTAAAATCCTGATTTTGATGACTTTTTGATTTGGTACAATTGTAAAAGCTGGCTAGTGAGCGTTTTTGTACAAGGGTATAGTCCCTTTCAAAAAACTATTTACCAATAATAAGGAAAAAAAGCAAATCCATTGTTCCTGTGTTAAATCCCTAGGCTCCTTTCTTTTCTTCTAACAGTTTTATTGTCTTGAAGTTCCTTATTGGAATAGGACCAATAGGTTTGAGGGGCTGATTCATCTCAATCGAGTTAGGAAAATATTCTCCAAATATTTGATTCTAGTATTCCATGAGGGAATGTACATATTTTAAACAACAATTCTCTTGGTATTCAAATGAATAATAATTTACTATCATTCCCCAATCAAAATTCTAGTTTGAATGGACGACATACCTAGATGGGTCCTGTCGGACCATGTATTTAATGTGTCGTGAGGTTAGGAAGTGTTTATATCCCTAGATTCCAGCACGTCTCATGTTGAATATTGGTGTCCCTAGAAACTTCTTGTATAAAAAACATGTCTATTTTTACCTTTTTGACTTTGTCTGACCAAAGCCACAGTTTTTTGGGCACACACAAGCCTTAATGATCCAAGAGAGTATTCACATTAGGAAAAATTTAAGGTGTCATGGGTTCCTATGAGTTTCTCCATAAACTTTTACGCCTCCGTAATATACAAGATTCGTGATTGGAGGTCTATGAAGCAATCCTAGCTTCCCTCAAAGTCTCTTCTATGGTGTTATCAACTGAAGACTTCCGTTTTTTCAATAAGGTTTCATTATAAACATTTATTGCTCATTTTATGCAATGGCTTTTTGTTTTCCTTTGTTGTTTTTGGTTCTTCGGGCTGACTTGGATCTGACTGCCACAGACTTACAAAGAGCTTGCTCAATTTCTACTTTGTGTGCAGTTTCCATTATTTGCCATTCAAACTGCTCCATTGGCTAGTGGGTTTAGAGGGGGCTGGTTAGTTTTTCTTTTATACTCTGAAAAACCTTCCATTTCCATGGAGTTATACTTCAATAGAGTTAGAGAGGCTGATCTGGGAGGTCTTCTCAAGGTTTTCTTTGTTTTTCCTTGCATATGCTTTTTAGAACTTTTCTTCTCCACGTGCCTCTTTGTTACAAACCTACTACATAATGTGGGAAGCTTCCAGTTCAGTTGTTTATTTGTTCTATTGTTTTGGCCTCATTTATTGTTTTGTACTGGAAATTCTTTCTCAGCTTGACATACTATAAAATTATAAATCTTTCCTAATCTAGCTGTGTGGGACATAATCTATCAAGATGGCCATGTTCATAGCAGATATGGCAAATGAATGGTCTGTTCTCATAATATATGGGATGTTCCCACTCAATGGCCCCCATTTATAAAATAATTCTGTTGGACAATGGCATTTCTAGATCTAATTTCACAGGGCAATATACTCTCCTATTGCATTTCGTAACTTTTGCAAAGCAAATTCTTTCCAATATTTAGTAGAGATTGAAGGCAGCTTTACTCTCTGAGTCTAGTGAATATTGCAACTATGCTCAGAAGGTCCTCTGTTGGGTTAAAAGCTGAAGAAAACAATTTTATGAAAAGCCTTGATTTTTTCATGAACCAAGGTCTTCCTAGAAATACTTGATCCTATTTTTGGTTTGGAAGTGAATGCTTCCTTGAGGTAGCCTTTGGCATCATTAAAATATCCGCTGACCCCACTAGTTTCCAGTTTTCTTGGACCTGGGCTCTCAAGCTTTTAGGGGATAAGCTCCCATAAAACAACATAAGGACTTTTTCCTTCATATACCACAGTTGTTGGCCCATTTCACCTGTTGAGAACTGAAGTTTCGGTGGAATCTCCATTCACAGGCAGAAGCTTTTTTTATTTTTGGATGTGAAAAATGGCCTGGTGATTGTTTTCTAAGTGTGCTGATGCAAAAAGTGAAAAAGCTAATCCTTACAGATTTGTGTTTTTTTTACGGAGAGCTGATTTGAAATTGGGGGATGCTGGTTCTGAAAAGAGGCCATAGCCTCTTCTCTGACGGAATGGTCTTGGCTACTTAGATGAGACCTGGTTTTGGATAGGGAGTCTTCTTATGAAGGGGGATGAGATCCGAATTTTTTGGTTAAGTGTGACGGTTTGATCATCGACCATGGGGGATGAGATGCATAGAGATTGCTAGTTAACTCAGTACATACTAGGCAAACATGAATAAGATACGACAATGATGAACCAATTTAAATTTCAGGCATTAAATAATATCATGGAGAAACTGATGGAGATGATGGAAGCGAAGGGGGAAGTTATGGTGTAGCAACCATGGGGAGTAAGGCCAAACTCAGCTTGAGTGTCCTGTAACAGGAAATATTTTAATGTCCGTGATGCATACAATGCATATGATTCCCCTCCCCACACCCGACTGCACTTAGAATACGGTGTGTAGAAACCCCGCCGCCTTTACATTCAAACATGTGCCTCCAAGACAGAAATGTACGCATGTTCTGTAAAAAGCTGATTTTTAATTTTCAACAACTCTTCTCCAATATTTATTCTACTCAGAGACACATACTACTCAGGTAAGAGATTTTTCTTAAATTTTACATAATAGGCGACTGACTTCTCCTAGCCGAGTATTGGTGAATCTAAGTGAAGTTTAGACCAAGATTGACTGATATTGAGCCAAGAGAGTTGGTTTTGCTTATTTTCCTAACAAGCCAAGTCAAATTGCAGATCTTCCACAACTCGTTGAGATTCTTGTAACAATGATAGAACTATCATATACACAATCTAGCAAAGTCATATAAACATTTCTTTGTAGGAAGCATTATGATTGTTCATTGCATAACATCATTTTCTTATGCAAAAGGATATTTCAGTCAAAGATATTAAAGTGATGAACATTAACAGTGGAATTTACAAACAACAGAATGCATCGAATGTGTGCCCGAATGTGTGCCCATCATTGAAGCAGCCCTCCCCCAATTTATAATTCGGTCAAGTGAAACCTTATAAAGTCATATAAATTGTTAGCACGATAGGGAATACCATTCGGAATGTGCTCAAAATGGTAACAACACTGAAAATGCATTGTATCATCTTTCAAGATTTGGGTACATTCAATTACCATTATTTGCTTCTTGGATATCTAGATTGTCATAGCATTGCAACATGACATAAGCAGGTAAAGAATTAAATGCCACAATTATATCTAACAAGTAAGATAAGGTAGTGTGCCCTACCTGTCCTTGGCAAGCCTAAAAAAGTTGGATATGTGCTCCCATGTCGTCTTCTCAAATTTATCCCACGTACGATCTACATCCTCGAAGTACTCTCTGTAAAGAATTAGAGAACACAAAAATTAAATAACCACAACTCTTAGGCATCTGTTTCTAAGGTACCAAACCCAAATAAACACTAAGGTAAATAAAAATAAAAGATCCATGTATGCATTCATTTATCAACTATACATGAGGATATAAGACTACGCAAAGTACAGATTATGAACATGTGTCCTTTATCACATACAATATAAGAGAAATCTCCTAGAAAAACATGTGCCTTTAATTAACAATGGTAGTCCAGAAGTGAAAATTGGGAAAAGAGAACTAGTAAAATATGATCTAAGGCTTACACATGAATCTTTCTGGGACATTCACATTGCTAATAATTAAAATAAGGTAACGCTTATGCATGAAAATTTCAAAGACGTTGACATTGCTAATAATAAAAGTAAGGTAATTCATGCAAATTTTTTATAAATGTGGTCAATAATACTGGGTGCATTACTGAGTTATCTGTGTGCAGCCTCACAGAGTATCTCACAATAGCTCGCAGCTATGCAAGCCCCCTCACTTTTGTTAAAGACCTTGAGCTCAGTGTCACAGCATGCATACACAATCACAGTACCTCACAGTATTAGCGCAGCTCCTTGCAGCCTACCACGCAACTCCGCAATGTCCCGCACCCAACACAACACTTTGCACCATTTGCAAAGTCCCGCAGTACCTCGGTGCATTGTTTCACGCAGTCCCACACATGCCGCACATTGCATGCCACACACCTGCTCCGTAGTTCTTGCAACTTTTGTTGTCATGCACTAGCATATTGCAATATAAGGAGCTTCTACAATGCCACACGCCACCTGGCAACATTTGCAGTACATTGTAGCCTTGCAGCACTACCGCAACTTGCTTCTCAGCATGTTGTGTGTCTTCAAGGTTCTAGAAGGGTCTCTGCAATCCACGTCCATTTGCCAACATCCCGCTGCCATGTGACACACTAGATGGCACACTCACCAAGTTATGTAAGGCCATCTTGTCAACATGCCATGCACTAGATCACAACTATTACACGGCTAGGCAAAATGAGGCGTCTTACAACCATTTATCCAGCCATAGTATACGTACTTGGTGAGTACTTACCGAGCCAATGAGTACTTAAAAAAAAAAAACTAGGCAAGTAATCACCATGTAAACTCATTAGCAGGCCTGGACTAGTTTGGGAGAGTTGCAGGACAGTGCTCACGGTGAATACTTGCCCGTATTTGGCAAATACAGCACATGAACTCGCCAGACGCTGCAGACATGCCGCAAAACTATCCAAGCACAGAAACAAAATGACTAAAACGCTGCAAAAAACATTGTTTTCTCTCCTTTATAAGCCCCACACTTCCACAAATTGTAATCACACAATTATTGAGCATCATTTGAATGAATTGAAGAAAATATATAGGGAATTTCAATAGCAGGTTTGAGGAATTTCAATTGAAGGCTAGTTCTTTTTTTTCCTTTCTTTCCAAATATGTAAATTCTTTCTATATTGTAAAAATCAGGATTCTGAACACGATTTGTAAATTTAAAGGCATCCCATTCAATTAACATTAATTCTAATTGTGGTGTACACTAGTTTATCATCATTTTTGAACGAAATTCCCACAATGTATTTTTTTAATGTTGTTTTTTTTTGCATTATTTTTTTCTCGTGCATAGGTTTTACAATAACAATTACATAGAATTTTCTTGTGCATAGGGTTGAGGTTGTCAATTACACATTTACAGTTTTTATTTTGAATCAAAAAGCATTGTATTTGAACATGTTGTGAATTAGCATACAATAGCATCCGGCTACACACCAAGCTCGACATCCACGAATGGAAGCCTTCCCGCTAATTCCCATATTGTTGCTTGGAAGTATGGTGAATGTGGAGCATTCGAGAAAACTGTGATTTGTAGTTTTTGCAGGGAATTATTAAGAGGCATCAATCGCCTCAAGTACCAGTCGCATGCATTGTTCACCAAAATGTCACATCATATCCCAATGCCATGGAAAATACAAAACAAGAATTGAGGATAGAGCTTGTATTGTTGGATGAGAAGAAACTAAAGAGGTCAAGGATGCAAGCAACCATAACAGCAACCACTAGACCTTAAATGTCAGCAGAAACAAAGGGAGATGCGGAAACGATTGTGGGCTCTAGTCATGGTCCACAGGTATGGGGCACATTCACTTCATCGAGTTTGAGAAAAGGACGAGCACATAGATTTTTGTATCTAGAAACATACCTAGCGCACAACCTTTGTTGCACGATACACATTGGAACAAGGTGATACACAATCAAGCAGATAAAGCATGTACGAATTTCTAGTATTACAACAACCTTCCATTCAACGTGGCGAAGAGCCTGTAATGGAAGTATTTGGTGGTGGCATTGATAGTTGTAGGAAAAGGGTACAAGGCACCCTTTCTGAGAGACTTAAGTCAGAGGTTGCTCCAAGGTGCAGTTGCAAATGCAAACTCAACTTTAGAAGAAAAAAGAAGCAATCGCTAAAGTTCAGATGAACCATTCTTTTAGATGAGTGGCCGTATAGAAGGAACCTTACCCTCATCAATTTTTAGCAACTTTAAATGATGAGATGATTTTATTGAAGTCAATTGATGCATCTAACACAATAAAGAATGCATAAATTTTTATCGTTATGTTGGAGGAGGTTGTCTTACTAGGTGGGCATCAAAAATGTTGTGCAAGTTGTCACTAACAATGCAGTGACATGTGTGGCACCTAGGAGACTACTTCAGGACAAGTATCCATCACTCTTTTGGGACACTTATGCGGCCCATTGTCTTGACCTTCTTTTGGAGGGCATAGCCAAAATTATTTGGGTGAGACCGGTTGTAGAAGATGCAACAAAATACATTTAGAATCAACCTTGAGTACTCAACTTAATAAGAGAACACGCCAAGTGGAAAGAGTTTGTGCGAATGGGTGTCACAATTTTTGCACCTAGCTTCCTAACATTGCAAAATATTTGTAATTTTTTAACATTGTTAAAGCAAATATTTGTGAGTCAAGCATGGCTAGACTCTCCATATTCAAAGAAAGATGATGTAGAGAGGACCACAAAGACAGTCTTTGATATCTTTGCAAAGAGAGTTGTACGTTGTCAATAACAATGCAACAACATATCTGGCGGCTAGGAGAATACTTCAAGACACATATCGATCACACTTTTGGGACCCTTATGTAGCCCACTGCCTTGACCTTCTTTTGGAGGGCATAGGCAAAATTGATTGGGTGAGACTGGTTGTAGAAGATGTGAGAACTATAAGGAAATACATTTAGAAAAACCCTTGAATTCTCAACTTGATGAGAGAACAAAACAAGGGGAAAGAGCTTATGTGAGCGGGTGTCACAAGGTTTGCAACTAGCTTCCTAATGTTGCAAAGTATTTATAGTTTGTTGACACAGCTAAAACAAATGTTTGTGATTCAAGCATGGCTAGACTCACCATAATCAAAGAAATTCGATGGAGAGAGGACCACAACAACATTTTTTTATGATGTCTTTGTGAAGAAAGTTGCAAAAATCATTAAGGTAACTTCAATTTAAATTTCAAGTCACTTTCTTTATATTTATTTTTTCAATGTTTGTTGTTTACTTTATTTGTATTTTTGAAACTTTTTTGTTTGTAGGTGTCGAAGCCATTGGTGAGAATTTTGCGCTTGGATGATAGAGAACAAAATCCAATGGAACATATTTATGAGGTCATGGATAGGGCCAAAGAGGCCATCCAAAACTATTATAGGGAGCATATAGCCAAATTTGGTCCCTTTCAAGATATAATTGATTGGAGATGGAAGTATCAACTCCACCAACCCATTCATGCAGCAAGGTACTACCTCAACCCCAAGTTTTGCTTCTTCAATGACTTTACAGATGTTAACAGGGAGGTTATGGCGGGCCTCTCAACATACATTGAAAGAATGACATCATAGGTTAAGGTGAGGAACTTCATTATTTTAGAGTTGCAAAATTACAAGCATGCTTCGGGAAACTCTTTTCTTCGGCATTAGTTGTCCGAGGGAAAAGCACCCAACCACCAAGCAACAAAAATTAGAGTGTTTACTTATATCTTACAAGTTACAAATTTACAATTATCAATTACTTCCACACTTTTCAATATCTTGTTTGTAGGTTTTTGGTGGGAATATTAGGGTGGAATTATCCCAAATCTTCAAAAGTTAGCCCTCCAAATTTTATTGTAACTTTGTAACACTTTTGAATGTGAATGCAACTAGAGTTTCTTTGAGGCCATTCACACAAAAAAGCACAAGTTGACTCAACAATGTCTCAACGATCTATTTTCTATATAATGCAATCTTTCACTTCGCACAAGGAAGGTGAAGTACACATCGCAAGAGCCTATTGATATGGATAAGATTAATCCACATTTCAATTGGACTATGCAAGAAGTGGAGATTCTCATGTTCACATAGGATGATATTGTTACTTTTGAAACGGAAGCTATGGAGGGTGAAGCAAAGGCAAGAGAGATTGGATTGGATGACATATTTATGGATGATGTCAAACATGCGGTAGAGAAGTCACTACCATCTACTACTAAGGTGGAATCGCGGTCACAGTCATCTAGGAAGAGTGAGTAGTCGAAGCCTTCTCGAAGTGAGCAATTGCAGCCGAGTGCAACGACTAGTAGAGTCACTAGACCCTCTCCAAAAAAATATAAGTGAGAAGAGGAAATTCTTAATTATTGTAACTTGTAACTTGCATAAATATGCAATTTATGATGATGATTATCAATGACAATCATCATAAATTCATAAGACTTATCAGTCAATTGTTGTACTCACATTATGAAGCAATTTGTACTCTATTTGTATTCAAATCTAATAGAAAACACTTACCCAACATTATACAGACTTGTTTGATACATTTTGTAACTATATTTTGCCGAGTATTTGTCGAGTACAAGTATGCGAACAATGTCTCCAACAATTGTTTTCAATTTGGGCTTTCTTCTTTGTAGCCATACATGTATAAATACATATACATTCAACCCTCAAGATAATGAACAATCAAGTACCTACTCCCATATCCAAATAGTAGGAATTCATGTATGCTCAATGTATCTTGTAAGTCTCATACTACTCTATATTTCATTCCAGTGTAGACAAATCAGCAAGGAAGTTTCATCCCTTCAAATCACAAGGGCGTGCACCTCTAGTCTTATTAAACATTGTATACATTTGTACTTTTCCCCATTCTTCATATTGAATAGAAGTTGCATTCCCCACAAGAAGTCTTTCACTTATTCAAGTGTGTTAGATTACAATGGTCTTGGACCATGCAATGCTAATCATTGGCATTATAGCATAGCTCTTTCTCGTGCCTGTAAAAAATGTGAACGAAGCGAGAGCAAGGACAACTCACCTCTATTTCAGTCTAAAGGGAAGAACGCCATAGAAAGAGAAAGATGGTTGACATCCAAAAGCAACCTAAGAAGCCCCCAAATGTCCAAAGGCTCATTAAGGACACCCTAGAAGCACGGGGCACCAAACTCTTTGGCCAATTCTATGAGTTAAATATGTAGCTCAACCTGGAAACCACATCCTCTTTCTTGCATCCCACTCTCCAACGGTTTCAACATCAAACCCGTTTTAAGGTCCAAGTGAATCTCGACATACCAATGTTTGAAGGCAAGATTGACACCACAACACTGGATAATTGGATTCACCAGCTTGAGTCCCACTTCAGAAGGAATTCTACCCCTTCAAACACTATGAGGATGAGTACATGAACTTTCAGCAAATGTGACAACATAAGCAAAAAAAAGTGTAAGAATACACCAATGAGTTCCATTAATGTTGCAACTTGTGTGAGGACCTCATGAGGCAACACAAGGTGTTGAAGTACATCAGCGGAATCTCACCTTGTATTCATATGAAGATGGAGTTCTTGACTTTCGACTCTCTTAGGCAAGCATATGGCAATGCTACCAAGATCAAGGCCAAGGTAAAGATGAAGCAATGATTCCCCTATTCATATGGTGTTGGCATAAGAGCCAATACACACATAATGCATCCTCTCAACCACCTTTGCAAAAGCAAAACATGCATAGCAAGGGATAGTAGCCTGAAAAGGTTGCATAACACCAAAAGGGTCCAACATCTTCTACCTTAGACAAAGGGAAGATTAAACAAGGTGACATGTGGTGTCCTCAATATTGCTCATGCCCATGTTCTGCCCAACAACACTTGCTTCCGGAATCTACATTAGGTCCCACAAACGATATTAATCCAAACAGTTCTTGTTTGAGCACCACCAGCACTGCCATTGACACTTCCAAGGAATACAAACACCTCTTCCACACTAAGTTTTGGATCAAAGGACCTCTCCTTCTCATCATCAACAAAGTCACAAAAAGATGATCTTGGAAGACGAGCTTCAACATCTTGCACTTCCTACTACTGCACATCCACGCCCCTAATCGCTTGGATGGCTCCACTAAGGGAAAAGTATACAAGTCCGACAATATTGTACTTTATAGTAAAAATATAAGCCCCTAGAGAACAACACTTGTGAGCATTGTTACCAGGATCAAATCGATCTGATTCAAACCTAGTCAAATCCGATTTTTGGAGGCGACCGAATAAATCTACTCCGGTTCGACTAATTTTTCACATCAAATAAAAAAGCGAAAAATAAAAGTTTAAATCACTGACTCTAATCCATGCTCGAACACTTATAAAAGCGATACCAAACAGTAAGTAGATAATTGAAAGAAAAAAGCAAAGCAATAGCATTTGAGATTGAATCGTTTCAGTCCTAGTTCTTCCCATTTTGTCCCAATTTGAAGCAAAGGATCCCAATCCAAAATAGCGGTAGAGTTTGAGGGAAGATTTTAGATCTCGTCTCTCACCTACAAAAGAGGTTTCATTGTTCAGTTATCACCTATAGTTATCAAGTTCACCATTGTCATTCCCTCATTCCAATTCAGCAGTGCTAGAGGCACTCAACAACAATGATCAAAGCTCGTCAAGAGAGGTTCTCAGCAAGTCATGGTCCACAAGAGAGGTAAGTCTTCATTTTAATGTATTAACTTTTAGCTTTAGACTTCTAGTTTTAAATCTATCTGATTCGAGTTAGTTTTACATTTTAGTTTTTAACAATGTTTTAAAAATCAAAACTAGACTCAAAACCAGAAGAGGGTCGCACTGGAACTAAATCGGAATCTAACTAAAAGAAGGGGCTAAACAATTTTCACAACCTTTGTTGTTTTTTCTAAAATGAATTGCCAAAAAAAATCTTTGTGATGTCTTTCGCATCTTCTTTGCAGCTCCACTGAGATGCATGAGTGATTATCGATGTATTTTGTAATGCTCTTGGTATGATCTACAATGTTCCTGATCCAATCCTCTTTGCCTATATCCTTAAGAACGATGTATGCGTAATGTGTAGCACATGGCATCCAAAATATGGTTTTGTAAATATCTTCTAATATCTTACCAATAAGAACATAGTTAGAGGCATTATCTGTGATGATTTGTACAATATTTTCCACCCCCATCTCTGCAGCAATCTCATCCAAAATTTGAAACAAGTTTGCATCTTTCACCCTATCAAATGCATCAACTGATTCCAAAAACATGGTTCCTTATGGGCAAGAGGCAAGGAAATTTATCATGATTCTTTCCATCACTCCATCCATCTGACATAATGGTGCATCTCGTTTTGGCACATAATTGTTTACAGTCCATCAAGTATTCATCTATTGACCCAACTTCTTTCTGCAAATGAGGCCCCCTCAATACATGCATACTAGGGCCTTTGAAGCCCTTACCAACAATGATAATGGAATCCCACATAGGCTCGTAATAAGGTGAGCAAGAAGCATTGAAGCGGATATCTGTTTCATACCACCATCTAGCTATGTATTCAAAAGCAGAGTCTTTGTATTGCTTCCTCCAATGACTATCTAAAGTAGGTTGATTCTCACTCAGCCTAGAGGCATTGGCAAGGGTGGAGAAGGATGGGAAAAAGCTTTGAATGTTCTTTGAATTCCTCTAACATTGAAAGAAGGGTCAAAGCAAGAGCCTTCAACACTAGTGTTTGTTTGGTACATGGCAACCTGCCTCTTTCTCCCTATTTCAGCCTCTTACCTCTTTTTGCCTAGCCTTCTCTTCATTATAGTTCTCAATCTTGTGTTGCATTTCCAATCTAATGGGTTCAATGTCCGGTGCATCACATAGGACAACTTAGCCTCTTTGACCAGCCAATTGTTGCTTCAACCTATAAATGACCCCCGCATTTATGTGTTTCTTACAATATTTGCAAAACAATTGATTATCAACATCAGCATGGCTCCATGTAGGATCTTTGACCCAAGGAGGTATGGTAAATGCAAACAAATCTGAAAATAAAAAATATGCAAACCTACCTATCTTAATTTGTTTGCAAAAAAAAACAAATTTACAGTATTATGAGAGAGAAAAATAGGGGCCAAACCCACCACAAATAGCCCACAAGGTATGCTACCAAGTTCCAAGCTCACTCCAAATCACAACTCTTCAATGCAGCTCCACAAGCTCCAAATGCTCAAATATGCTCAATGACAGAGGTGTCCAACAAATAGAGGGGGGTCCATATAGCATCATTGTTAGGGTCAAAATAAATTAATTTAAATGTAACTTAAAAGCTAGAATTAAAAGAATTAAAAACGTTTTAAGGCAAAAGCAATTGTCCAACCGGTCCATACCAGCTGCGTACAAAACCAGTCACTGGTTCAGTTTTTTCAAATGGTTTGCAATTTTTTTTAATCAACCGGTCGAACCAGCTAGTTCCATTTCAACCGGTTTTTTAAAAATTGGTTTTTAATTCTAGATAATTATAATTAATAACATTTATTTTTGTTATACATAATGTCTATTATTGGTTAGTATAATGTTAATAATTTATTTATTAATATAAATTAGTATATTATTTACATTATTAATATAAATTATTAATTATTAATATAAGTTATTATATTATTAATATAATTTTTTAGTATTTAGTTAAACTTATGTTTTTTTAAATAGTTTTATTTAATTTTTTACAGATAAAAAATAAAATTAACATTAAAGAAAGTCTATTTTTTTTTTTCAATAGTTTATATAAGTTTGCAAAACTTTAAATTTTATCATGTATTTAAAATAAATGTTTATATATATTTTGAGATACATATTGAAAATGTTTATTATTATTTTTTTAGGGAGGTACTCTATCAGCGGTGTCATGGCAAGTCGTTCATTGGAGATGAAATACATTGTCCAACAAGATGCCAATCCTAGACATTTGAAATGCACTCTATGTAATTCAAATATCACAAGGACTCTAACAAGGGTTTGGTACCGTTATATTGGAGGTCCAAATATGAAAGACTTGTTCAATAATGAAAGAGCAAGAAAAACATGCAGAATTGGTTGATTGAATTTGAAGCAAATACGGATTGAAGACGCTTCCCACAACATTAACAACTTCAAAAAAGGCTACAATCAAATGTAGTATGACACAAATTCAAATATCACGGGGACTTTAACAAGGGTCTGGTACCATTATATCAAAGGTTCAAATATGAAGACTTGTCCAGTAACGAAAGAACAAGAAAAGTATGCAGAATTCATTGATTAAATTTGAAACAAATATGGATTGAAGACACTTATAACAGCATTCACAACTTCAAAAAGTGCTAAAATTGAAAGTAGTATGACACAAATTGGCTCTTTTGGTAACTCGGCTCCTTCATCATCATTTACCCAAGAAAATAAAAGTACACGAGAGATGTCTGAGACTTCATCGAAATCAATGTGGAAGGCACAAGAAAAGCAAAAGATTAACAAATCAGTGGGTCAGTTTTTTATTGCAAATGTCATCCATTTCAATGTTGTTCGAAATGCCCATACAAAAGCTATGGTAGAATGGATTACAAATTTTGGGAAAGGTTACACAACAACATTTTTGAAATCCTAAGAACTACTCTAATAGAAGAGGTGTCATCAATATCTAGTACACTTGATAAAATGAAAAAGAATTGGAGAAAATCAAGTTGCATTGCAATAAGTGATGGGTGGTTGAATACAAAGCGAAAGCCCTCCTAAACATTCAAACATAATGTTCAAAAGGTGATGCGTTTATCAAATCAATTGATACAAGCAATGAAATAAAGACTATGAATTTCATTTTCAAATGCATTGAATCTACCATTCTGGAAATTTGGGAAGAACATATAGTCTAGGTTATTACAGCTATTGCAGCAAATTGTCAAGCAACATGTGAACTTCTTATAAACAGCTTGCTTCATTTGTTTGGACCCCATGTGCAACTCATGCTTTAGATATTTTGTGTGACGATCTAGCAAAGTTGGAGTGGTTAAATAACGTTGTTAGAGAAAGAAATTAAATTTCCAACTCTATACTTAATCACCGCTTCACCTTTGTTGTTAGAAAAAGAAATCAAATTTCCAAATCCAAACTTAATCACTACTTCACCTTGAGCTTGTATCACTCATTTCCAAAGCATGAACTTCTTTCCCCTACTGAAACAAGAATTGCATCTAATTTTATCACTTTGCAAAAGGAGGTGGAGGAGAAGATAGTTCTGAGAAAAGTTGTGGTAAGTGAAGAAAGAGCACAACATAATCTTTCCAAGGAAAGCCTTGCAAAAGATGTTGAGAAAATCGTCTTAGGAAGTTCATTTTGAGAGGGCATTGAGAAGGGCCCTAAAGTATTTGAACCACTTGTCCAATTGTTGAAATTGGTTAATGGAATGAAACCTTTCATTAGCTTTGTGTATGAGGGCATGGAACAAGCAAAGGAAAAAAATTTAGAAGTACCAGCAAATGATGTTGAAGACAGTCAACACATATGGGAGTGGACATCCAATGGGATATGTTAAATCGCCCTATACATATAATAGGTTGTTATTTAAATCCAAACCTTATAAACATGGATCATGATGCAAATGAGGAGGTAAAAATGGTATATTGGAAAGAATAAATAATTTGGCTTGTGATGATGATGAGAAGGCTAAAGTGAGAAATCAACTCACTACAGTCAAGAACCAAGAGGGCATGTTTTTTCGTAAGGAGGCACAAGAAGACATCGGTTGCATGGATCCCCATTTATGGTGGCAGACTTATGGGTTTTCTACTTCAAAACTACAAAAAAAAAATCGTGGGTGTCCACAATCAGTGTGTTAGTGCTTCTACATGCGAAAGAAACTGGACCACACATTATTTGATCCACACTAATAAGAGGAATCGACTGAGAGCTAAAAAAACTCTCAGATATTGTGTTTGTCCACAACAATTTTTTGCTTGAGAATAATCTTACAAAAGAAGATGGCAATTCTCATCTTGGAGAACCATCCTTCAAAGAGGTTTAGGAAAATATGATAGTGATGATGAGCATGATAGAGAATTAGATGATGGAGCTCGCATTAGTTTTGGTTTTGAAGATGTTTTTTATGTTGAAGCGGATTTTGATGTTACAAATGTTTGAAAATTTTAATTTTCTTTTCAATATTGAGATTAGGCTCTAAACCATGAATGTTCTGCTCTTTCTTAATGTTATTCAAATTTCAAATTTTCATATATTTCTCAATTTTACAAGCTTTAATTTTATGCTCATTATTTGGTAGAGGGATATATTTTTGCATGTTTTACATATTTATGTTGTGTGTGTATGTACCGAACCATATTTTTTGGAACCTTTTCGGGAATTTTGGATTTTCATATGTTTTTGCCCTTCTGAACCTAGTAACACTGATAACTCTACAAGGATTTGATCCTTAAATAGTGGTGTGTAGCTAACTTGTATAGCCTCTTCACATTCTCTCTTAACTACATCCTCATGAGTAATCGAGTTGTTGGGAAAATAGGAACCACCCAATCAGGATCTTATGGTTCTATTTCAAGAAAAAATTTGATAGCGATGATGAGCATGATAGAAGACTAGATGATGGTGTTAGTGCTAGTTTTGATTTTGAGGAAATTTTTGATGTTGC
The DNA here is from genome assembly GCA_019776745.2 of Taxus chinensis. Taxonomy (NCBI): domain Eukaryota; kingdom Viridiplantae; phylum Streptophyta; class Pinopsida; order Cupressales; family Taxaceae; genus Taxus; species Taxus chinensis. The sequence goes on from CM034154.1 coordinate 391,306,563, forward strand.
AAATGTTTGAAAGTTAAATTTCATTTCAATATTGAGCTTAGGCTCTAAACAATAGATATTTTTATCTTTTTTAAGTTAATCAAATTTCAAACTCTCATATATTTTTCAATTTTACAGGCGTTAATTGTATGCTCATTATTTAGTATATGGGTGTAATTTTACATGTTTTACATGATTATGTTATGTGTGTGTATACCAAATCGGATTTTTCAGAGCCTTTTTGGGAACTCTGGAATTTTGGATTTTTTGCCCTTTCGAACGGATTCGGATTTCTGAACCTAATAACTTTTCTTGCAACACTGCACCTCTAGAGGTTTGCAACATACTATTGGGAAGACCACACCTGTATGACCATGACACTACATATTGGGCCAAACTACAATGGTGGAATGTCAATGTCAAAGATCGGCTCAACCTATTTAAGTCGGATCCAATGACCAAAGTCACTTTGGTCTCTACCAAACATTGAAACAAACTCATCTAATACATGAAGAAGTTCAAGCCTCGTGGTTCATCTAGAAGCACCTACACGGGAGAGAAAACAAGACTTAATAGCATGCATTGCGTAATCATAGTTGCGTCATCAACAACTCAACAAGTTACTGAAGCAGCATGGTGAAGTCTTCACAAGACCGAAAGGCCTTCCAATGCACTACATGATAAAGCATTGGTTCGATTTGGTTCTTAGATCCCCTTTAAAAAAAGGTTGGTAAAAATCAGCTATAAAATTTGTGATTAATATGGAACTACCACATTAGTGCCCTTGATTCTTCCAACTAGCATTTTTCGAGCTCCTCAACATTCTCATATCCATATTTAGGTTTGTTTTTGAACCACAGGGCAGTGTCTCTTAGGCATTTTATACTTCGAACTCTATGTATTCTACCACATAATATGTTGACATGCTCATTGCTGTCATTGGCAAATTGTGGTGGCTTCCGCACATTTTCTCATACTCTTTTGGCAACACCACTACACCTCATAGTTGTTTCTTTCCACTCATTCGAACTTGTATCTTCTTCTTTGCAAACATTCTCTCGTCGCACATCATGTTGTAGGGCTCTGACTTGGTACGGTCATGATTCTACGATTTTTTTACGACAAACATTTTGCTTCACTTGCTTCATTGCCGATTGTGTTTTTCTTCTCCAACAAGTCGACTCTTCCCTAACATTATTTTTGTTGCCTATCGTCACTACAGACATTTCTCTCCTAGTTCTTCACTACTTGTATGGTTTGGAGGCCAATGCTAATATTGTTGGGAGGAATGATTTGGGGTGCATAGGGTAATTAAGATAGAAGTATATCCTATAGCTTACATTTCACCCTATCTTTCATCTCCTTGTAAAAAGTGTACAAACTACTTTTACACCTAGCCATTAATTGATTAGGATGAGATTAGATTAAGTGAAGTGATTTATGTATTTCCCCTTATTCTTTAGGGATGCACTTCCACTCTTTATTCCTACGTTGGTCTTTTTCAACAAAGGGATAAGTTCTTTTTATTTTTTTGGACTAGTTGGCATTTGTAAGCCTATTTAAAGGCACACCATGTATATACAATCAGTTGGAATGTTGCACATTTCTTTTCCACATACAAACTTGTAGTGTCTATTTGTAGGGATTCGTATTCACACATTTGTGTAGACACTATTATCATATTTTCCACGCCAAGAAGTTCATTTCTATTTTTAGAAGTGCTAAAATAGTGTTTGGCTAAAAATAGCAATTGGCTAAAAAGAGTTTGGCTTAAAAAGAGTTTGGATAAAAATAGTTGTTGCTAAAAATGGAAGTGCTAAAAATAGAAGTTGATGAAAATAAATAAAAATAGCATGCAGGCAACCTATTTTTGGAAGGCAGCAGCCTATGTAGGCTTATTTCTATTGTAAAATTATAACATACACACTGTGGGTTGATTTGCTCTGGCAATTTTAGCCTTGTACTTGCACCTCTGAATAAAAAGCTCCATTTTTGCCCTCTCATACTGCTGTTTTCTGATTTCCATTTTGTTTGATAGGAATATTGTGTTGCTCTAGTGTGGATTTTACTCCCTCTAAACCCTTGAATTAATTTTGCAAAATAGCTTAGAGTTGTGCAAGTGTGTGGATCTTTGATTTCTTTGTGTGCAGAGTTACATGCATGTGTTAAATTATTGGCGTATCACCCTATTTCCCATTTCCCTTATTCCCTCTACCTTTTCCTTGTCAAAGTTTACATTTTTCAAGTGATTCACAAGGGAACCAGCCCTCTTTGGAGGTTCACCTCAAATATAGGTTACCCACAGCCTTGAGGTGTTCCAATTTTGTCAATAGGAGAGAGAGTACACACACCATTCTCTATTAGGGTGCAACTTCTGGGTGACAACAAACACCTTAATTGCTACACAGCTTATCCTTGAGAGGATTGATTGCTCATTCAAGCTCTTCATCCTCATCAAAGTCTTATGCTTATTCAATTGTGTTTGTTATATTATTCGAGTTTATCTTTCTTTGCACATTCTACAATACACAACTTATCTCTAATCGTACCAATGCCCCCGTAAAACAATCCTAGGCTACAAAGTGCGGATAAATGGGTCTTCTTGACTAATGAGTGGTTAGATGCTCGGGTCATCATATATCCATATGCAATTTGTTACAAATGGTTGTTTGTGCTCTTACTATCATAGAAGGGACCACCTTCCATTAAGAAACTCGTCATCACACACATTATGAAGTATTTATACTCTAATTATCCATCCCAATGTTTGTGTGGTCTTTATGGTAGATTTCTTGATTTCAAGGCAGCCTATAACCATTATCCTTGCATTGAAGCATACTCAAACCTAGGTCATACTCAAATCTCCAAAAGATTTCTTTACATATTCCGAGTCTCAGCATTCAAATTCATGGAGGAAAAAAATCGTTACTAAAAAGTCAGCTATAATATTTGTGATTAATATCTAGATCTACCACATCCGTGCCCTTGATTCTTCCAACAAGGCTTTTTCAAGCTCCTCGGCATTCTCAAACCTGGATTTAGGTTTGTTTTCAACCCACGAGGTAGTCTCTCTTAGACATTTTCTACTTTAGACTCTAGCTATTCTACCACACAATATGTTGATATGCTTATTCCTATCATTGGCTGATTGTAGTGGCTTCCACGCATTTTCTCTTACTCTTTTGGCAACACCGCTACACATCATAGCTATTGCTTTCCACTCATCCAAATTTGTATCTTCTTCTTTACAAAGATTATCTCATCACACATGTTGCAGAGCTCTGACTTGTAAGGTCTTGATTATGCAATTGTTTTGCTACAAACATTTTTTTTCACTTCTATCATTGCTAATGTGTTTTTGTCGTCGCTTCACTAACACTATTTTCAATGCATGTCATCACTATAGAAATTTCTCTCCTAGTTCTTCACTTGTATGGTTTGGAGGCCAATGCTAATATTGTTGAGAGGAATGATATGGGATGTATAGGATAGTTAAGATAGAAGTATATCCTATAGTTTCATCCCCTTGTAGAAGTGTACAAACTATTTTTACACCTAGTCATTTGTTGGTTATGATGAGATTAGATTAAGTGAAGTATTTTATAGATTTCCCCTATTCTTTAGGGATGCAATTCCACTGTCTATTCCTAAGTTGGGCTTTTTCAACAAAGGTATAAGTTCATCTCTTAGTTTTTAGGAATAGTTGTTGGCATTTGCAAGCCTCTTTAAAGACACCATGTATATACAATCAGTTGGAATGTTGCACATTTCTTTTCCATGTACATGTTTATAGTGTCTATTTGTAGGGATTCGTATTCGCACATTTGTGTAGACACCTTAATTGGTACACAACTTTTCCTTAAGAAGATTGATCGCTCATTCGAGCTCTTGATCCTCAAGTCTTTTGCTTATTCGAATGTGTTTGTCAGATGACTATTTGTGTGGTCTCTATGGTAGATGTTTTGCTTTCAAGGCAACCTACAACCATCCTCCTTGCATTGAAGCATACTCAAACCTAGGTTATACTTGCATCTCCAAGAGATGTGTCTTCATATGCTAAGTTGTTGCATTCGAATTCGTGGAGGAAATAATTCATAAAAAAATGTTACTAAAAAATCAGCCATAAAATTCATGATTAAATTCAACCAAAGAAATATTATGCTTGTTTTTCTATTAAAATATTCGAAAAAGAAATAATGACTTCCGTAAAATTCTTGACAAATGTTTACAGAATTTAAGGAATTTCAAAAAAAAAAAAGAATTTCAACAAATTTTAATAGACATATTTGGTATTCGGCGACTTCTGAATTTTTATATTCCCCAAAAGCCCTCTCAATAAACTACTAAGGTAACCATTACATTTTATACTTCCCTAGGATAACCTCCAATCTTGGAACATTAATCTTGGAGAATCAAGGACTTTGATCATCTCATTATATAATGGTGGTAAGCAAGATTATACACTTTCTTCACCACTAGTTTCATCGTCATCTATCGAACACGTGATCAAACCACAAAGACTAAACTCTTTGCACCTGATGCCACGTGGCTCCAACAATTTCAACCAGTGTTCAACAATATCTACACAACACATCACAACATGGAATATGAACCAACAAAAGGCTAGTAGTTTAGTTTCTTGTAATTCCCAAGTCATCCCTTCATCTTCTTCACTTGTATATTAATGTACAAAAGTTATCCATCAAACAGGAATCATCTAGTAAAGTTTGGTAGGTACATCTAATATGTCAGATCATTGTACAAATCTTACATAATACAATCTTACATTACAATTCTGGCTTGGTATTCTCAAGCACTTGTATTCTTTTTGCTTCACCACTCTGATTTTTTTGTTGTCACACTCTATTTTCTATGAATTGTTTTCGCACATAACACATTAGAATTTTTAGTGTTATGTCCCAACAAAAGGCTAACAGTTTAGTTCCTTGTAATTGCCAAGCCATCCCTTCATCTTCCTCACCTATATTAATGTACAATACCTATATGTCAATTAGGCATCATCCAATTGAGTTTGGTTGATACATCTGATATGTCAGCTCATTGTATAAAACTCACATACTACAATCTTGCATTACAATTTTAGCATGGTATTCTCTAGTTCTCGTTTTTTCTTTGCTTCTGTGCTCTGACTTGATTGTTGTCACACTCTATCTTCTATGAATTGTTTCCGCACATAACACATTAGAATCCATTTTAGTCTGTTGTCCCTTGTGTCACCTACAGGGCCCAGATTAGTGGTATTATAGAAAATTTATCATTAACTACTCTGCATTTTGCATGCCCACTTACATGATGTTTGACTACAAAAATCTTCGTCTCAAAACCTCCATAGTAAATTTCCACGGCCCCAACAAATGTCAAACAAATTTATGCCAAAGATGCTGACTAGTGCAATGTTTTAGAAGATACGGGATGCTTTGCACTGACAAAAAAATGAATTAGAGAAACATTATGTAAGGGAAAATGTCAAAATCATTGATTACTTCGCTCAAATCTTGCAACATGTTCAAAACTATCACCTTCATCAACCCAAGTTAAAGCTCTAGATAATTAATACCTATATTTAAAGGCAAACATCTACATGCACGAATTCAATCCAACAAATGGCCCTCCAAGCCATTTCCTTTGTGAATGCTTTCCTACCATGTTTCCCCTCCAAGCAAACCCAGCATACTTGTTTCTCAATTTAAAAGCAAAGAGAAAGATGCTATTGATGTGTCCATTGCTTTTGTCCTGAACTCCAAACTCCGAATCGGATGCATCCAAGCATAAACCCATGATGTGTTAGGAGCCTCAAATCCTTAAGAGCTGTGCTATCTAACCCTGTTCACAAGGACTTTACCACTACTCTTCTCCTTAACCAGAGACATATCAACCAAAAATACAACCTCAAAGTGCCCCATATCTAGTGACTAATAGATAACAAAATCTTAGTCAAACAAGAAGTTGAACATATAGGAAATTGTAGAATGACAATTTCTTACCCTGTTTTAAGCTAACAGCCCTACATAATATGTGACTTTGCCATCAACAAGTATAACTGAATTTATCTTGCTCGAGTCTTCAAAAAATTCACAAACCAATCACGTTGATTAGTCATATTACTACTACCATCTGAATCAACGAACCAAGTATACCTTTCCAAATGATTGCATTGGGAAATCATTAAAGCACATTCATCTCCTAAAGCAAACTATTTATTCCAACTATCCTTACACATTAGTTTGTCATACAATTTATCAAAATTAATTTCATCTTCCATAGCAATTTGATTGAAAGTTATAACGAATATACAAAATGAATAAGCAAGGATACAAGAAACAATTATTACCATTTCTTGATCATATAATTACTAGTTGATCCTATGCCTTTAAGCTTCAACAAATTTTGTCAAAGAGACTTCCCTTTCTGCATCTTGAGTAAAAACATCAAATTCCTCAAGGAACATGCAATTGCAATATTGAAAATCCCATTACAATTTCTTCCACTCCAACGAAGCATATGAGAAACTTGAAACCCGACCCAACATTTCTTAGGTAAGGAATTAATTGAAAACCGTAAAAAGCCTCAATATTCTTTCAAATAAAGTCCTTATCTTGACTTAATATTCTCTCTTTTGATTCATTCTTAGACATTTCCTTATTGATAATCTTAATCCCATCCAATTCTCTATATGTACGCTCAACAATATATTTGCAAATGGTAAAAATTTTAGAGTACTAAGCTATTGGACACCCAAGCCATAACAATGGGCCTACCCAAAATCCCCCAACACAAAAGGGTTGGTAGCTAAAGTGGTAGAGTACCCAAGCGTGCACAAGGGAAGTCCTGGATTCGAGTCCTAGTAGTCAATGAAAAATAACACGGCATCAGATCCAAACTAGGAGCCCCAACCACCAAAGTGTGGTTCAAGAGGGGCATTGGAGAAAATGAGCCACACATAAAACATAACAAGGAGCCTACCAAAAAGCCTCGGTGACAAAAGGGGCTGGTAGCTCAAGCGTTAGAAACGAAGAAGAAAGAAAGAAATTATATTAATGTCCATGAATGATCAAAAGTAAGTTGAAGGGAATCGAGAATACATACAATTAAAATAGAAAGTGTCGGGATGGAAGGAACCTAGGATCAATGACTAACCAAATAAAAGAACAAAAGAACTGAAAATAAAGGAGGGGTAGAGCATCTAAGCATGCAAATGGGAGGTCTTAGGTTTGAGTCCTAGCTGGTCCATGGAAAATAGCATAAACCTTTGGAAGTCCAACACCATAAGGTTACTAAAATTTCCCATTGCCATAACTAGAAATAACCACAAACATTGAGACAACTCAAGACATACTGATGACCAAGCTTCAGCCTTTATATTTCACAAATTACCAGATTTAAAAAAGATCATGTGATATGAAACTCGCCAATTTATGCGGAACTTTTATGTTGATCTGTACAACCAGAACTATTCAACATTGCCTTGAAATATATGCAAAAGACCCAACCTTTGAAAACTGCAACATCTTCAAAAACAGAATTTTTGAAAATTTTAATTTGCAAAAAATCATGTATGTACAATCCTGTGCAATTACATGTAAATATGACCTTGTAAACTGTACCAAAAATACCAGAGTCAAACATTCGATATTCTGCCTCCGAAAGCCATGAAATGCCTTGGAATTCATGTTGGTTTTTCCTGTATCATAATATTAAGGTCTTGATATTAATTGCAGGTCTATTCCTTGAGAATTTGACCATACAATTCCTCTCCTAATGTTCCAAAAATCCTCAAAACCCACAACTCTGATACCATGAGAAAGACAAAGAAAGATGGGGAAAAAGCTCAGAAATGGAGAGAAAAGGGCTTCTTGTACTGTTCTTCATTTAAATCAAAAATGAAATGGATAAATATATAAAGAGAGACATGCAACCAACTGAATGTTAACTAAACTCTAATTAAAAGGTTAACTAATGCACCCTTTCTTATTACTGCTATCTTTTATAGAACATGATTTTACATTTTTATACTGTGCATTTATTTCCTACGTCAACGTTCTTTTATAATATAAGTACATGACTCACATTTTTTACCATTACATTAATTATTCTACCAAGACTAATAACATTTTCTATGTATTAATCTTTTATTCCATTAGCTTTTGTTGTGTTTGTTTCAGCAGCAATTATTCACAACTCCTGAAAAACAGTTTCAAACTTAATAAAAAACTTTTAAGGATATTTACCTCAGAAAGCTTCTTGCATTCAATTTTTTATAATAACAAGAACGCATCCTCATTACCCTCAATGTTCTCCTCATAATCAAGGTATTTCTGGGGGGGGGGGGGGGGGGGAATATAAACTCTTTCTTCTTGCATTCTTACAAGAAACGTCCATGCAATTTCTCATCGTCTTTTGTTTATTCAACACTTACAAAGATTTTATTGCTATTTTTATAGCAGAAACATATGGCTGTCACCTCTTAAGATTTTCTTAAATATTCCTGTTACTATAGATCCGCATAACTGCTCTCTGTTTATGGATGAAATCTACCACAGTTTATGGTGATCCTAAAAACTACAAGAAACAGGAGACAATGAGAAACAAGGACCTATCATGTAGCCAAGACTGATGTAAGAAACATTTGAATCATTACAAACTAAGGAATGGCTCCATTATAACTGACATGGAGACTGTTATCATGCTCCTTTATCTAGATCTGTTGTCTATACCGAATTTTACCTTTTCCAAATAAGAGTCTTGAGCCTGATCGAATAAATATTAAGTTGTTATTTTCTACGAAACTAGGTATTAATTATGCAAGTATGTTCTCAGATATCAGCTTCAAATCTCTTTTCCCCCACCCTTAAATTGCAGCTCTTGCAAGAGGTGCATTAACACTGGTGGTTGACATGCAAATACTAATTGGGTTTACAGCAAGGATGGAACACTTTGCATATTTTTGGGTGAGAACATCCATTGGCAAAGTGCCTAGAGAACGTATCAATCTAACAGAAAGATGATGCAGTCTCTGTAGAACACTTTACCTTGGTTTAAAATACTTTAGATAACCATACAAAAAGGTAGAACAAAAGACAGTGAACCCTTCCATATTGAAGTGTGGAAAAATATAGTAGCTCAGCTGATTCCTCTCATGAAATTAGTTTTATCTTTAAGAGAAATAGTATTTCCACAGTCCATAAGAATAGAGTGAATAATTTTAACTTTCATACATCTGTGGATCTGTAACTTATGAATAGATCCTAAAGTTCACATTGAGACATTTCAAACACTCTTGAGAATAAATACAATTAACATGTGTAGAAGAAGGGGAAATGCACTCACTCCTCGTGCCATATTGTTAAGAATAGCAGGTCTTTCAAGATAATTGAAAGTATGTTTTTGCCTTGAAAAAAATTATTTTAATCATCACAAGAAGTAAAGTTTCTTTTGACAACAGAAATGTCAATGTGCTATTGTGTCCCTAAAGGACATACTTATTGTCCTCCTACCTTATACACAGCTGTTCATTAAATGCACCTGCATACAAATACTAGTCAAAAACACACAACTTCAGACTTATTATTGTCATCAATACAGAAATTTACTTAATCCAACTTTTCATTAATTACCAACCTCAGAAAGCTAAATAGATTGTGTTCCTTGCAACATTGGTTCAACCAAAAGAAATGAAAGACAAATTAGCATAAATTAATTAGTTAAAATACATAGAACTTCAGTTTAATGCTACCAATTTTATATTCCCAACTATTCATTATTTACCAACCCTATGAATCTACAGTCAGTCTGTGTTGCTTGCAACATCAAATCATCCGAGAGAGAATGAAAAAGCAACTATTTTTAAGTAGCTAGCAATTTTATGGTTTCCTTAGATTTAATGCACATCGCCTAATGTACATTTAATTTACAGACTACCTAATCAACTAAAGTAAAAATCCGCATACATCAAAGATTAAAAACTGTAAATAATCAATGAGTGTTTATTTCACTAACCTTAGTTTGCCAGCCTCTTCCTTGTGGGAAGAGGCCGCGGCTAATGCAAACCTTCTTTTTCCATCAAGGGCAGTCAGTCTCTGTTATTCACAGAGAGAGAGAGAGTAATCAGCAACTGTGCCCTTCTTGTGAAAAACAAGTTCATACAAATTGCAACTCAAAGTCATTCTGTAATCATAATTGTCTGGGAAGCTAACAGACCTCAAAAGTATTAACAAGTTCTCTATCATCGCTCAGTGAGTCCCTTGCTTCTGCTGCTTCAACAGAAATAGACAGCATCCCCTCCACATCCTACAAGATGCATGAACCTGTTCAGTCTATGTAATACCAGAGCCTACACATACACACATAAACAACACTACACAAACATGTGTGCATTTGCAAATGTGGTGATCATATGGTGCTCAAACTGATGTGCTTTAGCAAAATCAATTCAGAAGAAAACAAATGATTCAAGGTTTAGGACTTTCAATAAAAATAACAGATTACTATTTGAGCGTTCAAAACAAATGGCACGTCATGTACCTAAAATAAGGTCATATTTTATTCAAAACATTCATCAGCAATCTTAAACATTCTATCTGTTCTGCTACTACTGATAAAAGCTAATCAACAAAGCAAATAAAGAATATAAATAGCCCCTCTCTGGATTTGCATTGTTCAGCAAGGATCTTTGACCATATTCACCATCTCAAGTGTATTAAAATTATCAAGCACGTCTAACATACCCATTTACTTGATCCGACTCATAAGCCAAATCATATACTTAACAAACAACGTGCCACGTGATTATCTGACATGAATATAGATAATAAGCACGTGAATAATTGACTGACTTACCATGGATTTCCAATATATGATAAAAATTCATTATACATTTCATCACAAAAACCTAATTACATCCATGCCAATAAAATTATGTTATACATGGTTTGAATACAAATCTTCAACCTTGTCTACCCTAATAAACCTTGTCTACCCTAATAAGCAGGTTTGTTTTGGGTATGGAGTTCGGTACAGAGAGACGGGTTTCCCTTGATATGGCAATTTTTTCTGCTTTAGGCATGGCTTGTGTTGTGACCAACACACCCCCATTCCCTTTTGACAAGAAATGGAGCCCCCTTTTCATTCATCAGCTGTTAAAACTGTGTTTTATAACCTCTTTGGCATAATTAGAAGTCTTTGGTTTTGACAGGCTGATTAAACACATTAAAATAGCAGAGTTAAACTTAGTTTTAATCACCTTTTTTGAGCTTCCACTAGTTTGCTTTAATGTTTATTACACGTGCAAACTTAAGAAGAAGCTAAAATCTATGACTTGGCCATTTTTTGAAATTAAAATGGGCTCAAAATATTCAAATGATGGTTTTAACTTGCATTTTATATCAAACTTTAACCATCAAATTCAACTTCTCTTGTTAACTCTTCCGCAAGTCTACGAGACTACCAATTTGACACAAGTGTCCCATGACACATGTCTACTCTTATTGGCATTCAAGAAAGTTTGGAGGTCGAGGCAAAGTTTCTAAGTCTCGCGGAGGCCAAGTCTTGTCGAGGAACCCGAGATGAGCATTTAGCACAAACCCTGAGAATTTTAGAGTTACATTGAAAATAGGCCGAGAGTTCTAAGAGTTCCGAGATCCCGAGATTTAAAGATCAACACACGAATTCTCAACTCGAAGCCTCGTGGTCCCAGAAGTTTCACAAACGCAAAATCAAAAGAACAAGGAGGAACTTGAAGAACCCGAGATCTCGAGATTCAGGGATTCAAACACATGTCATCGATTGAGGACTAGCGATTTGAGGCACACAATTAAGCAAAAGAAAGTAATATGGAGTCATTTGATTAGCCAAAAAACCAATGGCTTCTAAGCCGAGTCAAATCATATAAAGTATTAGAGACACGTGGATTTAGCTTTTGTCAAAGCTGAGTCACCAAGATGTTTGAATCAACCAAGCCACAGGGGTAATTCAGAGACAGATTAACGACAAATGGCTAAGAGGGACTCGTGTCAATCAACAGTTTTCAGGGTAATTGCAGAGTTATTCAAAGGCTAAGATCCCTCGCTCTAGACTTTATACGCCGTCAAAGGGGAACATGTATGCACAGAAAAAACAAGTGGTGGCAATCAGAGTCCCCACGTCATCCAAAAGATTCTCACTTGTCCCTTCGCCCCAAACCATATTGAAGCGCCGATGAAGAGCATGTAGCACGGTGAACATTGGCACACATCAGCAAGCTGTAGGATTCGCTACAGAGCCCGCTTGTGAGCTTAAATTTGACAGTTTGGCTTGGCGTTGAGATAAACTCCAAGATGTCACAAACGCACAGAAAGAGACCTGGTTTTTTGGTCATTTCTCCTGACTGAGACCTCCATTCAGCATGAGACCAAAACCATTAGAAGCGTCTTGGAAAGGGCTACACACAGAGACAAGTTTGAGAGAAAAAGGTGAAAAGATTTGCAATATTTTCATGACAAAGTTTAAACAAAAAAGAAGTTTAAACAAGCAAAATTCGGTTATTACATTGGCAATCATGATCTTATTAGACAAGTGGCAGCTCAAACTTCTCTAATTCTCTTGATCTCATGGGGTAACCATGGTCTTCTCACACGGATCAACTCTCAAGCAAGTATTTGCATACTTTGGGGGAAATTCATTGTAATTCATCGGAATGTCTTCTTCCAATTGTTAGTTTGGGTTTCAATTTTAGTTTCTCCTGTTTCTTTGTAATTTGGAGGCTCCCAAAAATTATAAAGGCAGTGGCAAAACCACATTTTCCTATAAATACCTTTCATTACATTGTAAACATCATTTTGGATTGAATTTAATACAGAGGAAAGACTTTGGAACTTCACATTGTTTTGTGGGTGTCAAATTACTTCCAATTAAGAATTTATGTTTGAGAGTCCTAGGCATTAAATCTCTTTCAGTTATTAAATAATGTTTGTGCCTCTGATCTTTAAGTTTAAATTTGCAGAGCAAGTAGATTGAGCTTAGCTAGTCTATTTTCATGATTTAATGTGTTTAAATATTGGGTTTCTTGGATGTGTCAATGCAGTCTGAGTTATTAAGTGTTTGGAGATAGTGGTAAATGATTAGTTTCTCTGTATTCTTGGTGTTTGAATTCCATTTGATTGATTGCCTGGAGTTAATATAAGAATGAATTAAGACCATTCCTTGTTAGCTCTGGTTTATGAGATTTAATTGACTTCGAGGTGCTCTTTGAGCTTAGTGGTTGGAAGAGAGAGTCTAGTTCCCTTTTCTGCCTTACTCTTCCCTCTCTTTTGTTTATTTTGATAGTTTCCAATTCCTTAGCCCATTGTAAATATCATTAGGAATGAACTTAATGCAAATCAGGATAGTTCACATCGAAGGATAAGCCAAGTTGAAACAAGTCAAAGATAAGTGGTCTGCCAAGACACACAAGTCCCTCCCAGGTTAACACAAAGGCCACATTGACCCCAACAGAGGTATATGTCCAGAGTAATTCGTACCTTGAACCATTATTCCAATTAGGTTCTAAAACAAGTGGGGTTAAATACTCTTTTTGTAAGTGTTTTTAGGGTGTGCAACAAAAGTCCATCAACAGCTTGGGTGCAACCCTCCAAAAGAATACATAAAAATATTTTTATATATAATAGCCTAATAAACAATAATTAATCATATAGTATGCATATGATAAACAAAATGACCACAAAAACACTACGATGAATTGATAATGCTAACCAAAATCCAAATATTATGATTGATACTAATTATTAAATCAAAAGTAGTATCCATCGTCATATTGCTCTTCGTTTAGAATTAACATGCAATGTCCCCTTTTCAGAATTAATTAAAACTGAATAATTGAAGCCTATTCTTATTATTTTCCGTAGGCTAAGGGGAAATTAAAGAGGGAAATAAATTAATTTAAGTGGTCCAAGGGTATTTTATATTTTAATTGGAAAAAGGACACTTAAATTATATTTTTAAACCAAAAAGCAAAAATAGAATAAAATAATAATAGAATAATGAGCTTCTATTATAGGGCGCCAAAGATAGAATAATAATTATGGGGGCGCCAACAAGGTTGCATGAACATCAAGATCCTATTTTTAGGATGGGGTGCCAACATCGAAGAGAGGATAAAACAATTTTATATCGTTACTTCTATTTTTGGATGGGTCGCCAACATGAGAGAGAGGATAAAGTATTTTTTTATTGTTTATTGACCATGCATTTAACTCCAAAAGGGGGCGCCAACTTTGGAGAAGGCCTTAGAAGTTATAAAAGCAGATTTGGGGTTTATTATTACATTCATCTTGGAAATTTATCAATTGCTTCATTGTCTGAAAGTAGCTTATGCTTTTGCATCAACAATAGAGGGAAAAAACCCCTCATTTGCACACAGATCTAAGGACGGAAACCCTCATATCTAAGCATGGCAATTCCATTCAGGGGCTGTAGTGATTATTTAGGGTACAAGTATTCATCCAGTTCAGCTAGGGCATCATATGCAGGGCTGTTTTAGCATCCAGAACAGCAAGTACGGTCAGGACGTCCCCTCTAGGAATGAATTTCAGTACTTGCGCCACATCTGGAAGCAGTTTTCAGTCATAGCAGTTTGCATGTTATTATATTTTGTGAGAAAAACTGTATTCAGACATTCTAGTGTTTTTATAAAAGCTGATTTGAAATAAATAAATAAAGTCTGTTTTTTCCTACACATTGCGTTTGCTGTTTTTAATAAAAAAATCAGATTATTGCAGCTGTCATAGAAGTTAGCTTTGTTCTAAAAATCGCGATTAATCAGAGGATAATCGTGATTTATCTTTTTGAGCATGCAAAACGATTAATCTTTCAATAAATTGTGATTTTTTTAGTGCCGATAAATCGGCAATTTCCAGCAATAAATGCCCTAACAAATCGTGGAAACTCGCCTGAAAAATCGTGGAATATCGCTTAGTTTAGGTATATACGCAAAAAACACCCAAATCTGACTCATTTTTTCTCCTGCGTGGCTCGTTTTTCCTCCTGCGACTTATATTTTCTCTTGCGTGGCTCGTTCCTCCTCCTACGACTCGTTTCTTGCCATTATGAGGTCGTTTCCTAGCATTTCGTTGCAGTTTCATACCATTTCATGGCGCTTTCGTGCATTTCGTGGTGGTTTCCAACCACTTTGTGGCCCTAACCCTACTCCAGGTACCTTCGTATATTTCTTTTTCATTTTTTTTAGATTTTAAATATTAATAGTATACATTTAATAAAACGAATTTACAGATTAATTCGTTTTGAATAATATAGTGTACATTTAATATATTAAATGAATTTAATTAAATGTATTTACAGATTAATTCGATTTTCGTTTTGTATACATTTAATGTATTATTGTTCTACCAGTAATATATTAAATGTATACACAACAAATATAAAATAACAGTAAATTCATAATATTAATAATTTAATATATTTAGTTATAACTTGTAATAGTAAAACCGTAAACGAATTAATTACTATATTAGTATATATTACCTTTATAATTATAATAATGTTATAATTAAATTATTGTTATATTACTGTTATAATTATAATTTATAATAGTAATATAAGAGTAAAACGAATTAATCGAAACTTTGTACTCTTTTTTGGTCAAAACTTAATCGAAAATATGCATATGGGCCTATGGCATTCTATAGAGTCACGTCTTGCATCATTTAACATTGTTTTTACATTTAATTTAAGTTTATTTTATGAATTTAAAAGTAGCAATAAAGTTGTCGATAAATTGTCGATTCCCGATTTCCGAGTCGAAATTTGGCCTGCCGATTAATTGCCGATAACGATTTTTTGAACTATGGAAGTTAGTATTTCATACTGTTGCCCTAGGGATTCGTTCAAATATCCAGATTTATCTAAAGTTATTTGACAGATATTACATAACATCAAAATCATGATGTCATTCATTAGAACCACAAGCAATTGCACTCCTTCTAGCTACGCTCTGTGAGCCCTACGATGCCAAAGAAGGGTCCATGTCAAGTAATAAATGGTGGGAAATGGAAGCATCCAAGTCAACATTCTTTGGGTCTACATCCCAATGCTTCCATGTACTCTGGTTGGTTGTGCGATATAAGACACAAGTTGGAATGTACATAGTCCAACTCCTCAGCCTTTTTAGCTGCCCGCTTGTTGTGCTTCATTGAATCGATGAAAGTGTATGGACTCCAATTCTACTAAGATGAAGATGAACTTACAAACTATTCAAAAAAGTCAATACAAAATCAAATTTATAAAAGTAAAAACTCAAACTAGAAATTAAAACTTAAAACTTAAAACAAAAAGAAAGAGTTGAGAAATTAAAAAAATCTTATTGTGATACGATTTTTATCACAAGAGGTTGCAGGTGTGTGAATCCTTTGACATGCAGGTACCACCATATATGAGTGTCTTTCATGTACTTGTCTCAAAGAGTGACAAGGATGTGACCTATGGAGGCTATGAAATTCCAAAACTCGTTCATGACCTTGTTTTCTACCTCAGGATCTAAGAAGAGCCTAGAGAACACCATCTTATACCCTTCATTGAATTCAACAATCCTATATGGTGACACCCTCCGCAACAAAAGGATCTCAATGTTTGTTGAATCTAGGAGTCAATGCAAAGGCAAGCAGATGTAATTGGTGGTCTTTTAATCCACCAACCAACGAGATATAATTGCTCTTGTTTCAAAAACAGTTTTTCAAGTTCTTGATCTTTTGCATTTATAATGGCTTTTATCTTCTCAATCATTGATTTAATGCCATCATAGATCGCTCCCTAATATGGTTGATCCATGAAAGTAAATCACATCATATTCATGATGCACACAATGAAATTATGCAAGTAATCTACACGATCCCACCACTCATCATCTAGGATCAACATCTTCACTTTTCAAGCCCCTCAATCTTCAAGTGTCTCCATATTGTCCAAAGGTGGTTGATGACCATGCTTCTAAGTGCCTCCCACACCCTCATAGGTCGTCTCAAGACGATTGCATTTGAAGCGAATCTAGTCTCGCCAACTTGGTGGAAAATAAAACTAATACACCCTGACACAATATAAGTATAAAACTATGAAGCTCATAGGAGCACCGAGTTATAGGAACTAAAAATAAAGTTCAAACAATAGTAGCAAATCAGGGGCAACACCTATATACAACTATTAAGCCAGAGTCCAGAGATCAAATCAAGGATTATTCCCAGTGCTTATGTCAGCCTCACTGTCCTCCTGGATAATATAAGTGCCCTCATCTTCAGCATCAAAATTAATCACGCATTCTGTAATACACTCAGGTCCCACTGTAGAAGTAGGTCCCTTAGTATCAATAGGCCTCCTAGTGCCAGTATGAGCATCAGTAGCATCTCTGCATACAGCAGTGCACACCTACTCCTCCACATAATCATCTGACAGTTGAAGATCACCTCTATTAGGCACCTACTACTGCCCATCCATTCGGCCAAGAATGTTCTCCAAATGTGAAATAGTATTTTTAACATGTTTCTCAATCAACACTTCCATGCAGTTGGGAAGCACACCCCCATACCCTAATTTAGGAATCGGAACATTAGCAGGAGCTAAGGATGAAGAAGAGGAAAGAGTGCATCAAGAGGCTTTATCTTCATTCATGGCAGTAGGCCATTCATTAGTTTCCTCCCTTAAACCCAAAATTTTAACATCAATAGTTGTTTCACCCCTTCCAATCCTGTCTAGAGTAGAGTGAAGAGCACTTAGTATAGCTTCTTGGGTAAACTCCATGTCAGTTTGTGTTGTAGTCTGTTGTGGTCTTGAATAGGACTCGCTGCATGATTAAGTTCCAATTCATCTTCAAAGATATCCATGTCAACATTACCGGTCTCAGGTATCAGCCAGGTAAGGGTTGGGTGGCTCCTAGGAAATTTTCCAATTCCATCCAAGTATTCTAGACAGATCTTGACATAACCCTGCTGAAAAACATTCTGAGTTCATCTTCAAAGACCTTCAAACGTACAGAGACCTAAACATGCAAGATTCAAACTATGACTTCCTAGTTAAAGTCAGTAAGAGTTCTACCTTTTTCTTGAAAAATGTCATCATTTCTAGCTTTCCAAATCAGCCATAGAATCTCAATTGAAGGAACCAAAATTTATTAAGTAAAAGAGAAAATTTCTTTTTCGCGCTAAATACACCGAAAGCAATATCCATCCAAGAAATGGACTTGTTAACATATTTAGATCAGGCTTCAAGAAAACTTTCCAAACAGCTTTCTCAAATAGACAGTTAGGAATATTTTGTTAGTGTTCACATGTTAATGTGTTATTATGTGGTGTG
The DNA here is from genome assembly GCA_019776745.2 of Taxus chinensis. Lineage (NCBI taxonomy): Eukaryota > Viridiplantae > Streptophyta > Pinopsida > Cupressales > Taxaceae > Taxus > Taxus chinensis. The sequence continues at coordinate 391,324,893 of CM034154.1, forward strand.
ATGAGTTGTTATAACAACTCATATAGCTATGACGTGTTGTAATAGTTAGTTGGTCAAAATAATATGTAGGAGATCATTACAACATACATGTACACTTCTCTCTTTGTGAATAAGATGAACATCTCAAGTTTATTGTGTTTATTGTGAGAATTTTTGTTTGCACTCTGACCAAAATCATCATGGACATTCAAAAAACCACAAACAAGATAGTAAAACATGGAGCTATAAGACATTGTACGAGTATAAATAACCATGCGAGGGAAGAACCCCTCGAAAAAACATGGAACCGACCTAGACCAAACAAGTGACCATAAATTGAGATGAACATTAGCATATGTCTACAGTAAGGCCTAGACTAGAAGAACCAACAACATCATCCTTTATCACCACTAAATTGCTGAAGGATTTGTGAATGTCAGTAGGGAAATGTCCAAGGTTGACAGGAGCATGCAGGCAATCCTAGTAGAGTACTCCCCCTAAAACCTACCGTAACATAGGCCAACAGACCTCTAGGAGCATACAAAAACTACTAATGTGTGTAAGTCTTCGTAGCTTGGGTTGTGAACAAAGGGAAGGCCCTCAACACTACCACAACACAGATCCACTATGCCTAGAATGAGACAAAAGGGGTTGAGGTGCTATGGTAGTGATATGCAACGCGGAACAGAGTCTCATAATCAATTGTATCCAAGGAGTGGTCAATGACTCCAATGCTTGTAGCAAGCTGAAAGAACGAAATAATCAGCATGACAGCCCTCGATGTCCCTTGTAAGGATCTACATCCAAGAATAACAGCCAGTCAAAAAAAAGAGCCAAGCATCTCCAGTCGGTGCACTTAAAGAAGGTGGATAAAAAAGGGACTGAGACTCTATATAGACAATGGTAGCTTCCCCAGATCTCATAATATAGGACATCTTTAAATAAGGAGCTCCTCAATCTTAACTTGCTACAAGGGCCAAAGATTGCAAAACTCTTCACCCTGCGATAAATGGTGGTCAGTCTAAAGTTTAAACACGTAACCAGTGAGAGCACACCCTCAATTAGCAAAGAGAAATCCTCAAGCCATGTGGCCAATGATACTAGAGATAGTTAGGATGAAAAATGACGTCATCTACAATTTGTAAGAAATGCTGAGTATAGAAACCCAACATGGGGCTAAGCAGATGTGGAGGAAAAAAGTGACCTGGATGTCGTCAGTAAATACCTTCTCTCACAACTCTATTAATGATCTCCTTCAAGGGAAGAAGGAGAGGAGGGCCAAATGAATAATACGTATACGGAGGAAGCCAATCAACAGAGATGTCGATAAGGTTAAGGATCAAAATGCTCTTGGAACACCACTAACAACATCAACATCTAGTGGGGGCCAAAGAGGCAATCCTCTTTATCGAAAATATTTTCCATGTTAGGGTATCTCTCACGGCATGAAGCTAAGTCACCAAAGGAGCGAAGTTTGTGGATATAGAAAGTGAGCTTGAACATACAATCAAGGGGAAGGGTTCAGTAACAACCTCTGCTTAGATGATCCACTGAGGAACTATCTGTTTGAAATGAATCATACACTGAAGCATGAGAGTTTAGACCCTCTCTATACAAAGCTGGTGAGAAGACCCCAATTCAAGCCCATACAGAACTGTAGGCAATATTATTCAAATTTATGATAAATCAGTTTGATTTTAAAATGTTCTCCTACTTTGCTTTGCTTTGATTTATTCAAGACATTATCATGCAGCTTCTTGCAGCTTGAACATACAATCAAGGGGAAGGGTTCAGTAACAACCTCTGCTTAGAAGATCCACTGAGGAACTATCTGTTTGAAATGAATCATACACTGAAGCATGAGAGTTTAGACCCTCTCTATACAAAGCTGGTGAGAAGACCCCAATTCAAGCCCATACAGAACTGTAGGCAATATTATTCAAATTTATGATAAATCAGTTTGATTTTCAAATGTTCTCCTACTTTGCTTTGCTTTGCTTTGATTTATTCAAGACATTATCATGCAGCTTCTTGCAGCATATACCATGTGCCAAGCGCATTCTCGATCATCATGGGACTATTTCAATGGGAATGCTTTTCTTGTCAGACATCACATATTTCAACAACAATCATCTATTTGGATTATCTTCAACCTCCATTGTACATTCCTTCAATGAAACATGTCTTACTGCCTTCATCTGAACAATGTTACTCAAATCTCATTTGCTACAAAAAAAATTGTACAGAAAATAATCACAAAAAAACAGTTATTAACCACTGAACTTTGTGAGGCTTTCTCCACTTCACCACTTTCTAAGCTCTCTGGCTACATTGATTTGAAATAAACCTTGTACATGAAATGCATGAACCATCGAGAATGACCTAAGTCGTTAAGTGTGACTCTAGAATTCCCAACAAATTTTGACACTTCTTGGACAATGGGAGCAATAAAACAGTGGAGAGATTGTTAGTCGTGCTCTATTTTAATTAATCTAAATGATGCAAGAAGCTAATCATGGATATGAAGATAGGCAAGAATAATGTCAAGGAAATAAGCAGCACATCTGCATTGCCTCCATACTCGAGACAAATTGCAACCTGAGTTAATATATTAATCTAATTGCTATGTCTGGATTGTCCAATTTGTCCTCATTCGTGCACGATCATGGTGTATTTATAATGCAACAAGCATTTCAATGTCTACTGCCGAATGCATTATCATCCAATCCATAGATTCAACATGGCACTATTCGAATATGCAAGACACAAGCACAATTACAGATAACTTCATCTCCAATGATAGTTTAATATAGAACTACCGTCCTCCTTAATCTTCTCCACTCTTCTTTGAGTAGAGTGATTGCATTTACATGTTCGTTCCACGTGTTTCATAAAAATCTTTTAGCAGTCTCTTCTAGATAATATTATTCACAAATTTTATAATTCCAACTTCGTCAGTAGGCACATTACAGAGTGTTATTTATGATATAACAACATCTGAAAAAGCCACCCTTTGATGACTTTTTTTAATTAGTTTTTTTAAAAGAATAAGATCTGTACCACTTCTTCCTATATAGACAAAGGTAGCTTTCCCAGATCACATTGTTTTACATGAATTTGACTGAGAAATTTTAGCTGGATAAGTACCCTCTTGAGTGGACATCCTAGGAACACAGTGTAGGGCGATATGGTGGGGCAAATTCTTTCTAATTAAGCTAACACTTTACCAAGTCCCACCATAACCATTCATTGTTCCAACCACAACTCTCCCATAGAGTAGCCATTTTTGTTGTCACCATTTTTATATCAATGCAAAATTCAATGTCCATGAGCACACCTTTATATATATATATATGAAGGATATGTGTATGTGTGTTTACGCGAGTGTGTGTGTCTAACATTAATATTGATTTGGAATAATAACCATGAAGTTTATTTTGCCCCAGCTGGAATATTAATTCAAATTCAAAATACAAACATTAAGAAACCTCATCAAATAAACCATTGACAATGCAATGAAGAGGATTCATACTATACCAATATATGATCGCATAGTATTTACCATGCTAGTTGCAATTTATTCTTTGGGCATGGATATGACATGCAATTGATCCAAAAAAATAGAGTGTATGCTAAGAGATCCTTGTAGGAAAAGAAAACAAACACGCTCTGCAACAATCAAGAATTCAGCAAATTTCCAAAGTTTGAGGAGTTCTCAGTAAGTGCAGTAACAGGATCATCCATGGCATTCCTGCCCTGCAAACAGATGATTGCAAATGTGACAGCGGCAGTTGCACATATGATAGTTGTGGTCCTGCAACAAGGGGTTGTTGCACAACAACACATGTGACAGTGGTAGTTGTGCATGTGACCGCAGCACTCCTCCCTGAATGCAACAACACACGACTAACAGCTCCAAACATTCTCTTCAATTTTCTGATGGTTGCAGCTCTTTTGGTGCACAAAAGGCCACCTCTATCACTTGTATAAGCAAGAGGCATGGCCAATGAATGTAGGAGTGATTGAGTGAATTATGATGTATGTGAGATGAGGAAAATTAGGAAATGTAAGTAGCAGACAGTTGAGAAGTGTAGAAACATATTGCTGTTGCACAGTCCATTTGTGCTCTTTGTAATTTGCCTGAGGTGAAGGAAGGAGAGATGGTAATCAGTTGACACTGCCAAATTGATTTTCCGCACACTAAGCCATCCATGGTAAAATTCCTATGTGGTATGGTGGTGTTCTTGTTTTGTTTCTGCTGTAATTCTGCTGGCCTCATTTCCAGTAACAAATTTCACATTATACTACCATAATCTACATTCTAGTCGATATAATTTGAAGTTTGAATCAAGTAGAACCAGCAGTCCATGTTTTCAAATCAGAATTTATTTTCCAACAAATAAAAACTTAAAAAACTACACATCACTAAGAATACCAAAATAAATCAAAATATTAATGGAGCCAAATAAACACATGTTGCTATGTGAAGGGTGGCCTCTGAAATATCCCTTATAGTATATCACTTTAAAATATGCAAAATACAGACAAATTGCAGCCAAACAGAAATCTGATTTTTGCAAAAAATTAAATCTAGGGCAGCGAACAGAAAATAATGGATAACTCCGAAAAAACTTGCTCAAATCTCTTGAAATTTTAAATGGAGTTTGTTAATACAATAACAGATATTATAGAACTATTTTTGGAATTTTTGGAATAACAGAATGCTGTCAGAAAATTACAGCGTGCCCTAAACAGCTGAAAACTTCTAAAATTAATATCTTCCGAAATATAGATGCAAAGATTATGAAACCTTGGAAATATTATCTATAAATATAGGAGATGATATCCCAACCTTCAAATCAGAATTTGAGGAAGTGGAAACCCTCCAAAACAGGTCTGCAATCTCCAAAACAAGTCGCCCCACCTAGGAGATGGTTGGAAACCCTAGGAGATGTCTTCAAACTGATGCTAGACCTTGTCAAAGATGTTTTCGTAGATCTGCCCTGAAAAACCCTGAAATCTCTCCTCCAAAATACCCAAAATCTTCCAAAACCCTTCACTGAAACCCTCTGGAAATATCTCTAGAGGACAGCCCTGATTTCAGCTCCAAAAATGATAAACTAGGCTGGATCTCTCACCACCGAAGAGTGCCCTACTAGCTAGGGGTGGATCTCTCACCACCGAAGCTAGGGTTCCCATGGGATCTTACTTCACAAGCTGGATATTTGCAAACAGCAATTGCACATGAAAGGAAATATAAGTGTATGCATGAATGACCATCTTTTCACCCCTCCACTCCTTATATAACTTTTCCCATGCCAAGGAACCCTAAAAAGCCCAAGTCGCATTTTCCCCTAGGGGAGACCAAATTAATAAAGTAACTTAAAGTTACGTTTTCCTTTTCAAGTCGGCATGGTCCAAAAGGTGACCCCCAACGCAAAATTAG